>OU015766.1:11688774-12012446 GCA_907173295.1 Fagus sylvatica | reverse complement strand
ACATCAACATGTCTCCTGTCCCTTTATAAATCTAACCATTCTACTCAGGTTTGAATTGAAATTGTTAATTGTATAGTCTTATATGAACATTACTTCCTCTTATGCATTTGAAACCAGCTTCTGTTGCATTACATTTCTCCATTGCTTATGAGCAAGTTGCAAAAGTCAACCAGTTTCAGTATGGCGTCAAAGAGAACCTGAGCCCTTTGGGTCTTTAATTGGGGCAAAATACAGTCCTTTGAGGTTTTGCGAAATGGCAGTGCCCCCCTCCTATTTAGAAAATGACAAGCCACTCCCTCACCTTTTAAAAAATGATGGGGCAGAGTGTCATTTTCTAAAATAGGAGGGGGCACTGTTGTTTCACAAAACCTCAAGGGAGTTGATGTAATTTTCCCCTTCTAAATAAAAAGAAAATGTATTATTCCTTTTATCTTATAGATATAGATATAAATTTTGTTAAGAATCTAGAAGTTTTTACTATATATGTTTTCAACTTTCACTAAATGTTTTTGGGAGGCAATTCTTATTATGATCTGGAGTAGTGATAACTTGAAGCTTGCTCACAGATCTAATATGATGGATGAGTAGCATGAGAGGCGGTATCAGCTCAAGTTATTCTTTAGTTTGTACGCAACTTTATATGCACATTTTTGTGGGCATTTTCTATGATTAATGTAGATGACATATTGGTGCAGATACCTTGGAATGACAATGATGAACTGCTGGTGGCTTGGAGGGACGCTAGGACAGGATACCCTTGGATTGATGCTATCATGGTTCAGGTTATGTCTGTGGTATCTCTCTTATGCATAGAGATATTGATACCAATCTAGATGCTGCATTGCTGTCCAACTGAGCCATTCACTTTCTTTTATATTTCTATCATCATATTTAGGCAGTGTATTTGAAATCCTTACATATTTGCTATTGTAGCTCCGCAAGTGGGGTTGGATGCATCATCTAGCACGGCATTCCGTTGCATGTTTTTTGACTCGTGGTGATTTGGTAACATGACTTTGATACTCTTAGCAAATCATTGTACGTACATTGTTTTTTTTTTTTTTTTTTCCCTGACATTAATTGTTTTTGCTGGTAGTTTGTCCATTGGGAAAAAGGACGTGATGTTTTTGAAAGGCTTCTGATTGATTCAGATTGGGCAATCAACAATGGGAACTGGCTATGGCTTTCGTGTTCATCATTCTTTTACCAGGTATGAAGCATATATGTTTTCTGTCATTTACAAGTTCTCATATTGGTGTCTCCTATTAGTTGGAAGTGACTATCATCCCAACTTCAATCCATAAATAGAATCGTTAGAATTGTAACTAGATGAGTGATTCATTTTTGCAGTTCAGCTCGTTCTGCAAAATGGACCAATTATTTTATGGCTATCAATGCCAGAAAACATCATGATTGTTTTGGATAATTAGATCATCTTTTCTGGCTTTCCATGGCTTCATGTGAATGTTTTCAATTGAAATTATGTTATGTGGTATAATTAGATGATTCAAAATTATGTGTATGTCATTCCTTGAATTTAGTACATAACATTTTGGACTCCATAAGGTAAATTAGGTAATTGAAGTGAGTGACCCTTAGCTGAAGCTTTATTTATTTATTTTTTTCATCTTGATAATGTAAATATTGACCAGTATAACCGTATCTACTCCCCAATCTCATTTGGAAAGAAGTACGACCCCAATGGTGACTATATCAGGCATTTTCTTCCCATACTGAAAGGTATGTTCAGGTTCCTCTCACTTCCATCCTATTCTTTTTGCTGGCTGTATTTTTTTCTTTAGCTTTTTCAATCAAATGTCAATGACCAGATATGCCAAAGGAGTACATTTATGAGCCATGGACAGCTCCTCTGAGTGTTCAGACGAAGGCAAAGTGTATAATTGGAAGAGATTATCCAAATCCAGGTCAGCTGTGGTTGTTTTAGTTGTTCACACTGCCTTTCAATCAGTGCTCACACAGTAGGTCACATATGTTCATCTGTTCTGAGCCATGGAATTACTGATGGCATGACAAACACATGCCTTTTGCTTTAGAGTCCAGCATATGCAATGAATATTCTGTAAAATGTTTTTGAATGAGTTTGTAAAATCCTGCCTTTTTCTCTTTATCTAATTAAAGGATGTTTTGGAAATTGGACTTTTAATAATTTATATAGATGGACTTCAGCCTCTGGGGGGATACAACTAATAATTGGTGCAGAAATGAATCCAGCATTTTGTATTATTTTTCTGAAATTTTGGGAGAAATTGGTAAAGAAAATGTCCTGAATTTTTTGTTAGATGTGACTTGAGAGACCTGGCACTTGTCATTGGTTCATTGGACTTTCATATCAGCCCTTCACCCCCAAAGAATTATATCTGCTTCTAAAGTGTCTTGCTTGTTGGTTGTCTGAAGAAGCAGATAAGCAGCTGCCTTTGGCACTAAAATATCTGAATGGCCTAAACTTGGCTTATTGTGGGCTGAATTGATTGAAATAATGAATTTTTAGTGGTTAGTGACAAGCTTCTGACAGAGATTAACTCTGCATGGATTTCTTTAGTTTTAAAAACCATGTGCATTGGTAGATAGAGATGTGAGACCTATTTACTGCTGGAATGTGATATAATAGTGTATTACAAAGATATTGGCTAATGGCTAATGATATATAATGGCTGAGGAACTAGTAAGAGGTAATGACTAGCCGACTAGGTTGGAGGTGGTCCTTGGTTGAAGATGATAGATTCCCTAGGAAAATGTTTGATTGATCAATTCTTGCATCATTACTCCTAGATTTGGGAGTTTGGATGGCTCAAACTCAATTGTACTGTATATCCTTAACCTTTCTTTATTTTGAGGGAACTTTTTCTGCTTTTATGAGAAGATTCCTAGAGGCTCAACACTAAGGTATTTTCCCAAGTGTGTTATTGCAAAAATTAATGCACCTATTTTTGGGCATATGACCAGTTAAGTATTTGTACTGGTGGATAAGATGCAGTGATATACTGGTATCCATTTCATCTGCTTTGCAATTTAATGGGAACTACAGAGGTTTGGAAGCAAAGGACTCCAGTGTTTCTTACTGGTTTGATGTGGAGACTCAGAGATTTTAGAAATTTAAGTCATCTTATTTCCTCTTGACTGACATGGAAACATTCCCCTGTTTTTGATAAAATAATCTCTTATGTTCAGAGTTCAACTAGCAGAGATGCCTTTCATATGAGAGTTACTTAAAGGGGTTCTCTTGTGAGAGTATATCTTTATGCATTCAAAGAGAGTTAGGAAAGAAGCTTAAAGGCTTTCAATAAACCTTTTTTAGGGGTAATGAGATGACGTTAAGAAGACATGATGATTGAAATACAGCTTTATAAGGCATATATGGGTTTTACAATAATGAGTAGTCTATTTTGTAGGCAATATTACAGTTATTGTGAGGGAACAAACTTTGGGCCAGAGACTTTCTTTCCTTGAGTTGGTCTTGGAGAAGATGGTGGCTGTAAGTAACAAAGGTAGCAAGTATCACTGAAAATGGTTTGACAACTTGCCTCTCATGGGGCTGTTGTGTTTGCTGTACGGAGGTGGTTTTTACATGAGGTTGGCTTATCTAAGATGATTAGGTGGTAGTAGTTATTAATGTTGTTTTGGTGGACTGCCAGTGGTGAGTTCTGAGGAAGTGCTGAGAACTCGAGTAACTATTCCTTTGAATTGTTGGCCTAGTTCAATGTGTAGTAAAATGACCACTTACCAGATGCTACAAGTTGGTTTGCTGTTAATACCCAAAGGTATAACTTGAGGGTAATACCTGTAGTGGCTTGGCATCAAGAGAACTTGGCTATGTTAATCAGATTGATCTGTAAGAAAACTGTGATTGATAGTACAGTGTGTTTTTTGTAAACAAAGTGTAAGACATTGATCATCATTTGTTTCTTTAATATTCTGTGAAAGCTCCTTGAAATTGCCTTATGGCCCATGTGTGGAGTGGGTAAAAAGTTTGGTAGGATGGACTGCCTGGTTTTCCAGGAAATATATCTTTGATCCCCTCGATCGGGGAAGGTTGTTTTGGCTGCTTTCATGTATCATATATGGAGAGAAAGGAACCGAAGATCTTTCCAAATTGCTGCATGGAAGATGTGATTTTAAGCATTCTATTTAATGTCAGATTCTTATTTCTTGGAAGTGTCTTACTGCTGAAGCAGAATTTCATATGGAATTCTTCCAAGTGGGAATTACTTTGTAAGGTTGTGGGTCGAACAATCTGGAACTGTGTTATGGTAATTTAAAAATATATATATATATATATATTATTTTGAACGTTTAAGTGATAGAGAGCGTGCGTAGTTCTATTTTAACTGTGTCCTCGTGGAGAGTTTGGCCTTTCTTGTTGTGGTCAGTTTTCTTTGGAATAAAATTACTTCGGACTACTTTGTCAATCATTTCGTCTTCTTTAGTGGTTGGCATTCTTGCATCAATTGATTTTGATTCTTCTTAAGAGAAATAAAAAAGAGACCACGGCGGGCGTGGGACGAAAAACGAACTTTCCAAAGTTTAGGGATGAAAAACGAAGTGTGCGGGTGTGGTGTACGAAGTGTGCGGGGGTGTGTGTAGGGGGGGGGGGGGGGGGGGGGTTAGCTCTATTTTAACCTTCTTCAACTGATTGGTTCAGTTTTTGCTTTTGCAAAATCACTAACTGGTTGCATCAAGGATCCAGTAGCTTATGTATAAGTGAATTTAACTTTTTCACGACTTTTCCATAAGCAATGCTCTTATGAAGATGGAGAGAGTTCTAGAGACCAAACAAGTAGAAGACAGTGATGAATTGAAGTGCAAGGCATTAACAATTTAAATTTAATATTTTTATTAAACTCCACTGATTTTTTGGAATTACTAGTTGCTTATTCTCTGTTTCTCATTATTTCGTTTCAGTGGTTCCTCATGATTCTGCAAGCAAAGAGTGCAGAAGGAAGATGGCTGAAGCATATGCATTGAACCACAAATTGAATAGTACAGTGAGTGAAGAAGATCTGAAAAAAATTAAGCAGAAAGATCCAGAAGATCCAAAGCAGGAAGTTAAAGCTAAAAGGATGAGAAGCAAGTTGATTCACTGATTGCAAAATTGCTGCTGTTTGCCAATGTTGCACTCTAATAATCAAATGGATTGGATGGCTGGTAACCATCTGCTTTTTAACTTAAACAAGGGACATACAAATTTAGGCGTGATTGTCCTGTTGATAATCTTGTGGCATGTTCTTACTTTTATTTTTATTTTTGATGACGTGGAAATCTCACCAAGGTAGGGCTCCCTTTGAACCCACTCCTGGAGAGTAAACTCCACCGCACTGAATTTTTCTTGCATGCAACCAGGGACAGCTAGTCAAGCATTATGTTCTCACTTTTTTATTTAGATGTTCTTCAGAACAGCTGCTTTGTAAATATGTATTGATTGCCTTCCTCTATTACTGTTAACTATTAAGATAAGTGGAAAATGTCATTCCATGGTTTATGTTTCTAGTTTGTAATTTCAAATTAATTCATGTACTAGAGTTAGTATGCTTGTGCATAAATGTAGTCTTGTGCAACTTTCTCCCTATCTCTCTCCCTTCTACTAGACTACTAGTTAAAACTTAAATGTAATGCCACTTTGCAACAGTCATTCACTATATTGAGCCTTGGAGGATCAGCCTTCACATCAAACTTTCTGTTTTGCCATTCTTTTCTTCCGGATACATGTTGCTCCACTCTCTTACGTCCGGTGGCAGCTTCAAATTATTATTATTATTATTGTTATTATTTTTTTCTGGGTGTTCATTAAAAAACTTAAATAGCCATTAAAAAAAATTAAATAACCATTAGAGTCAGTAGACTGAGTGTAAGGACGAAACCAAGATTTGAACTTGGAAGGGACAAAAGTATAAACCTAAAAAAATAAAAAATCTGAAAATCCAAACTAACATATATATTACAAAACAAACTCAGTGTAATAACAAACATAGTCTCACGTTGGCAATTTGACACGCACTCCCCAAGTTCACTTAGCATTTTGGACTCTCTAGAGCCTGATGAAATATTGATGAACTCCTTTGAAAATTTCCCTCGCTACTATTGGTAGTGGCATCACAAAATCGATGGGTGGTACCATGGACTTGAGTGGTGGTATAACAGAGTTGGGTGGTGGTATGATTATATACAATATGATATGATATGATTTAGACATGAGCTTATATAATGTGTAATTTTATTATAAATGATTTGTCATATGATTTAGACATGAGCTTATATAATGTGTAATTTTATTATAAATGATTTGGTGACAATAACTAAATAGTTGATCATTATATAATTTTACTACTTTCATATAGTGTACCAAAAGTCTTAGGCTTCATTTGGTTTGGTGGAAAATAGGGAAGGAAGAAAGGAAATAACAGAAAAGAGAGATGAAAATGATGTTTGGTTGAAAAAGTTGGGGGAGAAAATTGGTGGGGCCCGATAGTTTTCCATTCGAGCCCACTTAGTTTTTTCTTTTCTTTCTCCAAATTGGAGAGAAAACAAGAGAGAAAAGTTTGGGTGTGAGGGAATTGAATTGAAAAGACTTCTTTGCCTTTTGCCCTTTCACATAATTTGTTTTTAACATGGACATAATAGTAATTTTCTATAAACTACCTTTTCTATCCTCTACTTTTTCTATTCTCTCAACCAAATGCACATTATGGAAAACATAAATATTTTCTATCCTCATACTTTTTTTTTCCTCCTATCCAAACAGACCCTTATAGTCATAACCAAGTGTTGTGACAGAGAGAGGCTAATAGGGTCATCCCCTCCCACATATATTGTGTATATAAAATAAAAAATGTTACTATATTTATATAAATGACTAATATATTATTTCCTCCATTCTTATTAATAATCTTATTCAAAAGTTTACTAAGATATCAAGAAAATTATTCAGTACTCACTAAAAATAATAAATGCGTACTCCCCCAACTCATATGAATGATGAGTCCTATCATGAATTTAATTAGTGAGAGACACATTCACGAGAGGGAGAGTACTAAATAATTACCCAGTTAATCTTTAAGTTGCTTACATTTTAAAAATTATGATGAATATGGTTTAAAAGATAATTAACAACTTACAAACTGATCCGATGGAAAAGAAACTTATTTCACTTATATAAAAAATTTATTTGGTGTAAATCTATATATTTTTGTTATGTATAGAAAATATCATTGAAAATAAACATAATTGAGCAATGTTATAGACACAACATTTTCACTTTATTATTTACCATTCACAACTTTACAAATCATTCATTGTTGTGAAAATGTTTTGTTTGTCGCTTTATTGAACATAAATTAGGAAAACAAAGAGACAATTTTGAAATTTCACATTAATGTGAAGAACATAAAGCCATAATGAAATTGATTTTAACTATAATTTTTATATAGTTTTCCTTTAGATGACTAATTTCAATAATGAAAAAATATATATATCAGTTTTAATAAATAATAATATGAAAAAAAAAAAAAATATATATATATATATATATATATATATATATATATATATATATATATATGCAATATTACTTCCAAATATATGCAATTATTTTGAATAGAATTCAAATATATTGATTATCCATATAAAAGAATCGGAAGCTTTGTTGTTTAAAACCTGATAGATTTATTAGGATTAGAAATACTATTTTTTATTTATTTATAATAATTAGAAATGCTATTCCTATTAGAAATAGGAGAGACATATGTTAGAAATACTATTTTTTATTTATTTATAATAATTAGAAATGCTATTCCTATTAGAAATAGGAGAGACATATGTTACAAATACTATTTTTTATTTATTTATAATAATTATAAATACTATGTTACAAATACTATTTTTTATTTATTTATAATAATTAGAAATACTATTCCTATTAGAAATAGGAGAGACATATGTTAGAAATACTATTTTTTATTTATTTATAATAATTATAAATACATATGTTATAAATACTATTTTTTAATTTATTTATAATAATTAGAAATACTGTTACTATTAGAAATAGGAGAGACCTATGTTAAAATTTTATTTCTTATTTATTTATAATAATTAGAAATACTATTCCTATTAGGAATAGGAGAGACATATGTTATAAACATATTGAAGCCAGTGTCAATTAACGGTAAGTTTTTGATTTTGTTTGTGTGAAGTTGAGGATGATGAGAATTGGTAGTGTAACGGAGAGGCGGGCACCATTGGAGAAGCAGGAATTGGTGGGTGGTGCTGTTGTTGAGGTCTTGTACGGCTTTTCTTGGAAAGGTGCAATAGTCTTGCATCAATCTCACATTGACGATGACGATGATGTTAACGAAGAAGAAGAAGAAAGTTTCTGGGTTCGGTTACTTGGAATTGGGGTTGGGGAGTATCTGAAGCTTAAGGATGTGAAGGTTCCAACATCCCTTATGAGAAGGCCAGAGCCAGTGCTAGTCCAAGCCCAAGAAGAAAAAATGGATGGTATTGGTGGGGATTATGCAGGAAGAAGAAGAGTGGCAAAGAGAACAATGCCATGGGATAGAGATCATGATTGTTTTCCTTCTCCGCTTAAAAAATCAAAACCCAAAGCTGATGATGATCAATGTGAATATGAGAGTACTGAGATTCATGAGGAGGAACCTGAACCATTAATGTCGGTGGCTGATGATGAATGTGAGATTGAGATTGAGGAGAATCCCTGGGAACCACTAATGTCCATGGCTGATGATTATGAGGAAGATCCATCTGAGGATGAAACCCAAAGCTCTATGGGTAGTTGTCCTTCTACGGGACTAATTTTGAATGTGACACAGTACCATGGCGACACTGATGAGACTAGCGATGCCGGGTCTTGTTGCGGACATATCATATGAAGAAGAAGAAGACCCGTATTAGTATTTTTTATTTTGTCTCTCTCTCTTGTATGTAATTACTCTCTCTCAAGAGATAACACTACTAGTATTGTCTTGTTTAGGTTTTTCAAGTCAAGAAATTGGAGCAGTAAAGGTTCTACATATGTTTAGTGATTTGTGGATACAAGATTTTCTTACAATTCAAAATCTAATATTCTCCTTCAACTTCATTGATTAATTTTGTGGATTTACTATTTTCTTGCTTATTCGCATTATTGTACTCTAACAAACAATGGATTGGATGGCTGATAAAACAAGGGACATACTAATTTAGGTGTGGTTGTTCTGTTGATAATCTTGTAGAGCTTGTTCTCACTTTTTTTATTACTGCTAACTATTAAGATGACTGGAAAACTTCATTCCCTATGCTTCCTGTTGTTAATCGCGATGTAATTCTTGTAATATATACTTAGTGCACTTATATAAAAAAATATATAAAAAAAAATTATCATCCACTTAGTACAATTATCAAGTCGCATTAACCTTTTTCCTATGCCCATGTGGCATCGTTTCCTCTCCCCTTTTTTCCCCGGTATTGGTTTCCTAAATTCCCAACCTTTAAACTTTACCCTGGCTACTATCCCTTTCTTTTCATACACTAGCACCGTTTTTTGTTTATTCACAGTGATTTTCATCCCTATTATCTATTCAACCTCATCACTTATGAATTCCGTGGACATTCCCATTCCTTCTGTTGAGGATATCACGCATCACACCCAAAAAGTAAGTTGTGCTGATAATCGTTTAGAGTTATTAGTACCCCACCACAATACGAATTCACCTAACCTGTTGCTCATTGATAAAATCTGCTCCCACCGGAACTTTCATGTGGTAGTTATACTTGAGATCATTTTGAAAGCTTGGAGACCTTCCTGGCCTATCCAGATTACGAAAGTGGAGAGAAATATCTTCATGTTTTCGTTTGAACATGAGGCTGACCTCGTCCTTGCTTATAATCGGCGCCCTTGGACCATTCGTGGTGCTCACCCAAATTTGAAGATGGGGAATCCAGACTTGACCTAGACTGAAATCGACTTTTCACTCTCTGCGTTTTGGGTTCAAATTCATGGCTTTCTTTTGTCTTGTTTCAATAAGAAATTTGTCGAAGTGATTGGAGGTAAAGTAGGCATTGTGTTGGAGGTAGATCTCATTGCTTAACCTAGAATCCTTTGGAAAAGGTTTGTGAGATGCCGGGTTAATATTAATATTGCTGCCCCTTTTTGCCCGGGTATGTTTCTTCCTAGATCTGATCGAAGTGATGTGGATAAGTCTAAAGTATGAACGCCTGCTTGATGTTTGTTTTCGGTGTGGCTCTTTGGGGCATACTGAGGCTTACTGTGAGAATGAACGAGCTACTCTTTCCAATGAGTTTGGTTTTAAGTTCCCTGCATTTGGAGATTTGTTGAAAGTGGATAACGATAAGGTTCCACCAGGAATTTACGAGCACCCACCGGAACGCTAGCCCTCTGTCGATCTTGGTTCAGGAGTTTTACCTAGTGTACTCTCCGAGGTTGCTGAGCTGGAAATAAGGACAAGTGAGGTAGCAATGCGGAAGGATAGACCGTTGCTTGTCGTTGAGGACACGTGAACTGCTAAGAGTCCTGATAGTGGGCGCTCGACCCCTGTAGAGGTGTCTTCCTTTGCTCTGTTGCTAGAACAAAACCTCAAGGATGAATGCCCTATGAGCTCGTCCTGGCCTCCATATAAGACAACGGATGATAGTAATAGGTATGTCCCTCCTCTTATTAATATTTTGGGTGCTAGGCCTGTGGAAGCATTATCCAACCCGTGTCCCACCAGCCCAAATATCACACAAACTTCACTTAATTCTGGCCCAATACAACCGTCCCATTATGAACAAATATGCGGGCTCAATCAAGCTACCAATCCAGTTCAAGTGCAATCTATCATATCCCATTCACCTCATAGTTTAAATATTGAGGCTGTAGAAGCCCACCCATTTCCTTCCCAATCATCCTTTAATAACGAGGTTCTATAATCCTTCATTCCCAATACTCTCTCTTCTGATATGTTGGAATCCCTAAGCCCCAATAATTCACCATATAGCTCATCTACCCCAAATAGCTCCCTCAAGCGTAAAGATCACCCTGTATCACCCTCCACAGACCCAAAAAAACCTAGACCTGAAAACACTTTTGTAGAGGCTTCTTTCTTTGACCATGATGGCTTGGAACATTTTAAGGTTAGTCTGAGCCTTCTTATTTCTGGGGATTTGGCTGAGGAGGTGGGCATTGATATGCCCCCTCCGACTCCATGAGGATTCTCGTTTGGAACTGTCGAGGTATATGCAACACCTCGACAGTTCGAGCCCTGAGGGCTCTTGTAAAGGGTCGGCACCCTCAGTTAATTTTCTTATGCGAAACTAAAGCTTCAGAGAGTCAGTTATAGAGTATTGCTTGTTCTTTGGGTTTTTTTAAGCACCTAATTGTTGCTGCTCATGGAAGATCAGGTGGTGTGTGTCTCTTGTGGAAGTTTACTTTGTTGGTGGAGATTCTAGAATTCAATTCTTGTACTATTGTTGTAAACATTAGGGATAATTTTTTTTCTTGGTCTTTGGTGGGTTTTTATGGCCCGACTTATTATCACAGGCGTTGAAAGGCATGGACAAATCTATGTGCACTGTTAGAGTCTTTTGATGGCCCATGGTTGTGTTTTGGTGATTTTAATTCCACCCTTGATGCTAATGAGAAGGAAGGGGGTCGTAGTGGTTCAAGTTCTGCTGGTAGGTACCTAAGCAAATTAATGTTTGATTTAGGTGCTGTTGACTTGGGTTTTGCTGGTACTAAATTTACTTGATGCAACAATCGGTGGGGAAAGGGTTGTATTAGAGAAAGATTAGACTGAGGTATTGCTAATCCGATTTGGAGACTCGCCTTCTCAAGAGCTACTGTCTTGCATTTAGGGGCGATTCAATCTGATCACTGTCCTATCCTTATTGACACCAACCCTGTGGATGTACACTGTTTCATTTCTGAGACTGTTTCATTTCGAATTTCGAGGCCATGTGGGCCAATGATCCTCACTGTTTTAATGTTGTTAATGAAGCTTGGCAGAGAGAAGTGTTTGGGAATGATTGTTTCAAGTTGATAAGAAGCAGTATTTTACAACGATGGCTCTCTGGAAATGGAATAAAGAAGTTTTTGGGCATTGCCAATCTAGAATTAACGATATCATGGAGGAAATAGAAAAAATTCAATGTGGAGCCATCTCGGAAGAGAATTTCGCTAAGGAGGCAAAGCTACAAAATGATCTTAGCATATGGTTATCCCGAAATGAGAGTATGTGGAGGCAGAAATCTTGTGAAACATGGTTAAAAGATGGTGACCATAATTCAAAGTTCTTTCATATTTTACCATTATCCGAAGGAAGAAATTCTATTCATTATTCGAAGGAAGAAAAATTCTATTGATGCCATCAGAGGTGAAGATGGAGTATGGATAATGAAGTGTTCGGAAATTAGGGATTACATGGTGGGAAATTTTCAGCTTCTTTTCTCTGAGGAGCCTATTTCTTTCCCTTTGGATTTGGAAAACCTTATATCTCCCATGATTTCTGATTCGAAGAACATTTTGTTATGCGAAATTCCTTCTCCTTTGGTGATTAAGGAAACTCTGTTTGGAATGCAAAGTCTTAAAAGCCCAGGTCCTGATGGGCTGCCCCCTCTTTTTTACAAAAAATATTGGAAGGTGGTTGGGCAATCAGTTATTAAGGCAGTGCAAAGCTTTTTCATCTTGGGTAAGATGTTGAGAGAGGTAAATAATTCTTATATTGTTCTAATTCCAAAGATCCAAAATCCATCTACCTTTAATCACTTCCGTCCTATCAGTTATGTAATATAATTCATAAGAATATTTCAAAACTGTTGTTGATCGGCTTAGATTTGTTCTTCCGAGTTTAATTTCTCCTGCACAGTCAGCCTTCATTCTTGGTAGGTGGATTGCTGAGAATCAACTGATTGTTCAAGAAATTCTACAAAGTTTTAAGAAAAAGAAGGTCAAGGGGGGATTTTTGGCTTTGAAGTTAGATCTTCAAAAAGCCTATGATAAGGTTAATTGGGGCTTCCTCAAGACGGTCTTGCAGAAGTTTGGATTTTGTTGTAAGTTCATTGGTTGGATTATGGAATGCATTTCTTCTGTTTCCTTTTCCATATTGGTGAATGGTGGCATTTCTAAACATTTTCATCCTTCTAGAGGGTTGAGACAAGGCAACCCTCTTTCACCATATTTGTTCATTTTATGTCAAGAAGTGCTTTCCAGGCTTATTGATAGAGAATTTTCAAATGGAGTCATAAAAGGAGTTAAGATGAATGTGGCGGGTCCAGCATTCACTCACGTGATGTATGCGAATGATATCATGCTTTTTGCCAAGGCCAACAGTAGTGAAGTCAAGATTTTAGATGTTTGTCTGGAAACTTATTGTGAGTGGTCTGGACAGCGCATCAATAGAAATAAATCGGGCATTATTTTTTCCAAAATGGTGCAGCGTGACAAGAGAGGCGTGAGGTTAAAGATCTTCTTGCAATGCAAAAGATCCATCCTAATGCGACCTAATTGGGCTCTCCTTTGTTCCAATGCACCAGTAGGATTAAAGACTTCAAATTCCTACAGGAAAAGCTTGAGGCCCAACTTTTGGGTTGGGGAAGTAAGCTCTATCTTGGGCTGGTAGGGCTACGATGATTAGGTCAGTGGCTCTAGCTCTCCCAGCTTACACCTTCTCCTCTTCGGACGTCGCTATTGCAGTATGTGATAAGATGGATGCCTCCATTCGTTGTTTCTGGTGGAAACCAAAAAGTGATTCTAGTAGGTATCTAGCTTGGAGAGCTTGGGCTGACTTATGTGCTCCAAAAACAAAGGTGGTTTGGGTTTTAGATGTGCAAAACATTTTAACGAAGCACTGTTGACTAAATTGACTTGGATGGTTGTCTCTGGTCATGATAGCCCTTGTATGAACGCTTTGAGAAGTAAATATAAAGTGTGTGATGGATGGATTAATAGTATTCCGCAGAAATATGCTTCTCCCACCTGGAGAGCAATTGAAAGACTCAAGCCTTTTGTTCGAAAGGGAGCTTGCTTCCTCATTGGAGATGGATTTGGCGTTGATTGTTGGAAAGATCCTTGGGTCCCTAGCTTACCATCTTTTCTCCCTTCACCTAAGGATTCTGGTATTAGCACTAATTCGATTCTGGTTGCTGATCTAATTAATTTGGAAACAAATTCCTGGAGATTTGAGTTGTTGGATGAGCTGTTTGATGTGGTTTCTAGAGCTGCTATCTCAAATATTGTTATTCCAATGATCCTTAGGCCTGACAAACTTACTTGGATTGCTGACCCTAAAGGAGTTTTCTTTGTCAAATCGATTCATAGGATCGATTTGAATCACTTATGGCCTGCTAAACCTGACCTGACTTGGCAAAAGTTTTGGAAGTGCAATTTACATGAAAGACTAAAAACTCTTATTTGGCGTATTGACAATGGTGTGCTCCTAACGAATTTAAATATTCATTTCAGACTTTCTAAAGGTAATCCTTGCTGTCCACTTTGCAATTTTGAAGTTAAATCAATCCCTCACCTATTCTTTAATTGTCAAGCCACAAAACTTTTCTGGTTCGGTGCTTGTTGGGGTTTGAGACCCGAATCACTGCTAGAATATAATGATTTTGATGTTGTGAAGTTGTTAGTCAACCCTCCTTTTATACCTCAGCCTACAAGTATTAAGAATCAAGAAGTGGTCCATGCATCTATTCAAATTGCACTTACTTTGAAGGCTATATGGAATTTTCGCAACAATCAAGTTCATCAAGATAAAGCTGTTAATCCTATTGTAGCTTTAAAAGCTTTGGAATTTAGAGTGGTGGAACATGTCCAAGCTATTCTTGGTGATTCAAGTTCAGTGACTTCAAAAGAATTATACTGGAGACCTCCACCCCCGGGTATTATTAAACTAAATGTAGATGCAACGATTCTCCATGATGTTGCAAAAATTGTAGTTGTTGCAAGATTTGATTTGGGGCATATTTTTAAAGCTTGGGCAAAATTGATCCACACTACGGATCCTTTGGTTGTTGAAGCTTCTACCATTCTGTGGGCATTGCAATTAGCTAAAGTGGAGAAGTTGTGTGGGATTATGGTTGAAAGTGACTCTAAGTTTTGTGTGGATGCTATCGGCATGGGAATGGCTGTTTGTGATTGAAATATTTCTACTTTATGTTATGATGCTATAGGTTTAGCTGCTGAGTTTTTTTCTTCTAATTTCTTTTCTGTAAAGCGTGAGGCAAACATGGCAACGCACTCGTTGGCCAAGTTTTGCATTCCGCAAGACCTCTTTGCTATTTATTTCCCTAAAAATCTCCCAACCCCTTTGGAGGAGGCTTGGTTTAGAGATTTTCGTTGTAGTTCCGTTTCTGTTTGAATGAAATATTCTCATTTAGCAAAAAAAGCAAACAATTATCATTATTTTGAACTGATGCATGTATGGACTAAGAAATAACTTATAAGTTTACAGTGGCAAAAAATGCCTAATAACTCATTTTTTTAAGTTATTTTTCCAAATAGTCCTATTAAAAAATTATATTAAAAATAGGCCACTTTTGGAGTTCGAAATCGTCTTTTCAACATACGATTTCAAACTTGTTTTATTTACTTCTAAAAAAATAAAAAGCATGTCTACATTTTAACTCTCCCAATCTCTCTCTCACTGAAGACCGACTGTGACGCTTTCTCTCTCCATCGGTCTCTGTCCTCTTCGACTCTCTCCACTCTCTGTTGCCTCTCTGTTGCCGTGCTCTTTGCTTCGGACCAGTGTCTCTCTCTCTCCACCACACCAACTCCGGTACACTCTTTGAACCTTTTTGTTGATGCCCAATCTTAAATTTTAATTGTTAGTTAGGGTTTCTTAGTTGTATGATATGTTGTATGGTTGAAAATTTTATGATGTAAAGAGTGTAGAAAAACTTTTAATAAACTAGTGTGATTTTTGGTTGAGGCTAGGTTAATGCTGAATTCAAAGGATATTTCGTTTTAAATTTCTACATTTTTGTCTCTCAAATCTTCATAACTACATTCGGGAGCCACATATTAAACTATCAAGCCCCTCCTTTTTTTTCCAATATCCTTGACTGCCAATTTTTTATTGCTTTTAAATTAAGCCATGATGGATTTCAACTCAATTTCCAATTTAGCTCCCCATTTACAATGTCCTTCTCTAACAATATAAAAGCATAAAACCTTTCTCTAAAACTTAATTTTCCTTCTAATCATTAACCATATTGGTGACAAGGATTTTTCAAAAGATTATTAAGCCACCAAGAAGGATGTTTGGTTGAAGAGCAAAGTGCAAAAAGTTACTACCAATTTAGAGGAGATGAAAGTAATTAGAAAATGATTGTTTTTTTTCTGATTTATTAAGTTAATTAGAAACAAAGTTTTAATTACTGCCCCTGGAGAATAGGACAGGAGTCAAGGCTCCTGAAGTTCTTTCAATTTAAAGCATGCTGATTATTCATCCTTTGAGATTATTTCTCCCAAAGTTCGCTTGAAACTATCCTATTATTTACTTCACAGTTGCTAAAGTCGAATGGTGGTAGCTGAGTTGGCTTAGGGTATACTGCATTCCACCTAAGGGTGTACAAAAAAACTGCATACCGCAATATCGTATCGCTACCGTACCGATCAATTGGTATAGTATTTTGTGGTATGCGGTATGGTATTGATATATATATATTTTTTTTGCGGTATGATATCGGTATCAGTATACGTTTTAAACAATAGTGGTATACTGTACTGTATCGCGTATACTTAATTAATTATATATATATAAATAATATATTAAAATTTAAAATATTGTGGCTAGAAAAGCGGGAAAACCTAAAAATAGGGGGGAAAACAAAAAAAGAGGTGCTGCTGCCTGGGGGTAAAAGCGGAAAATATAAAAAACAAAACAAACCCTAATCTCTCACTCTTCTCATTCTCAATTCTCAGAGATAGCGCCTCTCTCTCTCTCTGGTCACTCTTAGGCGTAGTTCTCTCTCTCAGGCGTGCGCTCTCTCTGTCTCTCTGCCTTCGATCGCCGCTCATCATCATCTTAAGTATCTTTCTCTTCTCTCTGTCACTCACTCTCACTTTCTGTTGCTTTGTTGTTCTTGCCTTGTTGGATTTCTCTTCTTTAGTTGATTTTTTATGAAGGTTTGGTGGGTGCTTTGTTGGGTTTGCCAAGTATTTTGAGGTCGTTTGGTACGCATAACTCAAATTGTGATTTAGTGATTTGAATCCAAAACCACTGGGTCTCACACAAAAAAATCTTGTTTGGTACACCATATTTAAGTCTAGTTTGAAAAACTAACTCAAATTCAAGGTGGGTCCCATTCCAAATTAAAAAACAACTAATCGGGTGTTTTGGGATTCACTGCCTAACTCAAATCCGGACTCAACCCAAAATTTATTACCATTATTGGGCCTTACATTCACTGCCTTCTTCCCTATTCTCTCTCTCTCTCTCTCTCTTTCTCTCGGCTATTATAGAGGGCTTTGCCCTTCTTTACTTCACACCTACCCCCACACCGCTCAATTCTCTCTCTTCCCTTCTTGTCTTATTCTCTCTTTTCATTACTCGGCCAAACCCCCACACCACTCCTCATTACTTCACCTTCCTTCAATTAATTTCTGCAATGACCCACTCTATTAGAATGAGTTCTCCTCCAATTGTGGATCTAGACAGAGAGTTGGCTCATTTGTGGCCAGACGGAGAGCAAGGTGACTACAACCTCCACGACGGCAACGACAACTCCCAGGTGATCTCATTGACTCTATTTTTTGTCTGTCACTGGAGGTGATTTTCATTAGATTTCCGTTTTGATGCATGCATCATTTGATTTTTTTTTCATCTATTGTGGTTTTGGTTTTGGTTTTGCATTTGCTGTCATGGGTTTATTTTTATTTCTAATACATTTGTGTATTTTGGTTTTATTATACAGGGGATACAGTTAACTCAATCATCTGCACAGGTATGAGAATTTGTTCCAGTATAACACTCTCTCATTTCCTTATTTCCTGTAATTATTTTTATTTATTTATTTTTAAATTGGTAAATGGTACATTGGTTACATTGGTTGTTAAGATGTATATGTGTATTTGTTTGCAATGTGTTTTATAAACTATTATGGATTAATTATGTGACTTCATAAGAGTAGTTAACATGTATATAAGTTAAATAAGGGCTGAATATGTTTAGATGGTTGAATTAACATGCATTGATTTAGAAATAAGGGGTGAATATGTTTAGATATTTTTAGCAAAATAAGGGCAGCTGGGTGCTTGTTTCCTTACTTATTGAAGACTTCAATTTGATTGAAAATATGGTTAAGATTGATGTTGTTGATGTGGTTAGATGACGACTGAATTGAATGATGCTGATGATGCGAAATTGTGGCCTCCTAATGTTGAGAAGTTGTTTATGCAACTCATGATCAAGGAAATGGTTAAGGGGAACATGTAAGAAGATGTTTTCCACAAGAGAATTTGGGATAAGATATTGGAAGAAATCATTTGGCAAACCAAGCAAAATTAGAAGTTTCCACAAGTGAAAACAAAATTCAATCAGTTGAGACAAAGGCATCGTATCTTCTCACAACTCTTACAACATACTAGGTTGGGTTGGGATGCAGAGACCAACACAGTCTTTGGTAGTGATGAAGTGTGGATGAATGTACTTGCGGTAAGTGAAGTGTTTGGTTGTTAAAGTTAGAATGAGTTATTTCTCTGTTAGAGTCTCACATACATGTTGTTTGTTGATAGGCAATGCCAAAGGCGAAGGGATTTAGGAGAAAGGGATGTGAGAACTATATTTAGTTGGGGACACTCTTTAACAAGACCACTGCCACTGGTGTCATGGCATTTGCATCTACACAGGATACCATTAATACTGATGAGGAGCGTGAATTTGATGAAAGGTCATTACTACTGGAGTGCATGTTAATGTGGATGTGGATGTGGAAGTAGATCTTGATATTGGAGAAGACCCTGAGCCTGTACAAGGGGATGTTGGGGAGACTCGTCCTGAAAAACGGGCTAAGAGTGGGGGCACTAGTAAGTCAAAGAACAGTGCTAGGAAGGGAGAGAGGGTTAGTGAAATGACTGATGCAATCAACAATTTTGTCTATATTACTGAAAAAAAGGAATGAGGCTAGGAAGGCTAGGCATGCGACAAAGTATGCAGCTAGGGCGGCTAACACCACTGCTAGTAGTGTTCATCCTCTTATGAAAACTACTCTCTCAGTTGATGATTGTAGTCTCTAGAAAGCTGTGGAATTACTTGATACATATAAGGATATAACACTTGAGAAGTTTTGCAAGATTATGTTGGTACTGTATAAACAAAATCATAGGGTTGCCTTTCTTACTTTGTCTGAGGAAAGAAGGGTAATATGGATAGAGTTCATGGGAAATATGTGAACTTTGAGACTAAACTTTTTAATTGTTAGTTTGGTTGTGGACAATTTTTAATTTCGCTTGTTCATGGTTTGTATCAATTTCATTATGTTTAAGACTTGTAAGAATGACATTTCGTAGTCATCTTTCAATTTCTTTATTTTAATGCAAGTAGAAGCTTATTAACTTTATATATTTGGCTTGACATTTTATTTATTTCTTATAATTTGTCACTTTATACAATGTTGATAGTGTAGACATTGTGTTCTTTAGTATTGGATTATTTATTTGGCTTGCCTTTTTTATAAACATGGTTAAAATATTTGGCTTGCCTTTTTTAGAACATCTTCATAAGAATGATATATATTTGGGTTTCCTAGGATAAAACTATATGATAATTTTTTATAAACATGGTTGAAATATTTACACAAGAGTGATTATAATTATGTCTGCTGATATGTCTGATGATGAAAACATCACAAGTCAAGAGTTTGATGCAGAAAACTCTTTGGAATGTGATATGTCTGGTGAAGAAAATGGGTTGGACTCTGATATGTCTGATGAAGAAAATCAAAATTTGGGAGAAAATCATATGTCTTATCAAGCAAGTCTCACTAGCCTCACTTCTTCTTCTTCAAGTTCAGAAGATAGTGACAGTGACCAAGACTATGTAATGATTACCAAATATTTTAGAAGTTCAATGGAATATATTAATAAATATTATTTTAAACAACCACAGCGCACAAACATATTATCAAGATGTGCTATTGAAGAGATACTTAACATGTGTTTCGAAATGTTCCATGTTCACATATCCGTATTTCGTTATTTATGTTATACATTGCGATTATATAGGCTAATAGTAGAGGACGAAGGGGATGTATCTTTAGAGGAATCATTTGCTATGTTCCTTTTCATTGTAGGTCATAATACTAGACAAAGGGTTGTTGGGGATCGTTTCCAACATTTATTGGAAACCATCCATTGTTGATTTCGTATAGTATTACACTCCATACATGCATTAGGGGCAATACTGATCAAGCCAGACGAAAATTATAATGGTCTCCTTGCAGAGTTACGTACTAATAACAAGTACTTTCCATGGTTTGAGGTAACTAATGAGTTTTTACTTGCATTTAATTTATACATTGAATTTCTTATTACTACATATGTCTAATGATTATTTGTATTACGTGTTGATAAATATTGTAGAGGTGTATAAGTGCCATTGATGGCACCCATGTTAGAACTAGTGTTCCTGCAGTGAAGAAGACCTCATGTCATGGGAGAAAACATGTCATAACTCAAAATGTGATGTGTGCTGTGGAACTTTGACATTTGTTTCACATTTGTGTATTCTGGATGGGAAGGAAGTGCGAATGATTTCAGAGTATTTGAGAACGCCATCTTGAGTGATGATATGGTTTTCCGTTGGCCTGTTGAAGGTTGAATTTAATTTTAATGTTTTGTTTTGTTTGTTTAGCAAAAGTTCAATATCTTTATTAATTCAAATTGGCCAAATTTCAATTGTGAATACAGGATCATAATACCTTGTGGACTTTGGATATCCCCTGGGTGGATCGATACCACGCACATGAATATAGGGGTAGACACCGCTAACCCAAAAGTGCGGTTGAACTTTTTAACTACCGGTATTCTTCTTTGCGTATGGTAGTTGAACGAACATTTAGAGTGTTGAAAGCAAGGTTTCCCATATTCTATCATATGCCTAATTATTCTGTTACTAGGCAAAGAATGATAGTCACCGCATGTTGTATAATTCACAATTTCATACGTTTACATCAGCGGAATGATCAACTATTTTTAGAGTGACAAAACAAAGACATCCCAACAAACGACGATGGTGGTATTCATGGACCACAAGATGTGAATGATTAGAGACTAAGACAAGTAGAAGCTATAAGTGAAACCACACAAAGGGAAATGAGAAATTTGCGGGATGCAATCACCACGGCTATGTGGGCGGGTCATTGAACTTAACCATCTTGCTAAACCCTCAAACTTATTTGGTTATGTAATGAACTTATTTTTGAAATATTCATTTGGCTAAATTCGTGAACTTATATTTTGTGGACAAAATGTATTTGGCATCCTATTTTCAATCTAATAGAAAGCTTCTAAGATATAAATGGAAGTAGTAGCATTGATTGGTCCATTTTTGATTGCTTATGGTCCACTGATTAGAAGTTACGCAGTAGTCAAGTAATTGTTGTAAAGCTAGGTAGGTGCTTAAGTGATGTTTGTAATATTTTAGGAGAAAGGGATGTAATGAACTTATTTTTGGAATATTCATTTGGCTAAATGCATGAAATTAAATTATGAATTTATACAATATCTAAGATCAATAGAAACTATTTGAATCACAAAAGTTCCATGTTTACCAAGAGGACTACAAGGACTAAAAGTTCTTCTTAAATGCATGAAATTAAATTATAAACGTACATCTAGAGGAAAAATAAAAATAACAGTGTAATGCACAAGAGGACTACAAGTCCAACAAGGATCAACCTCTTGAGCAATCCGACATAGTCTACAATGGGTTGGAACATGATTTGGAATGTCCTTAACTCAGCCCGCAATTCATGCAATTCTAGTACGACAAGTTAGATGATTCACCCGCTGATGACGACACATATTGCTCATTGATTGGCACACAGCATCCATCAGCACAAGCGTAGTACAACTTATTCTTGTTATTTGCAGATTTAGATGTTTTGACGATGGATTTTTGTTCACAACGATATCTCTTATTTACATATTTCAGGCTAGTACCACCACTGTAATTATTACTTGAGTGTGACATCTGTTAAGAATGAAACAAGTAATAGTTAAAATAAAGTAAATACATAATAAATCATGATAATAAAACAAGTAAATACATGAAGGGTTTTTTGGGTTTCCCTTTTTTCTTTTTTGAGCAAGGTGGGGTGGGGTTGCCCTTAAAGCTATAGAAAAGCTTCCCCATAGTTTTTGCTTATGGAATGATAGACTTCTAATCTTGAAATGGGAAAAAAGATTTGTGAGCTGCTTTGTTCTACTCTAGGGGGTCAGTGTTAGTGTAATTTTCTTTCAATCATCAAAGGAAAATGCCCTATTCTCTTTTGTGCTAATGGATGTGTCTAAAGTACCAACCACTGTTATCCCTCTCTACAGGTCTTCTATCATTTGGAAGCACACAAATAACTAGCACAAAAATATACTATCTGATAAGATTTTCTACACACACGACTAGTTTTACAGAGACAAAACACACTTAACAACAGCTTAAGCTTGTTGAACATGACACTAACAGAGCACACTACATTACAATATGCTCTAGTTGTGGTAATTATTATTATTTGTCACTAATCTTTAAACTAAACAAGCTATGCCCAGCATCAACAATAATGGAATACGTCAACTAAAATTCAGAATGAACTTTTCCATTATAAATCCTTGAATTTCTGTCCATCCAAAGATGGTAAATGACAACACAGTCCATGCTAATTTACAAAGAACTTTTTGAAAGCTCACTCCCCTGAAAATCAACACAATCCAACCATTTCCTATATTTTATTTTATTTTATTTTAGATTTTACTCCCCAATTATCAGAAAAGAAATTACCCAAATGTAAGCCCATAACAGTTTAGAAAAGAAAAGAAAATTAAAGCATGATCGGAATAGCAATAGCATGATCAAATCTTGAAAAGAAAATAAAATTAAAGCATAGACCTTGAAATAGAGAACAATGGGGGTTGTGCCGATATAGTGGGGGTTGTTTCTTGTCCAATAACAGTGGGGGTTGCGCCGGTAGAGTGGGGGTTGCGCCGTTGGCCTCCTGCCTCTTCTATCTGCGTCGGCCAAAGGGGTGAAGAGGGAGAGGGAGGGTTTTTGTGTTCATCAGTGAAGAGGGAGAGGCAGAGCAAGTGTTTTGTGTTAAAAGCTTTTCTGTTTAGTATATAGGAAGGGTGCAAATCCTCTATAATTGTTATAGATGCAACCAAGTTTAAAAACCAAAACTATGTACCAAACATAATTTTTTTTTTACAATCTTGAATTCAAATCAGGATTAAAGTTCCAACTTGAATACTAAAAAAAGTCACGAAACCAAAACAAAAAACGAAAACACGTACCAAACAGGCCCTTTAATTTTTGGGTTCTTGAGTTGATTTCAATGGAGGATTTAGTGGGTGAAGAGAAAGCTTTAGGTAAATGATTGAGAGTTTAAAAACACCGGTACCGCACCACCGTCATACCGCACCAAAACCGCCGGATACCGAAACATGTGGTATGGTATGTGGTATTAGGTATTTGAATAGCGCAAGGTGTGGTATAGTATCAAAATATCCCAAATACCGTACCATATCGTATCGTGTACATCCCTAATTCCACCTAGGATGCCCCAGTTCGACTCCCTCCACAAACACACTGGTCTTATAATATATTTTAATGAATTTGTTAAACAAGAAATTGCTAGTGTAAAGGATCTTTTTATAATTTGTAAGCTAATATTATTTAATTAATACTTATAGGATTATTGTTTTTTTTTTTTTTTTTTAATGTTAATAATATGGGTTGTCATCCCAATTGTTAGCAAAATAAAAAAGAAAAGATTTTAACTTAAAATGGTCTATTTGACAGAAGATTTCAAAAGTGGGCTATGTTTTTATATAACTTTGGTATATAGGATTGTTTAGCATCCAATCCAATTCTCCACTCACTGATACACATCGCCACCATTTTGATCTCAATCATCCTCTCTACAGACACAATTCGTTCTCACTCAGCATGTGGCGTAGACTCCTCTCTTCCCACCTCAAAACCCTAGCCACCACCACCACCGCCACCGCCGCCGCCCCGACCCGATCCATCATTTCCCCATCCGCCTCTCTCTCCTGCCTCCGCCATTTCAACGGTACGACTCATCTCAGATCTTTCACTCTTTTTCTCTTTCTCTCTCTGTGTGATTGATGTGGTTTTTGTTTGGATTTTGCAGCTGACGGAGCTGTCAAGAAGAGAGTTGAAGATGTAATGCCCATTGCTTAACTTGGTTTTATTTTGACATGCTTGATTGTTTAGTGATGCCCTTTTATTTGTTTCATTCAAACTAGAGCGCTCTTACTTTCTTTCTTTAGGACCTGTGAATTGTCTCAACCTTATATCAATAAGTCACATGCTCATGTTCAGATTGAATTTTGATGATGTTGAAACTGTTCCTTTTATCTTGAAACTATGATCTTCATTCATTTTTTTTTTTATTATACCCATAAAGTGTGCTGAATTGACATTTTTGAATTTTGAGATTTTCTTAAAAAAATTTATTATTTTTGAATTGTTTCTAGGCATTCGGATCCTTTTACCATAATGGGATGAGATATTCAACTACAGTGCCTAATGACCCTGACACACATGAAGATTTCAAACCCACTAACAAGCTTGACAGTTCTGGCCTTTCTTTGAATGATGTTGTCGAGCAGGTAATTGAATCTTTTATATCATATTTTACAATTTGTGTTCTGAACTCTGTGTCATCTCCTGTTAGCAATACGAAATACTTTACTGGTTATTGGTTGTGGTTGTGGTTGTTTCTGGTGTAGGATGTCAAGGACAATCCTGTTATGATTTACATGAAAGGGGTTCCTGATTTTCCTCAGTGTGGATTCAGCTCACTGGCAGTTAGAGTGTTAAAACAATATGGTAAGTTTTGGAGATATTTTGTTTTATGACCAAATCCTGCCATTCCTTCATTGGTTTAATTTAGCAATCAATAAGTGCTTTCATCTTGGCACATGTTAATTCTGATGATGAATATAAATTTCTGGTTATTGTACTCTTACCATACATGTGACTGTTTCAGATGTTCCTTTGAGTGCTAGAAATATTTTGGAGGATCCTGAGCTGAAAAGTGCTGTAAAAACCTTCAGGTATGTTTGGTGTTTTTCTCTATTTACCTAAAAAAAGAGGGGATAAACTTAGATTTGATGTGCTGCTTAAAAAAAAGATGTTGATGACTATTCTGCTTAATATTTTCAAAGTTGTGGTCACTTGGCTTCTGGACATTTCTTAGTAAAACAAGATGAAATGAGCTGCTGTGGTGATTAACGTAACAATCTATTATGGTTGAGTGAAGATTTATCATTGTAGTCAATTGGAATTTCATTGTACATATGTTGCTGATACTCATCAAATCCATTGGAGGATAGGGGGCTATGTCTGTTGTGTTAACATCCAATGTCTTTCTGTAGAGTTTCGTTTTGTTAAAGTTAATTTATATGAGACTGTTTTGGAGCTGGATGAAGCCACTTGGGCTTCACCGGCAATATAACTTGTATTGTTTTAATAATACACAAACCCAACATACTCCACTTCCAGAAAAGATTTGGTTTTTCAAACTAATGGCATTCTTGCTTTCTTGATGGTGCCTATGAAGCTTTTTTCACCTTAATTTTTCTCTTATTCAACATTATATTATGGATAGTAGTGTGGGTTTCACTTGTTGGCCTCTTTCTGAATAAAATTCTACCTATAAAAAAGGAAAATGGATAGTAGCATCACATTAGTTCAAGGATGGGACTGTTGGTTTTGGTAAACTTGATCTTTTCAATCTTGGTTGTGTTGAGTGCTAGTTTTGTAAATTCTTTGCTCTTTATATGCAGCCACTGGCCCACATTTCCACAGATTTTCATCAAGGGAGAGTTCATTGGAGGGTCAGATATTATTCTCAACTTGCACCAGGTTACATCTTTATTTCAGAATATATTTTACTTGGGTAAAACTTAGGTACAGTTTCTTAGATTAGGTACATCAGGTTTCCCAATTGAATTCAAACACATAGTTGCATTGAATTTAAATATTCTTGGAAAAGATTACATTGTTTGTGTTTCATTGGTTAATGCAACCATGTGTTTGAATTCAATTGGGGAACCTATTGTACCTAACCTAAGGAACTGTACCTAAGTTTTACTCATTTTACCTAGTTCTTTACAAGGGATAGTGCATTGCTCAAATAATGTGGCTTGTCCTGTGCAGACTGGTGAACTGAAGGAAAAGCTGAAAGATGTTGCAGCTAATCAGCAGAAGTCTGAATAACTCATTGAATCTAGAGAGTGTTAGAAAGGTCACCGAAACTTCTTTGAAGTCTGAATAACTCATTGAATCCAGAGATGAGGTTCTATATGCTTGTTTTCTGCGGGGTTCTATGATAATTGAATTTTTTGTCACCACTATGAGGAAGAAAGACCCTTATTAGTATTTTTTATTTTGTCATTTATTACTCTCTCTTGTAATTACTCTCACTCAAAGACATAACAGTTATTGTCTTGTTTAGGTTTTTCAAGTCAAGAAACACTATATTGGAAATTGGAGCAGTAAAGGTTCTATATATATTTAGTGATTTGTGGATAGAAGATTTGATGACAATTCTAAATCTAATATTCTCCTTCAACTTCATTGATTAATTGTGGATTTACTATTTTCTTGCTTATTCGCATTATTGTACTCTAACAAACCATGGATTGGATGGCTGATAAAACAAGGGACATACTAATTTAGGTGTGGTTGTTCTGTTGATAATCTTGTAGAGCTTGTTCTCACTTTTTATTTTATTTTATTTTTATTTTTTACTTTTACTGCTAACTATTAAGATGAGTGGAAAACTTCATTCCCTATTCTTCCTGTTGTTAATCATGATTTAATTCTTGTACTATATACTTAGTACACTTGTACATAAATGCAGTCATGTACTACTCTCTCTCTTGTCAACAAAACTCTCTATTGAATAATTTTTCTATTTACACAAGTCCCATTAGATAATTAAAGTAGATAACGGCATTCATGTGTGAAATGATAGTTTTATTTGCTTGGAAAGTAATTGCCCCTGGGTGATTCTAGTAATAGTCTCAAGTGAAATTTTTCTCATTTTGTAAAGATCTAATTCGAATTATAATATTCAATAGAAGCATCACATTCTATACGTATATTACTTTACTTTTTAATAAGTGGAGTACATATCATTCTTTTAATGAAATAACTACTAGTTATTTTTACACTTCTTGTTGCAGGTTTCCTCGTAGCTTTCACCTATTTCTGCATCTGTAACATTAAAGAATGCCAATTTATTTATTATTTTTTTAAAAAATAACCTCCCAAAAAAAACCTTTCACATTTATCAAAATATGACTTACAAAAAATTCCGCATAAATTATAGTTAAAAAATTCAACTCCTATGTTAAAGATTTTCTAGAATTCTTAGGATAACTTCAATGTGGAGTTGCTTAAATTCTATTAATCCATTTTAAAGTATGTGGATTGAATTTTCTTATGTTATGAATAATTTAAATAAAAAGAATAGAGAAACAAGTACATGACCACATAAAAACATGAAAATAGCCCTTTGCATGGTATATATATATATAGTGTATTCGATGCTGCTATGGGCATTGAAAAAACCTTTGAATTTTTCACTCCCTTTTCACTCCCTTTTACATTATTTGGATCCCACTCAATACAAATGTGAGGGGATGAAAAATTCGGTGGAAGTTTTTGGTGCCTATATAATTTTTTTATTGGATTAAGATATTCTAGAATTAGAGTAATTTCACCACAAAAACATAAAGCCACACAGAGGTAAACTAAGCAAGAATTTTTATTTTCCTCTAATGCACACGATATAAAATGGGGAAAATATAAGGAATCTCCTTAGCTATGGATTGATCACATAGTCTGCCGGTTTTGGGAATTATTCATAAATTGCTTCATTTGATTATACGGTGTATTTTATTTACATGTTTATTATAGAAAATTGAGTATTTATACATACACACAAACAAAAAATAAAAAATTTCTTCAAATGAATAGGTGGCATTTTTATTATAATTCAATAGTTGAGGAATGTGGGATTTGAATTGTGGATGTATTATTTGGAGAACACAAGAAGGTGTTAACGAATTGAATTACAAAATTCTTAAATTAATAGTTGGTAATGTACTATTCTTTAAAAGAGACCACATGTTTTTGCTCATGTATTTCTCACACAATTATATAATGGACCTAAGGTAAAATGTAGAACACCCCTTGAACTTTGGGGGTGTTACATTTAGACCTCTTGTACTATTTTTTAGCTAATTTAGTACCTAAACTTCAGCATTGTGCCAAATAACCCCTTCAATCCAGTGACGTTAATGAGCACATTAACTCAAATTGAAATCATTTACCAAAAAAAGAAAAGAAAAGAAAAGCTCAAATTGCATTTTTGAGAGAGAGTAAAACACCAAGGGATTGTGAGAGAGAGAGCCCTAAGGATGCCACTTCCGGATCTCCCATTACTCCCAGAGAAGGCCTACAATGGTATCCCTTGGTTTCTTTCTCTCTTTCCCTTTCTCTAAATTTCAGTTTGAGTTGGTTTTGCTTTTTGATAAATAATTTTTGAGTTAACTTGCCCACCAAAAAAACTGGATGGAAGGGTTTATATCATATTTGGCACAATTATGAAGTTTAGGTATTATCTTAAAAAAAAAAAAAAAAAAAGAAGGTACAAGAGGTCTAAGTGCAATAACCCCAAAGTTTAAGAGATATTGATGCATTTTACTCTAAACTTAATAATTAATCTTTCTCAATTCTCCCTCTCTTTAACAAAAAAAAAAAAAATTCTCAATTTTCTTGCCTTATCATTGTTCTTTACATTCCAACCTTTAATATGTCTCGTAGCATTACGAATCTTTCCAAAACTGGGGAGGATGTTTGATTTCTTTCAGAATTTAGGCTAATTGATATAGCCCAATCCAATAATCTGACTGAGCCCAAACCGTCCACTCGTCTGGCCTATTGATCGATATCAGTTGGGCTTCTACTTCACATGACAAGTTCAGGTCGACGACACTCGACACATAGAAAACTCGACCTGATTTGATTGTGACCATCCCTACAAAGGATTCTTCTTAATAGTGAGCTTAGTATAATCGTAGAACTGGTTACAATCATTTAGCCAAAAATGATTATAAATTTTCTTACCGAGGAGGAAAACATTTTATATTTTAAATACATTTTTTTTTTTTTTTTTTGAAGCAGTGAATTTAAAGAGAAGATTCTAACCGACAAAGTTTGGGGTTTGCATTGTGTACAATTTCCCACAATAAGTCTAGGTATACAATATTTTTCACAATTATTGATATGGTATGTTGTAACTAGTACAAAATAAAAATAGTGTTTGTAGTGGGCCGATATGATAGTGAAGAGTCTTCTCCAATCACAATTATCACCTTAGAAAGATTGTGTCCTTAATATATATGGACACAACATATATAGTTATATACTTTGGTTTGGGGGTCGCATATATGTACTCTAGTTTGGAGAGTAAAGGAAGATAAAAAAATGAATTTATTAACTGAGATTAATCCATTAGGTTTATTATAAAATCATGTGAGAAACACATGACTAAGGATTAGGGATCTCATTTAGAGGATGTCACTTATTAGTTTGGAGGAAATTTGTCTCATTTTTAGAATGCCACTTATCAATTTAGAGGAAAATCTTTGTCCAACAAAAAATTGCAGTATTTATGTAAAAGTTGATTAAATTAGAAAAAGTTACACTTTTTGATACTATGATTGTTGGTTAGAAATTTGTTTTATGCAAGGGTGGCCCTAGACAAGGACGAGGTGGGCGACCACTCTAAGTCTCACCCCAAAATTAGGCCTCATTCCAAAAAGTTTTAAAGCTCTTATAATTTTGAAAGGCCTAAAAAAATTATAATATAACCTTATACAAAAAATTGAAAAAGCCTATATATTTAAAACAAACCTTTAAAATAAATCCAATAATTTATGTCTCTAGCCCAAGTCCTAACATTATATAACCCTTAAAAAAAAAAAGTAAAAGTAAGTAAATTTTTCACTCTTTATAACTTAGCCGTCTATCACTTTGACAACCCTAATTTCAAAAGTCATTCACTCATTCTTTTACTCTCTCACTCTTTACAGTTTACATGATACTTTTATTCTTTTATTCTATTATTCTCATCTCTTACTCTCTTTCTCTACACGTCACTGTTAATCTTTTATTCTAATATTTTTTCATCTCTCTATATCTCTATTACTCTCTAATCTCAATTTCTTTTATCACTCTCTCATCCTATTCCGAAAGTGAAAAGTTCAAATCTCCATCAAGTTTGAATTTTGATTTTTGAGGTTTGTATTTAATACATTTTTTTTATAATAGTTTATGAATTTTTTTCCAAATGCATCTATTACATATAGAATATTATTGACTATACGTGTCACAATTGCATTTGTTGAAAAAAAAGTTTTTCAAAGTTAAAATATATAAAAATCTTACTTGCGATCAACTATGTCACAATAAAGATTAAATGGATTAGCCATATTATTCTATTGAATAAGATTTGTTAGAGAAAATTGAATATAAAACACAAACCGTGTGTAGAGAAATTTTTCAATACATATATATATATATATATATATTATGATAAAAGGCCTCATTGTTTTGAATCGCCCAAAGCCTCATAATTCTCAAGACCGGCCTAGGTTTGATGACATCATTTTGAATACTAATCCATACTTTTGAATCTTTGATGCCATCATTAAAATTTTAGGAATACAATCTTTTGCAAGTTTTTAGAAATTCATGTGGAGAATAATGCTTGAAAGTCTTAAGCTAAACAAAGATAAATGAAATAAACTGTGTCTTTTAATTCTACCCAAAGGAAAAAAGAAGAAGCATTTTTCTACTAATTAAGATATAAAGCAAATTGATACTTCTAGGTACATGCGTATGTAAACTATATATGATTCTTTTATTTGTGTTGAGCGAGAGAGATTATACCAGATATAGAATTGGTGTTCATAGACTCTTGACAATCAAGAGTACAATTAGAGTCGACATCTTGCTTGTAATAATTTTCGAAACGAAAAAAGAATTCATACATTTCTGTACATCGTAGAAATTCATGCTTCCACTTTTCCTCAAACTTGGTTAGTGGCAAGCATAATCTAAAGCAAAATATAATGCTTCTTTGAACTACCTGCTGCAATGTATATTTTGGTACGGGACGAGAAAGGAGAAGGCATTGCGGCAGTTGAATGGGTGTGAAGGAAGAAGGCCAAAGTGGAGGCAGAGATGGGGTGGGAGATGCATTTGCAGGCACAACAACCAGCCCAAGCAAAATCACCAAGAATATCATTATAGGTCTAATTACCATACCATTATCATTCATTGTTTCCTTTGAAAATCTTATGTTATTCCCGGAAAATTATATCATACTCCGGGAGTACATTAAATGCGTACTTCCTCCTCTCATAGAAGTGGTGGGTCCCACTATGAATTTAATTAACGGGACCCACTACTTCTGTGAGAGGAGGGAGTACGCATTTAATGTACTCCCGGAGTATGATATAATTATCCGTTATTCCCTCATGTCCTTCAATAAAACAATAACATATAATAATTGTGAAGGGTAAAACTTAAGTACAATTCCTTAGGTTATATATTAGGTTTTCCAATTGAATTCAAACACATGGTTGCATTAACCAATGAAACACAAACAATGTTATCTTTTCCAAGAATATTTAAATTTGATGTATTTGAATTCAACTAGTAATCTAATGTACTTAACCTAAGGAACTGTACCTAAGTTTTACCCAATTGTAAATATTAGTTGTTGGATAATTTTAAATTGTAGAGATGACTTTACCATCATATCACCCCCTTATTTATAAATGGAGGAGATACTCCAATTGAGTGTTTTATTTTATTTTATTTTATTTTTAAGTAAGATTATATATATATATATATATATAAATAAAACAAGCAATTTTATTTGAAAAAAAGGGCAATTCGTACTTTTGTTCCCCCTCAAATATGAGGCATGTTTGATTTTGGTTCCTTAATTTTAAGAAGTTATAATTCAGTCATTTAAATTTTAAAAAGGGAACAATTTCGTCTTATCATCTATTTTCCATCAATTTCTTCCTTGTATTTTTTTTTTTTTTTTTTTTTTTTTGTCTCTTAAAAATATGTGGTTGGTTCGATTTTGGTTCTTTAAATATGTGATTGGTTCGATTTTGATCCCACATATGGGGTGCCTCAACTAGGGGTGTACAGTGGCCAACCGAAACCTGACAAAGTCGACCACAATTATGATGGCTTTTGGCGGTTTTTTTGTGTAGAAAAGCCGATATCAGTTGGTTCAACTGTTGGCTCACATTTTTGAATTCCGACAAAAACCAAACCAATCAACTATAATTAATAATAATTTTTTGAATATTTTATAATATATATATATATATATATATATATATATATATATATATATTATATAATATAAAATTTAAAAACCCTATAAAACAAATGACGTTGTTCTTAGGCATATGCTTAAAATGATGCCGTTTGATTCTTTGTGTAATGAAAAACACAAAGGACCTCTACTAATCTAGAAATTTCTCACCCCCATCTACTGGCCCTTCTTCAGTCCAATGATGTGTGTCTTACAAACCTAGGGGACCAACTTGCCCACATTCACCAATTCATTGCTTTTATTTATTTTTTATTTTTGAATTTTTAAGTTTTTTAGTCATTTTAGTTTCTTGTAATAGAGCCGCCAAAATAATGGAGGAATATGATAAGGTGAACAAAGAGCGTTCCAATTGTTTTTGAGGAGTTTATTAATAGTGATCTATCGTTTATTTAAAAAAAAAATCTAGAAATTTCTCATTTTTGTTTCCAATCCCAAATCCCCTCACTCTTAGTCACATAATGGGGGGAAAAAAAATGGAGGGGCTAAATTGTTATGTTTTAATAATTTGAGGGACCAAAAAAGCAATTACCCAAAAAAAGGCCACCTTTAGCAAAGAGTTGCTTAAGAGATAAGAATGATGAAAACTTAGCAAAATAAATGGTGGCTTTTGAGTAAATTTTAGTTCTAACCAATTTTTTTTTTTAATTCTTGACTAGGGTCATTAGTTTTTACAAAATTTATCGTGGAATCATATTGTGATGTTTGATAAATAGTATGTCTACTTGATTGTAAGGTGCAATTCATATTCATACCAGCTAATCTGAACTATGACCAAGTACAGAATGAGACAATTTAACAATCTTATTGATTAAATCAAGCGCCCATTCCAACAAATAAAGAGCCAAGGGGCCAAAAGGATAGAAGTCCTTTGACCAATTTTGATATGTTGGGATGAGCATAGATAAAATACCAACTCCTTCGAGTCATTGAAGTTGACACAACTGTCTGCCGCTGGTGATGAAAGGATTTCTCCAAAGCAAATTCAATGAAGATGTGTTACAACTTATAAAGAATAGTTCAGAAAGGATAACAAATAGTGTACTGAATACTAAAAATTAAATTAAAGAATACTTTCAAAGACGAAAATGCTGGTAAAAAATAATTAATACATTATTTACACAAGTAGAACTCATTATTTGCTGGGAAGGAGTAGTTGTTGGTTTTATATATTAAAAATATGAAATCTCATCATATAAATTTATAATAACATGCATAACATACATAGTAGCGGAAAATTAGTTGGATCTATTAATACATATATAGCATATTACACATGAACAAGCAAATCTGGAAAACTTCAATCTTAGGAAGCATACCTTTCTAAACTTTCTACCTTGATGACTTTCTTGGATCCCTTGAAGAACACTTGAATCTCTTTGTTCCCTTGAGTATCTTCACTCCAATGACTACATAGATGGTCTAGAGTGTGAGTTTTTACTTGTAGAGAATATAATCCTAGATTTCAGCAATTTAGAGAGAAAACTGTTTTTCTCTCTTTCTATTATGTTGGCTGAATTTTATATATTTTTGCATCTCACGTAAGTCTAACGTATCAAGTTATAACTATATCCCCCTAGGGGTTTTTCTTGTATAGCTTGGAGTGAGAACAAAAGGAAAATAAAGCCCTCTAGCCCCAATGGGCCTAGGACTTCTTGTTATCTCATAACTAGACCATAGGTTACTATTAATTATATTTTATTCCACTAAAAGAATATAATTGCACTCTAGAATTTTATTTAATTACACAAGGCATCCTTAACTTATTTTAATTGCAATTAAACCCCTCCATTAAATCATCCATAGTGATATAAAATCATTAAATAAAAACTATCATTTTAATGTCACTACATCTTATTTCTTGAGTCCCTAATTTAATCTTTTGATTATTCTTATATTCATATAAAACCAAATTCCTTAGAATATAATTTTAGCAACTCTTTACTAAAATAGATGGTTATCTTTCTGAATAATCAAGTACCATTAAATTTATCTCAAGGGGATGTTTATGTCTCTAAAAGAGATTATGGATTCCTTCTTGAGTAATAGTGTTCTTACAATGTTACATGTGATCACCCAATGTATTGGGATCTATTTGACCATATAAGATCGCATCTTTTAATACATCAAAGCAATCTACACTTTACATTTGAGTTCACCATTCTCTCAGGATTTAGAGTTAATGTCTTAAACAGTTTGTTAGTTAATTAATTCAATTGACAGTAGTTTGTAAAATAATTATTCACTATTGTCCAGTTCAATGTATTCCAAATACATCAACATATTAATTAGAAGTTATCACTTCCACGATCAAGATAAATCATCACAATTAATATGTTATAGCCTAAACAGATGAAACGCCCAATTTTATCAAAGACTACGAACCTAGATTTATGAGTTTACAAGGATTTGTGATTTATATCTTATATATGTAAATCATATTTACATACCTTAATCACATTCAATGCATCTCATGGACTTTACATAATTTCAAATGTTTATATATTTATTCTCTTAAAATAAAACTCTTTTATTATATAAAATTGTTACACAAATTGGATTTTAGGGCATAAATCCCAATAGTATTGGGGCAGGGAATTGTTTTGGGTGGTACAGGGAGGGTGCCTTCAATGTGGCTGAGAATGTTGTTGCCATTTATGTAGGGGAGGATAATTGTTTTCCAGGTGAGGTAATGATCCTGGTTAACTTGATTTGAAGGTGGTTGGAGGGGGTGAGAAGGGGGCCAGTTTGATCGGATATTTCGATTGGTTGAATCTGCAACCGTGGTGGAAGAAGAAAACATTTTCTTGAAATAGGGATATACCCATAAATGGTACAAAACAAAGGAAGATAGGAGAATGTAAACAAAGTCATATTCAAAACCAATTCTGCTAATCCAAGAATATAATTTACTTGATAGAGAATTATTAATCGATAAATGAGTGTGGAACATTGTAAATCCACATTAAACGTTCTTGCTCCTATTACAAGAAACCTGTAGTATATAGCTAGTAAACTAAAATGGATCAAACACCATTAATTAATGCGTTCGCATAAGCAATGCGATCAAACACGTCGTGGATAACGAACACTAAGCAACTTTACATCATCTAATACCGGTCCACATAAAGAACCTGAATTGTCACTTGTCATGGTGTAAAATGTGCTTAGGAACATGATACGTGAGCGTGCTGACACTGCCTTGAACAAAAGCTTGGCACGTTTGAACCCTCCTTTACCCTTAGATTCATATGAAACCTTGAGAGTATCATTGCCTGCAAATGCCTCTACAGCAAGGGAACCCTCACATAAATTGTTAGCATCACCAACAGCAAACGTGAGAGCATAAACCTTTCCGGGTATTGTATACACCACTTGTGAAAGGGCGCTTTCTTTTCCGGCCACGAGTTCAATTGCTCGTTTGCCTTCCGGGACAAAGAAGTGATCGGAATCAATGTATTTCACAGCCTTAAGGGATTCAATCATCCAGCCAGGTAAGGGACTGTGATCGTCCTCAATGTGTGGTGGAATTAGGACCCCCCACGTTGTGTTGGGGAACACATATGGACCTTCTTCAACATTTCCATTTTTCAATAGGTTGACTGAAAATTGCATACAAATGTATTAAAAAACAATGAATTTCAAATGTATTGAAATTTAAGAAAAAACAAAATTGTATTTTAAATTTTGGTTCCTAATGAAGTGAAATTGTTGTCCATGATGGCAGCATAAAACTACTTTCCAGCCTTGGATTTATTTGGACACGAATTTAATCCAGATTATTTTTTAGAGAGAGAGAGAGATTATAAATTATTTTATTACTAGTATATTCACACACACTCTGCGCATGTACGTTCAAATGTTTTTAAAAATAAAAAACCATTTGTTTCTCCTAAAAGAGAAAATGAATGATAAAAATAAAATAAAAATTTAGAAAAGTACTTCTTGAAACCGTTTGTAATTGCAAGCATGTGTGAGTGTGTGTGGAGTTGCTAGTGGGAGTAAATTTGATGGGTAGTTTTAAATTTTGTGTCATTAATTTATTTTATTGTTAAAAACTTTCAATTAGATAATAAGGTTACTTTTGAAAGCACAAAAAGTAGACCAAAATTTTTTCTATCCTCTTAATAAGAGTATACTAAGTATAGATAATATGTGTATAAAAATATTTTGTCACATATGCATAGGATCTAATAAATTCTAATTATATATATGGGGGAGAGAGAATTTTCACCTCTGGTACGTTTAGGAAGGTACAAAACCTTCAATGCAACAGCATAAATAAGTGGGCCACAAGCTGGATCGTCCTCCACACCAGGGTTATGGATCATAATTTCCACTTCCGGAAAGTCTGCTTGGAAACCCCATGCATATGAATCCCAACCATTGCTACTATATATAGTCTGCATTGGCAAAATTCCCCAATCATTTTTCTCTGTAGTAGGATTTACCGACACGTTCAAAGTCTCATCTTGTGCGCATGTCCTAGCTGCAGTGAATGTTACTGAGTAAAACGCCCCCTTTGTCACCTTCACTTTTTGCTTAATTGAAGCCTCATTGCCAAGCCTTACAGCATAGGCACCCTCAGGGACTACTAGCAACATGTCACCTTGTTTTTGACCTGGTTTTATGTACTCCACGAAGCCTGAAATTGCCCAAGGGGGAATGGCATTAGGGCTGGTCACTACTGTGCCATTCAGTTGTGATGGCTTTGGGCCGAGCTTGAAGTTACCATTGGGCAATAAACCTGAAATGAATATATCAAACATTTAATATTTTTGTCTTCCATTTATAAGCTAGAAATTAAAGATTTTAAGCTTCAAACTTACTAAATTATCCAAACTGACCACAAATCCAAGACTAGGATATTTTTGAGACTCTTCTAATAAAACAGATATTTTTAGATAATAAAAAATTCCTTCTGAATTTTCAAAGATAATTTTGTTTTCAATCATTTATGTTAATATTACTTTTGAATTAAAATTCTAATTAGTCTTTTTTTTTTTGCTTCACAAGATAGAATATTTCAACGACAATGTAATAAGAATTATGGGTTCTCTCCATTTCGTCTATTTCATTGTTAAAATTTTATCTTTTGATTTTTAAAGTATACATAATATGACATCACATTAAAATTTTAAATGATGAGACAAAATGTGCACTTTCAAATTTATAAAATTTAATATGAATCATGAAATGAATCATTTTCCAAGTGGTACATTCTCTCACTCGCAAACTACCTTGTTACTAAGTGTGTGTTTAGATTAAATTTTTCTAAAAATTTATTGTTCAATATATAATTTGTTGAAGGTTAACAATTACAAATGCAAAATTATACCTTAAAAAAAAAATTAAGTTTTAAAAACTTATATTCAAATAAATAAATTAAAAAGTTATAAACAGTTATACATTATGCTTTTATCGTGGGTATAATATTTACCTCAGGTATGGATGTATGATAGACTTGTTTCGTGGACATGAATAAGTCTACGGGCACTAGATGTAGACCATCAATTAGATTTGAGAACACTCAGAATCTTCTTCTTACATTTTTAAAATTGAGAAGATATATCATATATCTTATCGTTACAATTTAATAGTAAAAACCAAAAATAAATATACTATTGATAAATCTAAAATCATTTATATATAGTATCATTTTTGAGTTGGTAAAATGAGTATTTTAGATAAGGTGAGAAATGGAAATTAAAAACTTTATCATTAAATAACTTTTTCTATTTCGAGGGAAATTGATCTAGCACATGGGACAGTCCTCCCTGCTTCCGTCTCAAGAGGTGTAGGCCCTATGTGTGGGATCCACAAAGGGGCCCACAGACCAACAATTTTTCCCATTTTGGAGCAAGTATGGTTCTAATACCTACAGCTCATCGTTGTATAAGTAATATATAGAATATATAGGGTGGCAGATTTAAGGTGTCTACCACGTGTACGTCTGAGATTCTCCTAAGAAAAACATTGGAAACCCATTTCATAATTGCTGTTCAACACTGAAGAACATGAATGTAAATCTTACTTAACTACATCTATATGCATGCTGTACTGAGCAAATATAATATTTGACTTGGTGAGAACTTTCATGTAAAATATAACTAATACAAATCCGAAGAAAATGGATACGCAATGACGTAAATGCCCTCAATATGTTATTAAAATATAAATTCGTATCCTAGATATCTCATATCTGATGCAAAGCCAGCACAAACCGACCAGGTTTTCACGTGGCCAAGGCTGCATATGTAACATCAACATGAAATGTAGTCTTACAATTTCTCTACTAATTAAGTAGATTTTTTAAAATTTCTATGTGTCGTTGAGTATATATATTGCAAAATATACAATTGAAATTGTTACCGACATGAATTACTCGAAGAAAAAATATAGTTCTCTTGAATTCTAGGGCCAATATTTATATTTGTGAAAACTACTCTTTACTGGGAACAAAATTTGTTCAATTCGATATGCGAGTTCCTTGAGTAAAAGTCCACAAAATTGAAATCTTGAAATTAGTCAAATAATCAAATGCATTCAAACGACACTTCTCATTTAATGAGAAGCTGAATTTATTGCTCTAGCACCAGACAAATAAAGACGTAAAAGAAACCTTTCCATGTAAAAAGACCTACTTCTGCTCTGTCAAAGCAGGAAAAAAGAAAAAAAAAGAACTATACAAGGAAAGCTGAAAGGAATAGCGGAGGAGTAACTGTGGTCATCCTTATAATTGTTTTCAACTAATTCTCATCTTCATACTTCATACCTCATACTATACTCCTAGTTCATGCTTAATTGATCATAATTCATGATGAACTAGTACGTAGCTCTAATACCATCATATGTAAATTAAAGAAATATTGGCATGCATTTCAGCTTAAGGGTCTATGTCAAAGCTAGATATATATGTCCCATAGGCCATAATAAGACACAAAGAAATTAAGAATTGCGGGTTCACAGAGACTTAAGAATACTAATTTTAAATGAAGATCTTGATGAGTAGAGAAACTAGTATCCCTAATCCCTTTATAATTTAACATCAAACAATGGGGTTGCTAATAATTACCATGTAGCCAAAAAAATATGCTTTCTATTTAATTAAGATTATGTAAAGCTTAAATGGAGCTCTCATAGAGGCAAAGCAAGAGTGAAATACCACTAGCAACATATACCTAAGTATGTACGAAGTAGCTATTATCCAAATTTACGAACTAAATGCCATTACATATGCATAATTAATTCATGTTTGTAACAAGAAAGAGTTTGAGATCGAGCTTACCATCAGTACTGACGGATATGGCGGTGTGCACGGTGGCGCAAAGTAGCACCAACAACACAGTTAGCCTTTGCATCATTACCCTCTACGTATGTCTGTGTGAGTGTGTGAGAGAGGGAGAGATTTGCGTTGAGATCACAAGGGGGGAGGACAGGGTTTTATGTGTTACGTTCCATGACAAAGCCCTTGAGTTTGACGGAAACCACATGAATGCCACTTGGAACCTTCCTGGTATTCAAATTTACTAAAATTAAGATATTACCAAACTATATGTTAGTCCAAAACAGGAACAATTGCTAATGCAATGTAACGCAATGTTCACAAAAGACAAGGCAAAACTTGATTGACTCAAAATTTTGTCGTTCTGTGATGATTGTATGCATGATCCTCTGCAATTAGATAAATAAATTAAAAGAAAAATTTGTCATTTTCTAGGCATTATTCTCTCTCTTGTGTAAATAAATCTTCACAAGTTTTTTACATAAAATCCAGAGGGTGCGGCCAAAATTACTAATGATGCAAGAATGGAATTGCAAGGCTTCTGGATGATAAATTTATAATTAATTAATAACCTTTTCGTTTTTTGGGTACTATATAGTTAATAATCCTTTAACTTCACGGAAATGACTTTCTGGGGGAGGTTTAGGACAAGCTATTCAAGACCACATGGAAATTTCGGCGAGCTGTAAAGCTGTCGGTTGGAGGGCAGCTTAGTCCATATAAAAATTCTTATTATTCTTTATTTTATTTTTTTATTTCCTAATTAATGAATATGTCCTTGTTGCAGCAAATAATAATAACAATCATAGTCCTAATAATAAATTCTTCAATCTCATTTAACAAATCAATTAGTGAAAATGGATAGTTGAGTGACTAAAATGATCTTGAATTCTAGTATGCACTATATGCACATGGCTTTCATAATGTGATGTTTGTGTGGATCTTCTGAGAACGTGATTGAGAGGTCCAAGATCTCGGACCAAATGACAAAAATAGCCTTCAGTTATTTGAATTTTCATTGTGAATCAAAATATTTAGTCCTTATTATTTTTTAGGAATAGCTCGTGGGGGATCAACAGAAAAACATCGTAATCGAAATTAGCAAAACTCAATCAAAGAATTGTTGAAATCTGGCAAACCCATGTGCTAGTGAGGTTGTTGATTATTGCTTTCAATTTCTTAATATAATTAGTAATTACCCGCTAAATCAGTACTTTATAATTTCTTATTATTTGCTTATTATGTTCCTTTTTGGTCGGCAATAATTCTATATAGTTTATGACATGTGCAGTGAGTGAATGGAAATGGGATGGGGGCAACCTTGGGACTAATTGCGTATCTATGTGTCAGTTTTTGGCAACAATCAACATGGATGCATGTAAATGATCAAAAAAAAAACATGGATGCATGTGTGGTTGAGTGTGGTGAAATCAGCTTGTAATTATGATGGACCTGACAACAGCCCAGATAATATGTTTTCAACTTGATACGCAACTACTGCTGTGAATTTGTTCAATATACTCTTACGAAACTGTACCCATCGTGAGCTAGGGACTTGAATAGGTCAAGGAGATCTAATGGCTTTAGGTTGCTTCCTAAGCAGGGGTTGCCCTGGGCAAGGGCGAGGTAGGCGACCACCCTAGACCTCACTCCAAAACTAGGCCTTATCCTAAAAAATTTTAAGGCTCTTATAATTTTGAAAGGCCTAAAAAAAATTATAATATAACCTTATACAAAAAATTGAAAAAGCATATATATTTAAAATAAACCTTTAAAATAAATCCAATAATTTATGTCTCTAACCCAAGTCCTAACATTATATAACCCTTAAAAAAAAAAAGTAAAAGTAAGTAAATTTTCCACTATCTATAACTTAGCCGTCTATCACTTTGACAACCCTAATTTCAAAAGTCATTCACTCATTCTTTTACTCTCTCACTCTTTACAGTTTACATCATACTTTTATTCTATTATTCTCATCTCTTACTCTCTTTCTCTACACGTCACTGTTAATCTTTTATTCTAATATTTTTTTCATCTCTCTATATCTCTATTACTCTCTAATCTCAATTTCTTTTATCACTCTCTCATCCTATTCCGAAAGTGAAAAGTTCAAATCTCCATCAAGTTTGAATTTTGATTTTTGAGGTTTGTATTTAATACATTTTTTTTATAATAGTTTATGAATTTTTTTCCAAATGCATCTATTACATATAGAATATTATTGACTATACGTGTCACAATTGTATTTGTTGGAAAAAAAAAAAAATTCAAAGTTAAAAATATATTAATCTTACTTACGATCAACTATGTTACAATAAAGATTAAATTAATTAGCCATATTATTTATTGAATAAGATTTGTTAGAAAAAATTGAATATAAAACACAAATCGTGTGTAGAGAAAATTTTCAATATATATATATATTTATGATAGAAGGCCTCATTGTTTTGCATCGGCCCAGGCCTCATAATTCTCAGGACCGGCCCTGTTCCTAAGTTATAATGGGCTACTACTATGGAAATTTGGTGGGTAATATACTCTTTTGCAGTATATTGAATCTTTTGCTCAAAATACCATGTTCATTACCCCGTACAAAACACAATAAAAACAACACATCCATAACAACACATTACCCTGTTCATTTTCAACAACACATCCATAAACAAACCATCCATACATTCCAAAAATCTTCTAACAAAAAGCCTCTTCATGCCACCAATCTTGGTACAAATATAAAGAAAAAAACATTAGGACCAAAGAGAAAAAACATTAATTATTTTAGTAAATGAGAAACATTTTTAAGAATGTGTTAAACTAATTACAATATCTCATTTAAGTCGGCCCAACTCTTAAAAGCTAACTTTTAGAAACCAAACATATAATTTCAAGTGTTATGAAACATACATTTGTATATAAACGCCTAATCGTGAGTCCCATCGGGGTGTCGTGAGTTCCTACAAGTTAGTTTGGACTTGAGGGTGGTGTTCATGTCGATCCACGAGCCTAACCATGGTCGTTTTACATTTTTGCCTCTTGATGGCTCATTTCTAAGTTTAAGTGTAATGAAACACACATTTGCATCTAAGTATCTAACCATAAGTCCAATTGGGGTGTCGTGAGTTCCTTTGTTTTACTTTGGACCTAAGGGTAGTGTTCATGTCGATCCATGGGCCCAACACTACAAAAAAAATATATCAATTGTGGCAAGGTTTTTGCGTCAACCCCAAAGTTGACGGAATAAGCCATCTGTAATAAACTGGCTCTTTATTTAAAAATTAAAACCTTAATTTATTTTCAAAAAAGAAAAACCAATTCAGTTAACCTAAATTTCTACATTATCTTGCAATGTCGAAAAGAAAAGTAAAAGACCCTCCTAAAACCTCACCTTCAAAAACAAAACCAGCGTTGCTTGACACTTAAACAAAAACAAACTCTCCCTACATTTATATCTTCATTTTCTCCTTTCAAATTTTTCGATTCTCACTTTTCTCTGTACTTTCAGATTAATTTATTTTCCCTTTTACTTTTCTCTCTAGCCAAACACCTTTTTACCAGATCGAGAAAGATTTCTTCGATTCTCACTTTTGTCTCTACTTTTAGATTCACTTCGATATCAGATACATGATTGTTTTGCGATATTTCATCTACATTTTAACAAAAAGAAAATGGACCTCTTCGATTAGCCCTACCAAACAAGCCGTAAGTGATTTCTCTCTTTGTCTCGTCTATTTTGTCATTTAAAAAATAAGGGCAAATTGCACTTTGCCCCCTTTATCTATTGGGTGAACTTCAATGTCCCCCTTAATCTATAAAACTAATCAATGTCCCCTTTTATATATTAAAAATGTGCAAATTACCCCAACATCTAATTTTCCGTTAGACATGTTATCTCTCGTGACAATTGGACTAAATTACCCCTTCATAACACAAATTAATCTTTTCCTTCTCAGTGACATCTTGGGCTGTCACAAAAGAAGATTTGAAAGCTCAACTTCAAATCAACACGATTACTAAATTGTGAAACTCTTTAAAAGAAAAGTTTATGGTCAGAAAAATATCTAGAGAATGAAATTACTCATCCATTGCCTCAAAGTGCATTTGCACCGTTTATTTTATTTTAATTTTATATATCTTTAAAAATTATTACTTGACTAGCTTTTTAACTCTAAAGCCATTGCCATTTGTAGGTTGCAACATAACCATTGCCCAGCATCAGGGCCAGCCCTGGGGTAAGCCAAGCAAGCCCCTGGGCTAGGGCAACCCCCCGCCCCCCGGGGCAACCAAAAGGGAAAAAAAATTTTATACTATATATAAAATAATATATATATATATATATATATATATATATATATCAGAGAAAAAAAAAATTGTATTCATAAAAAAATATTTTTTGCACCAATTTTTTATTTTTAGCGTCAACCTAAAATTCATTTTTCTTGTAGTATATAACCGTGGTCATTTTACATTTTTATCCCTTAGCAGTTCATTTCTATGCTTAAGTGTTATATAATTTCAAGTGTTATGAAAACACACATATGTGTCTAAGTGTCTAACTGTGAGTCCTATCAGGGTGTTATTAGTTCTTTCGTGTTACTTTGGGCCTAAGGATGGTGTTCGATCATGTTGGTCCACAGGGCTAATCATGGCTGTTTTACATTTTTTTTTTTCCCTTGATAGCTCATTTCTAACCATGAGCCTAAGTGTCTAATTGTGAGTCTCACCGGGGTGCCGTGAGTTCCTATGTGTTACTTTGGACCATAGGGTGGTGTTTGTGTCAAACATAACCCAAGCCAAGTGTCCAACTCAACAACCCACCACAATATTAAACATAACCAATTTCAACATAGAATTTTACAATTATATACAAATAGAGTACTTACTATACTCAAGCCAAGTGTCCACATCTTAGAAGTAAATTAAAACTTCCTACAAAGAGAGAGTGCTAAGCCTCCAAAAATGAGAGTATCAGAGTGAAAGATCTAACAAGGGTCGGGTACAACATTCGTCTCACAAATTGGCTTGTGTCAAACTCTTTATTTTTTATGATATTCAAAGTAATAGCATATCCATTAATTTCATTGCATAAGTGTAATTGTGTATATATTATTCTCTTTAAAACAATTTAATGCAATGCAAACTTTTCAAAATCATGTTCTTACTTTCAAAAGCTTATAACGTAATTCCCTTATATAATAGTAAATTTTAGAAAGCTTTATATTTTTAGAAAAATCTCAATTTAGCAAATACTACTTACCATAAGCTAAAAACACAGTTTCCTTACTTGGACGGAGAGAAACGAGAATGTAAACTTGAAGAAACTCAAACCTTGGTATTCACAACACCTAAAAAAACTATTAAAACGTATTACTCTCAATTCATTGATCTACTAAAATCGAACCATAAACCCCCAACTTTCTTAAACACCATGAAACTCGAGATTCTTAACCTACCTTATAGAGGTTTTCCCAAAACACAATTTGCAAAATTTATTACATGCCTAAAGTTGCCTTATTGGGATAAACTATCAAACACTTGGAAGGAATGAAGTAATCCATGTCATATTGAAATTTCTAAAAGAGACCCAATCAAATGGATACTCAAAATAACTATGATCAAAGGCCAAACATCTAACTTGATTCAAAAGATAAATCAAATATCGGAATATGTAAAAATTTTCATGGTTACAAACCCAAATTGAGAAGCAAATAACAAAGTTTTGCATTTAAACATCCTCCATTAAAAAACTAGGGTATCCGATTTTCACTTCAAGTTGAACACACAACAATTACAAAGGAGCAACAATAAGGCACTTAAAACTTCTCAAAAAAGGAAATAACTTTTGTGAAGAACATATGTTTTTGAGACAAACTTTTTCGTCACCATAGATCACATACCTTTTCCCACCAAAAAATTTTATTGGCAACTATTTTTCGAGCACATTAAACACAATAGTTGGCGAAAAACTTTTGTCACCCTAGATCGCACATTTGGATGTCACAATAGATCTCATTCATTTTCCCACCAAAAAAATTCTATTGGCATCTATTTTTTCAAGCTCGCTGGGTGACACAATTTTCTTTCGTCAACCAAAGGTGCGATCTAGGGTAGCAAAATTTTGGGTGACGAAAAATAAAAACAATAGGTGATGAAATTCGAATTTCGTCACTTAATGTAAATATTTTGGAGACGGAACTATTTTTGTCATTAAAGTTCGTCACCAAATAGACAAATTGTTGTTGTGATATTGAACACCTAGTTTAAGGACAAAAATAATTTACCTTCTTTTTCACTATTGGTAAGTCTCTGACATTCAATCTAGTAACCAAGTTATGCATGTAGTCCCTCTATTGTTTTCCATTTTGAACCATTTAATTAGGGCCAATTTTGATCTACATTTTTCTTATACAATGGGTCAAGATTCTCTAGAATTCTTAGGTAACTTAACCATAGAGTCCATAAAATCTTGCTTATTCATTCATCGATAAGTACATGGTAATATTTAAACAAACATTATCCTTGTTTTGACTTTCTTTTTGCATAGATTTTTTTACATCTATTCAAAGTTAATTATTCATGATGTTACAAAGTCTAAATCACTCATTTATTAGTGAATAGTCAAGAATTTAAGAACTCTATGATAGAATTATCTTCTAAAGTCTAGAGGATCTAAATCCACAAAACAATACCTTTTTTTTTTTTTTTTTTTTTTCTTTTATATAAAATATTACTAAAAAGGGAATAAATTATAACAAATTGGTAGCATTCAATACAAAAGTTATGACTTTTGGGATGATTAGGTAATTAAATGCTTCTATTCAAATGAAGTAAACAAAAATATTTGTTTTCTAGGATTTCTGGTTCCAACTTTTGCTTTAATTCTTACAGTTTGGTAATTACATTATGATACTACAAGGGAAAAACTCTTTTGGGGTGAGAACTAAGAAGCAAGAATGGGCTCATATTTTCCTGCTATACTCGACTTACCAAGTAGGTTGCAAATTATATGCCACATTATATTTATTCAAGAGCAAAGCGAGTTCGGCTCATTATGCACATTTGAGCTCATTCATTATAAAAATTATTATTACTAAAGTGTAAATAAATTACTTGAAAAAAAAAAAATCAATACATAATTCAATATGGTGAATAGCTAAGAAACCTAATAATATTAGTTTTCTTAAGTGAAAATTATATTAAGTTAAAATGTTTAACTGACTTAACAAAACTCATGAACAAGATCGAGTGTGTGAAAAATTAATAAACCAATTAAATTTCAACATAAAATTTATCCTCAACCTTAAGCTTGAGTTTGGCTCGAACTCGATAACAAAATAATTAAACGAACAAAACACGTACACCTTGGTGCTTCACCTTGGCTCAACTCTATTCAATTTGTTAATAACACTACTAGCACTATGTCTTTTAGCAACAATATTTTTGGCACATATGAAGTTGTACTAGAAAGAAACATATACAAGAGCATTGAGCATATCCTTGTACTATTTGACACTAGAAGTGATCAACCACCCGCCCAACCCTATTCACCCACTCAATCCGATCTAACTTGGTGAGTGGAGAGCTTTGAAAAGCCTAGTTTTTTGTTCGGATGATGGGTTTCTACCTCCCCCACCTAACAATCGGACTTGACCAAATATATATATATACTCTTAAACTCACGAAGGCTTCCACCTCCCCTTGTTGATAACCATCACGATCGTCGTCGCCTCCCTTCTTCTTCTTTCTTACTCCGCACCAACTCCTTGTTGTTGTTGACTCAATCTGTGACCGTCGTCTCCTCTTTGCTGCCTTTCTCCCTCATTTTGCTCTAATCCATGCGATCATCGCCCGTAGTCACTTGTTCAAATCAGATTTAAGACAGTAGTCGTCCATTGTCACTCGTTTCAATCATATTTGTGACTATCATTGTTGCCTTAGCCAATTTCAACCATACCTTACTGCCAACCATACACTTTCAATGGTTGAGTGGCTGTTTCTCATCAACGACGAGTTTCTTCCTCCCCTACATGATGGGTTCGAGTCGAGTGATGGGTTAAGTGTCAACTCAATTTGTGATCCTATTCAGCACATTTGGTAACGATATAATTGTAATAACCGGTCCAAAGGATTCAAAAAGAAAAGAGTTTTTGTTTAAGTGGGTGATTTAGTAAATTTCAAGTGTAGGGTAAAAATACAAATAAATAATTTATTTTAGGAGTTTTTAAAAATAAAAATAAATGGGTTATAATCCTAGTAATATTAGAGTATAAATAGAGTTCTAAACTTTATTGTAATATCAATAGACACTCTTTGACGGCAAGAATTTAAAGAATTTTAAGAAAAAAAAATTGAAGAATTTTTGAGGTAAGAGCATATAATCTTATTCTATTTCATTAAATATATTGTTTGTGAAGAAATCCGGCCAATAAATAAAGTAAACCGAATTGATTTTTGATGATTTCTGGCCATTGGTTGAACGATTTTGTCTGGGTAGCATAAAAGATTATATATGTTGGTGTGAAATTGGTAGATATAGCTTGATTTAGTTCTATTGTTTTAGTTCTAGGTACTATACTTGTCAGGTGGTCTAATCTCTTTGACAATTGGTATTCCTATATAGACGTGATGAGGAGTTTTTAAAAGTTTAATATTTAGGTTTCAGGTGGTCATTGAAAGAAGAAAACTAGGCCGGCTATTGGTCATGATGAATAGATAGGCTTTGCACATATAATCTGATAGTGAAAAAAGAAAAAAAACAAAAAAAAACAAAGAAATAAAAGGTAGCCTAGTCTATTGACGTGAAGAATTGGCTTAGGCCCCCTGTACATGCAGAAAAAGGAAAAGAAATATAATAAAAGAAGAAAGAAAAAGATATGAAACGCCTAGCCTATTAGCACACTGACATGGTGGGGCAAAAGGCTAGTGGTGAGATAGTAACTTATGTTTCCTTGGTTATCTAAGTTGGCCAGTGGCGTTTGAAAAAAAAATAAAAATAATAAATCTTATCATCACCATAACTGTTGACGTGAAACAGGGAGAAGTTTTTTTTTTTTTTTTTTATAATTAACAAAGACTTTATTGAAAGGAAATGGAAAAGGGCTACGCAACCGATCTCCCTCACACAGGGGTGAGAGCAGGTCGCGCAGCTCTGAACACGGAGGAGAAGATCAGTTGGGTTCAGGGGCTTGGGTCTCTCTGGAATGTTCTTATTAATTTTAATTTTATACCAAGGAGAAGTATTTAGGCCAATATTAGGTAGTCTACTGAATAAACGAGTTGCTAAGTAAATAGCATTTTTATGTATGTATTTTGACGACTGTATAATTGATTTAGGATTTGATTTATAAATTGTGAAAAGAAGAGATAAGAGTGTAACAAAATTCCTTACTTGGTAGAGGTAAGTAACTTTTTCTAAACTAATTATATTTTACTAAAACATCCCAATTTTATTTATGAAATATTTATTTATATTTCATTACAGATTATTATCTTAATTATTTTAGATATATTGAAATAAAGAAAAGAATTAGAGTTTCTTCTTTTTGAAATATTATAAATGTATTTGAATTAGTTGGTTATTTGGAAAATTCTGTTTCTCAACTGGGATCAAGCATTTTTGAATTTTGTGAAAAGAACCAAACATTGTTTGAACTATGATTTTATTGAATATGATCTTTTGACATTGATTGAAATGAAATTGAATCTGAAGAAAATCTGAACCTTTTGACTATGCTTTGGACCTAGCTAATGGGGGTTATACATTGGCACAGAAACTAGTTTCTTCTGGGGCTTACCACCGGCCTATGTGTGGTTCTGGGCCTAGTCACGAGGGTATAGCGTGACCATAGTCATAAAGTTTTCTTAAATATAAGAAATCCAATTGACAACATTGTTTTAAGTAAATTGAAACTTTTGGTGTTTTGAACTCATTTTGAATTATATATAATATTCCACTGCACTGTGTTATATTTCCTGAAATCCATGATTTTTATCTCGAGAAAATTTATCTATTTTATTTGAATATATGTTTGATTTATCTTTTTCAAACTATGATTATTTATTGAGCCTCCCAACTCATCCCCCTCTTTTTCCCCTCAGATTTTGAGAAGTAGCCAGCTCTTATTAAGGGATAAGGATCCCCCTCTTTTTCCCCAATTTCAGATTTTGAGGAGTAGCAAATCTTGGAGCTCTTATTAAGGTGGTGCGTGTGAGAGGAAATTAGGATTTGATTATAAAATGTCAGACAAGTCGTTATGTGGTTATTAGAAGATTTGTTTTAAATTTGAGGAATTTATATCAGTTGTAAATTTTCTTAGATTCCTTTAGTTGTTAATTCCTTGGAGACTATTTGTTTATGAACTGTCAATTTCCAAATTGTGAAGGATTAGTCAAAGGTTTTGAACTTTATTGAGGCCTTGCACACATAGGTAGATAAGTCTTGTTGGGTGTGCGGCTGTTGTCACGTGCCGAGCTCAAGCTTTGGGTTCGGGGCGTGACAATAATGTTTAGAAACTGCATCGAATCAACATTGGTTATAATAGCTGGCACATTACAAATAACATAGTTTTCATGCACATTTAAGCTTCCACAAAAGAGGGTCATATTTCCTAATCACCATATGGAAGTCATGTTTTTTTTTTTATTTAAAAAAAAAAAAAATTATTTGTCAATTATGAGGACTCCATGAACCACTAAGGAGTAATTCACTTCACTTGAGTTTTTATTTATTTTTAATGAATAATTCATTTTCAAATGAGTTGAAGGCAGGTCATGATGTAGCCATCCATATGTGTTCTATGCAAGGTTCTAGTAGTTCAAGTAAGTTTTGCTAGGGCACAAAATATGACATCAAGTGGTTTCTTGTAAGGTAATCAATTATGATAGTATTAGTAGTTAATAAATTAATGACAAGAGTTTTGTATCGGGCCTCGCAAATAATTTTAATGTTAATATTTTTAGCCCTCACAAATAAATGCTTTTTATTTTTTTGTCCCTCAAATAGTATGGTACTCAATTATTATTATATCTATAGTATTAGGTTTTGTTTTTTTGTTTTTGTCTAACAGGGTTCAAATGCTTCCCCATTATTTTAGAGGCTTATAAGTTATAGTTATTTAGTGTAGCTCATCCGTCATGGCATCAACACTGAGTTGGATGGCTTAAAAGTGGCTTAAGAGTTAAGGAGTTAAGACCCTCTATCACGGACCTCTACTAACTCGGAGATTTACTGAGAAAAGCCATGACTATACCAAGAGATACAGTGACATCGGATGCATTGTATAACAAGAGATACCAATAGGACAGTTACTTCTTGTGATTTTAATTTAAGGTATAAATTATAATTATTCGGAAAAACTATATATGCCGTGTCTCATTAATGTGACTAAGAAGTTTTGTTGTAATTTAGACCATTCAAAAAAATCTCGTTTTTGCAATAATCTAGACGCAAGGTTTTGTCTTGGGTAGTTGTCTTGAGAGGACTCGAATTAGTAAGTATACCCAAAGCCGGACTAGTTGAATAACAAACTTGAATTTTAATCTTGTCTATATTAAAAAGAAATCCATTAATATCTTTGTCTAATAATAAAAAACAATCATCTTGAAATAAGTGAAAATATTTGTGTAAAGGATATTATAAATTTAACACTTTTCACTTTTATTAATAAATAAAAATTATTTTTTAGCTCACAAGTAAATATATAGATTACTTTACTTCATAAACGAAATTTGAAAATTGTTTACCCTCATTCTAAATAGATTTTGTTTGAATGATTTAGATTTGTAAATAATATGATTATCATGCCATAACTATTATCCTAATATGAAATAGAGAGTGTTGCACCGACACAAAGAAAAGAATCTCAACTATAAATACACTGCTTGATTTACTCTGTCAGAGAAGATAAATAATTCTTCTTTCTCGAAAACAAACAATTATAGACAAATAACATAACTATAGATCCGAAATAACATAGTTAATCATATCATCAAGTTCACTATGCTATAGTAAATTATTTATTTATTTTTAATTTCTTAATTTACCATACTAAAGCAAACATAAATCACCGTCAATAAACGATCCAACGTCCCAAATCAAAAGTACAAAGCAAACTAAAATTGTCACTCACAACACAGAAACATTATTATTTCAAATAAGCAAAAATAAAGAGTTTTTTTTTTTTTTTTTTTCGTTTCGACAAATTGCAATTGAAAGGCAACATGGGCCTTGCCCCGGACCTCATAACCCGAACAGTAGACCAAAAAGACTTACCGGAGCTCCACCGATACATTACTTCTCAGACAAATCCGAAATGTCGGACGCGAGTCGAGATGCAATCGCCGAGTGGTACATTACATCGTGGAACGCAGAGCTCTCGAACGTCTTCTTCCGGAGCTGCTTCGCCTTCTCCTCAGTGAAGCACCCAAGCGAGAACCGGGACATATTTCGGCCCATTTCGGGTTCCCGATCCGTGACACCAGAATCTTTCTTGACCGAACCGGCGGTGGCGGAGTCGATATAATCCGGTTCGGAGGACCACCCAAATATCGGGCCCCACCAGTTGGCCGAGGCGAGTTTCCCGCGATTCGTATCGGGTTTCTTGGAAGAGGAAGAAGATGATGCCCGAATCATTCCGGGTCGGAAAGAAGCGAGAGTAGTAGCCATTTTGAGAAGCTTTGAGAAAGAAAGTTTGGTTGAGAAAAGTAAAAGCAAAGGGTTTTGAAGAGTTTAATCAGTACGGTTAAGAATTCTACCTAATTATTCAATTCCTTGCTTTTAAGTGTTGTACGTTGGTAATGAAAGGGCAATGTGGGGTACAACTTACAAGAAAAAGAGCACTGGAGGGAGATGAGGGAAGTGGATAAGATTGTACACGTGGACTCGTATCGTTGTAACTTGTAAATGCTTTTTTATTTTCTCTGCCTTTTGTGACTTCTGCGATCTTTTCGTGCTCTTTTTTAAGGTTGTTACTTGTTAAGTTGTTAGGTACGTTTTTAATTTTTTGGAGGATTAGGTGGTAGGACCGTAGCAGTGGAAGAGAAGTAATATTTGATTGCGCAGGGTGCAATGCACATTTCATGGACATGGGCTATTAAGTATTTAATCTTTAATGCACCAAAAAAAAAAAAAAAGTATTTAATCTTTAATAGATTGAAAATGATCAATTTGAAAACTAAATAAATTTATGAGATTCATATGATAACAATCAAACTTAGGGAACTAAAATGATAATTGACCAAGCTTAGGGAGTATAATTTGAATTTTTGTCTAAATATATTTATCCAAAACCTCCTAATCATAATATGGTATATTATATTATATATCATAAAATATAAATTACATCTTACATCTTTCATATTATGGTTGTGTCAAATGAATCAATGTAAGTCTCATGTGTTTTTGCTTTGTGGCACAAATATTATAAGTGCATTAATATTATTACAACTTTTCTTAAAATTCTATTATCAAAAGTTTCCAAAAATTTTAAAGAATATTTACTATTTATTTTAAACTAGTCGCAAACTCACGCGATGTGTGAAGAATTTCATGTGGTTATTTTGTAGTCATATATCATATATGAGAGGACAATATTTTGCATTTTTTGAGAAGTTTTTGTGGCTATGGTTTATTTTACAGTGTTAGAACTATTAAAACAAAGAAACTAAAAGTGTAAGCATATTTGTTAAAACAATTGCAATCTCAATTTTATATTTGACATAATTAATTTTAGGACAGAGTTTGGTTACAAACCAGTTTGTAGTCGGCTTACTACAACCCACTACGTGTCAACTAATAAGAACATCCACGTGTACTTTAGTCACATGACCTGTTTAATGAGTCATGTGACTTCTTTAAATAATACATGTAGATGGTCTTATAAGCTGCCACATAGTGGGTTGTAGCAAACGGTTTATAAACTGGTTTGTAGCCAAACCTTGTCCTTAATTTTAGGTGAGCTGGTTCCAATAGGAACTTTTTTTTTTCTTTTTTTTTTATTATTATTATTTTTTATCTCCAAAAATTTTAGTTGGGGAGGGGGAAGTATAGAGACATTAAGTCAAAAAATTTGTAAGTTGTTTCAAGGAGGGCTTTGCAAATGAGGGAACCACTAAACACTTCATCTAAAAAATATAACAAATCCCACAATATATAAATAATATAATCCTTTCAAAATTCAACAAAGAAGAATAAATCAGAGGAATACTAATAAATCCAACAATGTGTACAACATAAATATTAAAATTTGACAAACTAATCAAATTGTCTGGCATTGGCATATATATACTACAATGATTATAGAATAGTTACACCATTTATAAATCTAATGCAAATTGCAGTCCATAGTCATTAGCTAATTGGGCTGATCTTTTCTCACACTTCAAAAGAGAAAGATTGACAATATAAGCATGTAGACACTTGCTGGTTCACCTACACATATGATTTGGTAATACACAATTATGAGAAAAGAAAAGTAAAACATGAATAAGAGTAAATATGTATTGCATAAGTTAAGGCTTAAGTTTACGATAAAAATATTTTAAGCAAATTTAAAGAGTAAAGTTTCTTTTCTATAGCAGATCCAATGGTCAAAACAATTTCGGGCCACTAAGAACATGTATATTACATATATAACATTTTTTTTTTTTATAAGATGTATATTACGTATATAACATAAGCAAAGGTCTCTTCTATTGACACAATTCAGCCTCTAGTCTTGCTAAAACTTACTTGAAAAATTTCCAATCAAATCAAAAACTAATGAACTGTAATGGTTTATGCATGGCTCATATCACTTTCTTTTGTCAAATGGACCACATAACATAGTCTTTTTTAGGCATTTTATCAAGCACACATCATGCATTATTGTTGCAACCACTTTCTGTATATACTGTGATTAAAGAATTACCCACAAACACATTCAACTCAAAACCCATAACTAAATTCTTTCACATCTTTGTTTAGTGACTGAAATCTTCGCAGCAAAAAACATACAAAAAAAAACACTCAATACCAGTTGTGAAAAAAAGGTTCTAGCCAAGCACAAAAATGAAAATAAACATTCAAGCCATTCAGCAAAAAAAAAGGGGGGGACATTTTTTATTTTTTATTTAGTGAGACAATAATTTTATTTGATGAATTGAAGTTACAAAATATATAGTATATATATATATATATATACAATATATATAATATATATATTAATTGAAGTTATAAATATATATATATGTAAAGACCAAAAAGGTTTGTAGAGTGCATAACAAAATGGAGTCTACAATCAAATACAAAACCCCATGTTAAGAGCAAAAGGTTAGAAGACATGCCAGCTAAACATCATGTCAAACACCTAATCTACATAAATAGAGCAAAGTTGACACCCCATAGGGAAAATAATACAAACACATATAAGGCAAACAACCAAAGGTCCTAAGCAAATAATCAATTATCAAACCCAAACATTCTATTCATTTAACAGCAACAAAATAGCCTAACTCCAATACAATTAGAAAAAAGAATCATAGAAAACAGAAGCAAATAAATTGAATAGTGATTCGGAAAGTATCAATCACAGTGAGAGAATAAGAGACAGTATTGGAGTAGCTAATCAAGAGTTGATCCATTGATAGAGAGATGTAAAGGAAAATTCAGTCACCAATGCACATAGGATGAATGATAAATGATTGTGAAGAAAAAAAAAATTAATATAATAGGGAAACTAATCAAAGACAATATAAGGTCATACCAATGACTTAACAGTCTCGGTAGTTCGTCTCCTTTGATATTCTTTAATGCCATTTTGTCAGTAATCAATCAGAGTACCCAGATCTAGGTACCACCAAACACAAAAAGGAAAAATAAACTTTGTTTAGGAATTTTATCAAACACATATCATGCATTATTGTTGATCGAAATTTTCACAGCAAAAAAAAAAACCTCAATACCAGGTGTGAAAATACCGTTCTAACCAAACACAAAAACGAAAAATAAACTTTCAAGTGAGGAACATAATATAATCCTAGTATTTCTCTATATATACTCAATACCATTGTGAGAAAGAACCACTATGTATTTTATTGTATGGCTGAAACCGTGTGAGAGATAACTGCCGTGTATACTCACCAAGAGGAAATCAACCACAATCATGTGAGAGAGATTCAAATCTCTTGCTTATACCCACAAGGAGGAAATCAACTACAACCTGTCTAGATTGTACAAAGGAAAACGAAAGAAGATGGAGAAAAAGAGAAGGGAATACTCACCTCAAAGTGACTTCTCAATTCTGAATCTATTTCTACAATTTGGCTGGAGCTCCATGCCTGGGCATGAAACCAAAAAAACCAATTAAAAAAAATTGAAAACCTGCAAATCAAATTAGTGAACAGAAGGGGGAAAACATAACACATTCGAGACAAAAACCACAACAGGATTTGAATAAAAGATTGGGGGTGCAATCAATCGGGGAGATGAAGTGGTGAGAGATGAAGAGGTAAGGGAATTGAAGCAGTGAGTCGGATATATAAAGGAAGATGAAGAGGAGAGGTAGAGGAAGATGTGAGGCGGAGGAAGAGGTGAGTGAAACAGACGTGTGAGAGAGAAAAAATTAATGTTGAGACGTGTGTCATAATCCTATTTTTACCCCTAGGATTTTCTCGGGTGTCAGCACACAAAACGAGACGACCCGAATTGAGTCGAGTTTGACCCGAAAGAGGCTCAATTACATCAAAAGGTTCTCAGAACATGGCTGGGGGCACATTTCTCGAGGTTTGGGAAGGTTTGACCAGTGTTGACCAAGTTTGACCAGAGTTGACCGAAGTTGATCAAGTTTGACCGAAATTTGACTGGGACCATGACCAGGTCAAAAGAAAGATTTGATTGACCATTTTTTGACCATTGAGTGGAGCATATCAAGAGCTTCGATTCGATACTTTACAAGTCGAAAACGGGCAAGAAATAAGGGAGTTATGGGCAAAACAATAAAAATCGACTTAACACTTAACCAAAAAATAGGCCCATTAGCTAAGTGTTACTCACAAAAAAAAAAAGGCCCATTACGAGGCGACACTCGTGCACAAAGTCTTCTCAACTCATTACAAGTTGACCTGCAAGTTTGAAATTTTAAGAAAGATGACAAGTTCAGCTACGACGTGCAACTCTTGGATTGCCAAGAGTTTTCCCGGTCAAGCCAAAATCTTAGTCGGAAAATGACTCTCCGTCAAGGAAAAACACTCCAGCAGCCTCTGTTCGCGGGGTCATATCTCACAAGCCCAAACTCGACTTCTCGCAAGATTTGTGACACTCTGAAGAAGACATTGCAAGCTTTCTAGGGACACCAAGATCATCGAAAACCAACATCGGGAGTTACATCAACTGTATGTGGGAAAATCGATGAAAGTAAGGAAAGCGTGTTGGAAATCCGACGTGTTTTTCCTCCCGGGAGATCACCTTTGCGCATAGAGTCTTCCCAACTCGCTATGAGTTGATCCGCAAGTTTGGAACTTTAAGAAAGAGGGCAACTCCGGTTGCGATGTGCAACTCTCAGTTCGCCGATAACATCTCCGGTTTGGCCGAAATCTTCGCCAAAAAAACAGCTCGGACACCCCCGCTTTTTTGGGAGCCATGACTTTTTCGATCGAGCTCCGATTTGCACAAACTTGATATCTTTGGAAAGTAGACTTCTCAAGATTTCCAACGGTACCACGCATGACCCATTTTGAACACTAAGAGGCCCTTAAAAGCTGCCTTGAAAAGGAAAGTAAAAAACTGTACAAACTTTCGAACCAAAAGAGGAAAGTCGGCTGGAGGGGACAGCTGGAAGATAAGAATGCCAGGTTGATGCTACGTGAAACTTGGCTATAAATACAGCCCCTCTCCCCCTCATTTCAACAAGCTTGGCTCGAGTATTTTAGGTAGAAAAAGGGTTTTTAGGGCAGAAACTCGGGAAAAGGGGTTCTCTATTTTAGTTTAGGCTAATCTTTGGTTAGAGTTTAAAAGGTTCTACTTAGGTAATCTCTCCCTCTACCCCTCCAAGCTCCTCCCATCCCTTTCTTCACTCATACACTCTCTCATACCCATTTTTCATTTTATGATGGAGATGATTAGTGATGATCCTACAAAGGGAAAGGATTCACAATGATCCATACTTTGTTGTTTCATTAATTCATTTATTGCTTTCATTTATTGCTTTCACTATGTGTTTATAGTTTTCATTTACAAGCTTTCACTATATGTTTATAGCTTTAATTTACAAGCTTTCACTATGTTTATAGCTTTCATTACTTGCCTTTTTTCCATTATGTCATTTACATTAACTAATGTGGTTGTGTGAATGGGAATGATTAGTGAGAATTCTACAATGGGAAATGACTCATAATGACCCATTATTTAAAAGCTTTCACTATGAGTTTATTGCTTTTACTATATGGATTATTTACTTTTTCCTATTATGTCATTTACATTCACTTTGTGGTTGTGTGAATAGGAGTGATATGTGAGGATCCTACAATGGAAAATGACTCATAATGACCCATTATTTAAAGCTTTAACTATGCCTTTATTGCTTTACTATGTGGATTATTTGCTCTTTCCTATTATGTCATTTACATTCACTATGTGGTTGTGTGAATGGGAATGATATATTAGGATCCTACAATGGGAAATGACTCCTAATGACCCACTATTTAAAGCTTTAACTATGCCTTTATTGCTTTACTATGTGGATTATTTGCTCTTTCCTATTATGTTATTTACATTAACTATGTGGTTGTGCGAATATATGAGGATTCTACAATGGAAATGACTTATGATGATTATCCCCTTTTCCCTTTTGATTTGGGCATATAAATCCTAATTGTTCTTGGAGACTTATGTAAAACTTTCAATTAGGGATGGTAATTTTGCACCGATCTGGCTTGACCCACCCCGACCTGTGCGAGTATTCCCCGCCCCGTAGAGGTGACAAGGCGGTTATGGGTTACATGAATTGCTCCGATACTCGGGGCGGGGTGGTCACGGATTTTGCTTGACCCGCCCTGACCCGCCCCAACTATAATTACAAAATTGCCCCTAGGGTTTTCATATATAAACCCATTTTTCTAACCTTCCTTCATTTCACTCCTCATTTTTTTTTCTGCCCAGCCTCCCTCACGCCGCCTCAGTTTTTTTTCTGCCCAGCCTTCCCTCACACAGCCCCTCACGCCGCCGCCCACCAGCCTCCCTCACATAGCCCCTCACGATGCCGGCCACCAGCCTCCCTCACACAGCCCCTCACGCCGCCGCAGCTCCTCACTTAGTCACTCCGACCATCCCGCACTCCGACATACAGCGACATACGGTGCCTAGAATTGTAAAAGGTACGGTTGTTAATTTCATCCATAATGTGTCATCTCCATCTTTTTATATCACGATTGTTAAATTAGTATTGAAGTAAAGAATCAACAATGAAGATAAGATTTGTGAGAAAAAAAAATAACCCCGATGAAAATAATATTATTGTTTACACAAATGTATGCTTAGAATGCTCTTTTTCTTTAATATGGAGGCCTACCAAGACACGTGTTTATTTTTTTCTTAGCTAGTTGTTCTTGTGCACAAAGTAAAAAAGAAGAGCAGGAAAAAAAGAAATGAAATTTGTTATGGATTCATTTTGTAATTTTCGTTTGCTGGGCATGTTCTTGTAGTTGTGGATTTAGTCCTTGTTATTAATTGGAACTTGGAACACTCTAGTAGTGGGCTTCAGTTGTTTGTGAAAATTCTGCCACCACACTGTTGGTGGGTTTTAAATTTAAAGGCTTTCATATTATTATTGATGGCACCGCCATGTTGATCATATTGATTCTCTACATGTCAATTGTCACTCTCTATTTGCAAACCTTAACCAAGTTTACTTTCATTCTTTTGTATTGAAGCTCGTCTTTAGATTAATTATATAATCATAATATGCATGATGCAAGCTACTGTCCAACTCAACAATATAACTGGCACTGAAAACTTCATGTAGTAGCATTTTACCATTTATGCAGAACTATGGATGTAAATGCATAGTGAAAGCATAGAAATACATAAAATTGAAATAGAACCAAACATTCACTGGACTATCAATAGTCAAATTTTAATCAAATTCAAATTACCAAAGCTACTACATAGGAAAAAAGAAAGAAGAAGAAAACATAGTTAAGTTTAAAAAGTTACAATGTTTCAAGCTTCCATAGCCGACCTATTAGGTGTGTATGTATTATCAATGACTTATACTGTCTTGTGCATATAAGAGATGGTTTTAAGGAAGTTTGGAGGTCCCTAAATGATACAACTTGATTAGGGGCCTTGAATGATAGATTGAGTCTATAAATTTCTTTCTATCTTTGATTCTTAATTTATTTTCTTATTTATATTCTTAATTTATTGTATATTACATTTTCAAGATTACATAATTGTTTAATGACCTCGTAATTTTTTTTTAGGGATAACAAATGTCTACACATGAAACCATTGGTAGCTCAAATCCATCTTCTTTTTCTACACCCATTGGAAGTAGTGAATCTCCTTTAATGGTAAATGAAGATAATGGAACTTCAAGCCCACTTCCAATGGATGCTCAAATAGATAGACAAACTGAAAATGAAGATGTTGAGGGAATGGGAAAGTTGAAATCGAGTATGTGGAATCATTTTAAGAAAAGGAAAATTGATGGTGTATTCAAGGCAGTGTGCAATTATTGTTCAAAGCACCTTGGTCGGGATAGTAAAAATGGGATTAGGCATTTGCATAACCACTACAAAGATGTCCAAGGAGAACAATTAAAGACATCAGGCAACAAATCTTGGTGCAAGAGCAAAATAAAAAAAATTCAACGACTAGTCTGAGTCCTTATCATTTTGATCAAGATGTATCAAGAAAGGAGCTTGCCAATATGATCATCTTGCATGAGTATCCCCTTTCTATAGTTGAACATATTGGCTTTAGAAGTTATTCAACTTCTCTTCAACTAATGTTTGAGATGGTTACTAGAAACACTATAAAGAGAGACATTTTAAGCATTTATAACTTTGAAAAGGACAAATCAATACAACAAATAGATAAGAATCGAAGTAGAATTTCTATTACAACCGATATGTGGACTTCGCAAAACAAAAAAGCTAGGGTTTATGGTTGTAACAGCATACTTTATTGATGATTTGTGGAGATTACAGAGCCGAGTTATGAGGTACTTTTATTTTAAAAGTACATATTCATTTTTCTTATTAAATTATTTTCAAGCATTTTATTAACTTATTGGCATATTAAGTATACTTATTTAAATTTTTTATGTTAGGTTTATTTATGTGCCATCTCCACATACAAAAGAAGTTATTTCTGAAGTCCTTTTAGATGTTTTGTTGGAGTGGAACATTGATAGAAAGTTATGTACTATGACCATGGACAATTGCAGTACCAATGATGCAGTTATAAATATTATCATAGATAAGCTTCAATGTAGTTCACTTGTTATGTATGGATCTATGTTGCATATGCGTTGTGCTGCACATGTTCTTAATTTGATTGTACAAGATGGTTTGAGTGTCATTGGACCATGCATTGAGAAGGTTCATGATAGTGTGGGGTTTTGGACATCATCAACAAAGAGAAGGCAAAGGTTTGAAGAAACTAGGCAACAATTACATATTGAATGTACCAAAGAACTAGCCCTTGATTGTAAGACTCGCTAGAATTCTACCTATCTTATGTTTTCTATTGCTATTGAGTATCAGGATGTCTTCTTTCGTTTGAAACAAAGGGAGTCAGTTTATAATTACATGCCTAGTGAGGAAGATTGGGAGATAGCAAGTGATATATGTCAGAGATTGTCATTATTTTACAAGGTGACAGAGGTGTTTTCAGGTACCTCATACCCCACAGCTAATCTTTTCTTTCCTAAGGTGTGTGAGATAAAAATAGCATTGAATTTATGGTTCACAAGCACAAATGATGTGATCAGGAGCATGGCATTTAGAATGTTGGAGAAGTTTGATAGCTATTGGAATGTGATTCATGGTGTTATGGCTGTGGCAACCATTTTAGACCTTAGATATAAGATTGAATTGTTAGAATATTATTTTCCTATTATTTATGGTGACCAAGCTGATGATGAAATTCAAAGGATTAGGGATATTTGCTATGAAATGTTTCGTGACTATAATTCTGGGCGAATGGGTAAGGAAGCTAATCGTGGCACTTGTGCAAGTGAGGATGTTGTAGCAATTGATGACTCCCTTGTTAACTTTGATAATTTTGTTAGTCAGAAAAAAAAAATGTGGGAATACAAAATTAGAATTGGACCATTACCTTGAGGATGATCTTATGCCAAGAACTTTGGATTTTGATATTTTGAATTGGTGGAAAGCTAATGGGCCTAAGTATCCTACTTTGCAACGGATTACAAAGGATATCCTAGCCATTCCAGTTTCAACTGTTGCTTCAGAGTCAGCATTTAGTACAAGTGGAAAGTTGCTAAGTCCACATCAAAGTGGAAGCATTGATGTGTGCTCAAAATTGGTTATGGGCTGGAATCAAAAGTAATTAAACTCGTAGTTTATCCATTCAATGATTTATGTTGTATTTGTATTTGTATTTTTTTTTCTAACTATTTGATTGAATTGATTTTGTTTGTAGGCATGTCATCTACAAAAGAAGAAGGATATGGACATTTAAAACATCCTTGATGATTATGATGATGAAGATGAAAGTGGTATCACTAGGGTGGAAGAAAGCGGGAATGATTCTTAAAGAATTGGATGTGTTTTTTGTATGTATTATGACTTTGTGTGCTAAACAATTAGGTGTGAAATGACTTTTGTTAGACTTTTGGTTTTGATGATTTGATTTGTATTAAGTTTTAATGCTCGGATGTTTAAGACATAGACATTGTTTTATTATCTTGATACAATATTTGGTTTTATATTATAATATTTCTTTGCTAAAGATTTAGTTTGAATGGAGTAATAATGATTTGTAAATCAGGTTTCCATGTGATTGGAGTTGGGTTGGGTCAGGTTTCCATTGATTGGGGTTGGGTCGGGTAGGGTTACTGCATGATAACCTTATTCTCAGGGCGGGACGGGGCGGGGTCGGGTATTGGTAGTACATGTGCGGGGCGGGTTCGGGTCACCCATGATCCGGTCCCAATTCGCCTCATTGCCATCCCTACTTTCAATAGCATTAACTTCCATGTAATCCCATAAGGTATTGGACCCTTGAGAATTCCCCATGCTTTAATTTCATTAATCCCCTCTCTTTGATGATTTCCCCTAATTTGGGTATGAAAGTCCTAATTGGTCTTGGAGGCTTATATAAAACTTTCAATAGCATTAACCTCCATGTAATCCTATAAGGTATTGGACCCTTGAGAAACCTCCATGCTTTAATTTCATTAATTCCCTCTCATGATGATTATCCCCTTTCCCCTTTTGATTTGGGTATGAAAATCCTAATTGGTCTTGGAGGTTGAGGTAAGACTTTTAATAACACTAACCTCCTTGTAATCTCGTAAGGCATTGGACCCTTGAGAATCTCCCATGCTTTAATTTCATTATTATATTTTCTTTATTGTGTTTATCCCCCTTCCCCCTTTTTGATTTGGGTATGAAAATCTTACTTAGTCTTGAAGGTTTATGTAAGACTTTCAATAGCGTTAATCTCCATGTAATCCTAAAGGTATTGGACCCTCAAGATTCCCATAATTATTTTAATTGATTTTTTTCTTTGATTAATCTTGAATATTTGCTTGTTCACATAAATCCTAATTGGTCTTGGGAGATTAAGTAAGCCTTTCAATAACACTAATCCTTCATGTAATCTCATAAGGTATTGAAATCTTCACTACATTTCTTTCTTTTATTCATGTAAACCATAAGTTGGTATTGGAAATTACGTAAGCCTTTCAATAGCATTAATTTCCAATCCCATGCGTTATTGACCATTTCCCTAAACTCATCACATATTGTTATCCCCACCTCTATCTCATACTTGTCATTTTTTATTAAGTACTTTAATTATGTCATAAATTATATTTTGTTATTTAATTAAGTGTTACATTTACGTCATAATCATTCTATACTTGTCATCTTGATTGTTTCCATTATGTCATAACCACCCATACTTGTCCTTTTGATTAAGTGTCGTAATTATGTCATATCCATCCCATATTTGTTATTTGTGATTAAAGTGCCGCAAACATGCCATGATCGCATGCTTGGATATTTATTTTCTTTGATATAAATGTGGTAAAAATATGTACATTTTGTCATGAAAACTTTAAAAAGAGAAAACATAGTAATGTGAGCGTTATAAACGAGAATGGTCCATCCCAAGTTCTATGGCTTGACCTAAGTCTTGGGATGCCATGGTATGAGTCATTTATGTGTCGATATGGCTTGCCATTGACACACTATAAGGGATTCTACACGTTATAATACCCATAATATTATGGTATAAAAATTCTCCAAAGAGAGAATTAATCATCCAAAAACCCTCTATTTGACGGACCACTTTATCCTTGAAAATCAAGGGTAAAGGGATCCCGAATGTAGTACCAAAAACATAATTATTTGTCCCGGCATTTAATGTTAGGATTTCAAGTGCATCCTACCATTGAATTGCCTGGAACCTTAAAAAATACAAAGATAAAGAAAAGTGAAACAAAGAATCTTAACAAAACCAAATGAAGTCAAATTGCATATACTATTCTTGGTATATTGCTTGACGGAAATTGGGACATTTGTGTCTAATTTAAACCAACATTCATGCTAAGCAAACATAAAGGAACACTATAAGGGAGGTAACCATTTTTAACGGATGTCATGGGGTGCCTAACACCTTCCCCATGCATAATCTAACCCCCGAACCCATCTCTGGTTCAAGACCATTTTTGATATGTCTAAGCAAGATAAAATCCATTAGACATAGGTGCCCAATCACATCGCAATTTCCCATGATTGGTGACGACTCCAAATTTATGCTCACTTGCACACACACACGTGTCCCCCTCACACCCACACACACATTGCATATTTAACTTTGCCAATGGGGGTCGAAATAGGATTATTTCCATTTTCACTAATCAAGTCATATCATTTAAGTCTCCCCAATGCAGTGTTAAGCGCATCTTATTGTGAAAACGTGACGAGAGAGAAAGGAAATTCTCTGGTGTCGATAACGTGTGAGTGAGAATCCTTAAATAGAGAAAGGATGACATGGACTCATGTGGGTACAGGAATTATGACGTGATGGTGTTTGGAGGAGGGAAAATTTTTTCTCTTTGCTTCAAATTTTAATTTATATTATAGATATAGATTAGTCTGACCATCTACTGCCAAATTTTGGTTTAATATTAGCATATTAGGGGAATTTTGTTGATGACAGTTTAAGTTGTTAGGGAGAGAAGACATAGGGACACCCAAAAGCTAAAATTTATGGGTTTGGGCCCAATTATGTTATATTAATTCTTCAACATATTTACTCTTTCCCCATATGTACCCAACACAAGTCAATGTTACATGGAAGGCTACTGATGTTACTGGATCACAGAAAGAGTAGATGAATGTTCATATTCAAGTCCTATTTCTTAATTCTTGATGTTCGTACCCTTGTGGTACCCGTTTAGTCTCTCCGCTATGGAATCTAAAATCATCTATTCCCTCACCACTGACCTCTTCTATAGTCCTCCCTACTCCACATATTCCAAAAAACCCCATTCATTCCTACTATCCCTTCTCTCCCCAAAACGCCACCAAATAGATCCTTGTTTCTTTTCCTACCCATCACACTCATACAGATCTCACTTTCCTTGTCACCATCACCAAATCCCTTCCATCATGTCATCCAACTTAGAAAACCTCGTCCTAGACCTAATCTCGAAAACAGAGAAATGTAGTTATGTAGACGACATGATTGATCTCTCACTACCCTCCATCCCTATGCCCCAACTCAACCTCATCGAAAAAATTATTTCCACCCAGTCTTTTATCAGTTCAGTTGTAACACCCTAATACGTATGCTATCCTTAAATCTCTAATGTACTCAATTTCATCTTTGGGTATTATATCATTATATGATACTTGAAACTTAATTTGTGTTGGGGGATAGTTCTTTATTTTCATATAAGGTTAAGTGGAAATGATAAGTGGAAGCATGTAATTAGATGGTATTACATGTAGTAGGGGTGCATATGTATAAATTATAGACATGTGGAGCCTTGATATAGTTTGGGCTAATAATGGGGAGATGTTTTGTAAAATCAGAAACTTAGCCATAAATATCTCATATATGACATCATATTCCACTATCTTGTTTCCTCTAGATAAGCTAGAACCCTCTAGAAACATGCCACCTCATATTCCACTATCTCTCATCCCTTAAATCAACCAGCACTAGAAGTTTCTCTAAAAAATCAAACCATACACCCTCTTAGTCAAGGAAAAACGTGGGTAGCATAAAAGAAAAAGGTTTTGGCTGATCTAGAAGGAGAAGTTCCTATTTTGGTTTTGAATCTTCAATTTTAAGGTAAGTAGCATCTCCATAATTCTCATAACTTAGTTAAACCACTATTTAGGTTCTTAGACATGTTTTACTTACTTGCTATATTTTCCCTTGCTGTTTTATTCATGGAATAAACTAGAAATTCAAGTTACTCTATATTAGTTAGAATCCATCTTGTATTTTTTTTTATGTTACAAATCCATTATATTTATAGCTTAAATCTTGTTTCTAATTAGGGTTGTACTCTAGAATCAAAACCCTATTTAGCTTGATTTCTTGATGTTTAATATATTCTTCTAAAACCCTAACTTCATGTATTACAAATTTAGTGTATTCAAACTTAAGGAGCCACTGTTGTATCTCTAAGTACTAAATTAACCCTTGTTTAAGTTTGTAATTGACTCAATTAGCTTTCCTATGTCTCTATGGGGTAAAGCCAATTTTGCTTTTACCACTTTGCTACCCAATCATGTTAATAAAGTCCTTTCTTGTTGTAAAATGAAATTTGAAACTTTATTCATGTCCTACATATGTTTTTTGAGTGTGAAACCTTTGAATTTCCAAATTTGTATTTTTTATATGCTATTTTGTAATCTAAGGTAGCTTGGAAAGGTATATATGATTGTTGACCCTTTTGGATTAACCAAAGGGAATTCAAATAAGATTTTGATATGTTTGGAACACTAGCCAGTGGTATTTGTATTGGAACCCACTTGATATGAATTGTGGGTATTTGGATATGTATGCTTTGGAATTTGCCAAAATGAAAGGTGAGAATATCTGGACCATTTCCAAGCTTGCTATCAAGAACACCACTATGTAAACTTCCATCTTGTTGATATATGCTCAATTGTAACTTTTGTCTTGAATTGAAATCAGTGAATAATTTTACTGTCAACTCTGGTGCCACTCTATGTTACTCAATATTCCCCTTTTCTTTCGTTTGAGTCTTGGTTATGTTACTTACTCAGTTGTGGAAAACTCACCCCTCTCCCTTAACATTTTAGATTAATTAGTGTTGATATTTTGAAGCAAGTGGGAACAAGGATTAGATAGTTAGATCTTTTGGAGTGTTAGTACTACTAGGTTGGGAAGGAAGATCTTAAGGAATCTTTTGTGTCTTTTGAAGGTATTTTGGTGTAATTAATCTAATGTATATGTGTATTAAGGTGATTTAGAGGAACAATGTAGATGAATCTCAGTACATGGAAGGTATATATATAAAGAAATGACTATAATGCTTTGATGGTGTTTTAGATATTTGAAGTGCATAGTATGCTCTGACTTAACTACATTCTTTCCTTGGAGACATTTATAGAATATGATAGTATATGACTCATAAGAATATGTTAATTGTAAGATTTTTGTCATAACTTAAGACTTCTTTTATTAGAAGTCTTGGGTCGTGACATCAGTTATGCATGACATTGTGGTGAAAGCGTGGAAACCACATAGGTCAATATTGTTAAAGAAGTTGGGCAAGAATACGTTCCTCTTTGTTTTTTCCCATGAAACTAATTTAAAACTGGCCTTAGCCAAAAGACCTTGGTCAATAAGAGGAGCCCACCTTGTTCACATGGAACCCTATGCTAACTTGGCAGGAAGTTGATTTTTCTAACTCAACTTTCTGGATTCAAATACACGAGTTGCAAGCACTCTGGTATGACAAGGATAATATCATGAAGATTGGCAATAAAGTTAGGCGAGTCATTGATGAGGACTTTCTCGGAGATCCACCTCTACCTTGGCAGCATTTCACCCGTATCCGTACAGAGGTCGATTTCGCGATGCCGTTACTGCCAAGTCTCTTCCTTCCTAGAAAAGGTCTAATGGATGTTTGGATAGCTTTAAAATATGAGAGGCTCCCGAAGTTGTGCTACAACTGTGGGATTCTAGGACATGACGGAAGAGCATGTAGGTTGCGAGAGTCTTACAGTCTAATAAGTTTGGATGCAAGTTTCCGGCTTTCAGTGATTGGCTTAGATCAGAAAATGATTCTCTCCCCCCAGACATCTATGAAAAACAACCGGTTGTTGATTCCAAGGCCAGTATGGCAAGAACCATTCCATTGGAACTGAGCTCTAATTCAGTGGTGCCACGTGCTGATACCCAAAGAAACAAAAACGGTTGGAGCCTTGGCCCTTGCACCTCGCCGGATGGAGGTGTCCTGCATGCTCCAGACATGCCACTCACCAACCTGGTACCTGGCACAAGGACGACGAGAGACAGTTCATCACGCAACACATTGCCATATAAGACAACAGGTGAGAACTCTGATATTTCTGTGCTCTCTATGGCTGGACCCCACACCCATTTGTGCTCTAATGGTCTGGACCTTCCAGACCTAGGCCCTCTAATTAGGCCCATTTATACCAAAGCGACTTTAAAACCAAAATCTGACCAATATAGGCCTAAGAGTCCACCAGCCCATACAATTCCTTGTTGTTTACCAACCCAAACAGCCAAAGTCACACCTACTTGCTCTCAGATAGGCCTACCCACTCCATTAAGTCCATCATCTGAACTTGAGAGCATATCAGTCATTAAGATTCCAGAGATTTCCAAAACTCCTCTTTTCCCAAATACTTATCCGAACCTCAACAGAAAACCCTTATCTGATCTTAACCTTCAATCCCCAAAGAAACACAGAGCCTCATCACCAATAGCAAAAGCCACATCTCATGATCCTGAAACTATCATCACTATTCCAAAATTGGAGCCGTTTTGCTACCTCAGAGCAAAGCATCTTAGCAAGAAGGTGCAGAAGTTTCCAAATTCCTATGGAGATTATGGTCAAGCATCTGTAGAGACTTCCACCCCAGATGAGCATGATGAGTGCATTTGGTCCAATTTTGCCGAGCATTTTAAAGAGGAGGTGGGCATGTGCAAGCCCCCTCCTCCAGCCCCATGAGGATTTTAGGTTGGAACTGTCAAGGCATATGCAACGCCTCAACAGTGCAAGCTCTTGGGGCTTTAATAAGGGCACAGTGCCCAGATGTTGTCTTCTTGTGTGAAACAAAGGTGGATGATAGTCATATAAGGAAAATTGTGAATTCATTTGGTTTTCAGAAGTTTATTGCCATTGGCCCTAAAGGTAGGGCTGATGGAGTTTATATGTTCTGGTCTTCTGCATTTGTAGCAAAGGTATTGAAATTTAATTACAACATGGTAGCAATCACCATTAAAGATTCACACTGTGTTTGGTCTCTAATTGGCCTTTATGGCCCCCTCTTACAAGAACAAACGCAAGAAGGTTTGGACAAATCTTCAAGGGCTTTTAGAATCGATTGATGGCCCTTGGGTTTTTTTTGGTGACTTCAACGTCATCATTGATGATTATGAGAAGATAGGTGGTAAGAGGGGTGGATCATCTACTCCGAGTTTCCTTAAGGAGTTACTATTTAGTATTGGGCGATGGACCTAGGATTCACTGAAAATAGTTACACTTGGAGCAACGAAAGATGGGGGGCTGACTACATGAAACAACATTTAGATTGTGACATTGCTAATATCAGTTGGAGACTGGCATTCCCAAAGGCGGCGATATATCATCTCGGAGCTTTGAACTCTGATCATGCTCCTTTTCTGATTGACACTAACCCACAACATCCTTTTTCAGTAAGACCATTCCGGTTCCAAGCTATTTGGACTAGGGACTCTAGATATGGGGAGGTCATTTCAAAAGTGTGGGAAAAAGATCATTTGGGTTCAGCTTGTTTCAACTTAAACAATTCAATACAACATCCGCACTTAAAATCTGGAATAGAGAGGTCTTTGGTGTTTGCCAGATAAAAATCAACGAGTTTTCTATTAAGCTTGAAGAAGTCCAAAAGAGACCTGCAAATGAATTTAATGCTAGGATAGAAGCTGATATCCAGGCTGAGCTTAATGAATGGCTATTATGGAATGAGTTGATGTAGAGGCAAAAGTCAAGGGAAATCTGGCTCAAGGAAGGCGATAGGAATTCACGTTTCTTTCATCTTTCTACAATCATCCGGAGGAGACGAAACTCTATTGATGCCATCAAATCAAACAATGGGGACTGGATTTTAAATAAAAATAAGACCAAAGATTTTATTGTGAACAAGTTCCAGCATCTGTTCACTGAGGAAACTGTGGAATTCCCTTTTGACTTGGAAATCTTGATTGCCCCTTCCATCTCCGCTGAGGAGAATCAGTCCATTTGTATGACTCCAACCCCGAAGGAGATCAAAGATGTGATATTTGGAATGAAGAATTTGAAAGCGCCTGGTTCGGATGGTCTTCCTATTTTGTTCTACAAACAATATTGGCCAACTGTGGGAGACCCAGTCATCAAGGCTATTCAAGGTTTCTTCACCTCAGGACACCTACTATCTAAGGTAAACAATTCTTTAATTGTACTCATCCTTAAAAATAATTGCCCTACTTCTGTTAACCATTTCTGAGATCATAGTAAACAAAATGAGGCCTCTCCTGTGTAAACTTGTCTCCTCTTGCCAGTCTGCCTTCATACCTGGTACGTGCATTAATGAGAATCAAATTATTCTCCAAGAATTGCTCCACAGCTTTGAACACAGGAAAAAAGTGAAAGTTGGGTTTGTAGCTTTGAAGATGGATCTCCAAAAAGCTTATGACAAGGTGAATTGGAAATTTCTTAGGGCTGTTCTAAAAGGTTTTGGTTTCCATGAAATCTTCCTTAATTGGACCTTGGAATGTGTCTCCTCATTTTCTTTCTCTATTTTGATTAATGAAGGAAAATCCAAAATTTTCCGGCCAACTTGTGGTCTCAGGCAAGGAGACCCCTTGTCACCGTACCTATTCAAACTCTGCCAAGAGATTTTGTCTTGGATGTTAGAAAAGGAGTTACTGGAAGGGCGAATCTGTGGTGTCCAAATGAACCAAAGGGGGTCGTCTTTCACGCATCTAATGTATGCAGATGATATTGCTTTGTTTGCAAAGGCAAATTGTAGAGAGGTTCAGATCCTAGATGAGTGTCTTGCTAAATACTGTCTCTGGTCTGACCAAGCCATCAATAAAGATAAATCAAGTCTCATTTTTTCTAAATTGCTGCTGAAAGAGAGACAACGGGCAATCAAATCTAAACTTGGTATGAAGAAGGTTAATCAAAATACTACCTATCTTGGCGCTCCTTTATTTATGTCTAGGAATAGATGTAAAGACTTCGGTTTTATCTAGAAGAAAGTCGCTGTAAAACTCTTTCTTGGGCTGGCAAGGGTACTCTCATCAAGTCTGTGGCCCATGCAATCCCTTCTTACGAGCAAGTATTTGGTATATCCGCTGTATATGACTTCTCTCTCACAAGCAAGTGGGACCCACCTAAAATCCTTTTTCCCTTCTTACACCTTCTCCACTTTTGATGTGTCCTCAAAGATTTGTGACAACATTGATGCAGCCATCTGTAGGTTTTGGTGGAGTCCCAAGAAGGAATAAGGCAGATTCCTTGCATGGAAATCTAGGACCATCTCTGTCTCCCAAAATCCAAAGGTGGAATTGGATTTAGAAAATCTAAGACGTTCAATAATGCTTTAATTGCAAAGTTAACTTGGATGGTTCTCACTAATCATGACAGCCTTTGTGTCCAAGTACTCCGTAGCAAATATAAAGTCAATAGTGATTGGATGGGAAAGGACTCTTGTAAATTTGCATCAGGTACTTGGAGAGCCATTGAGCGTTTGAAGACATTGGTTGCTAAGGGCGTCTGCTATCTAGTTGGGGATGGGGATTTGATTGACATTTGGAAGGATCCTTGGGTTCTTTGGCTACCAAATTTCATTCCTTCCCCCAAAGATCAATCGGATGCCCAAAGACCTCTTGTGGCAGCATGCCTCATAAACCAGTGCACTCGGACTTGGGATATTGATATGCTTGAATCTCTTTTTGATAGGCAATCAGTAAATGCAATACTTCAGATTTCCATTCCAATTCACCCAAGACCTGATAAACTGGATTGGATCCCTGAACCAAAAGGCCAATTCACAGTTAAGTCCTACCGTAAAGATTCAAAATCCACCCGCTGCTGATTTGAATATTTTGGTCCCCTGGAACAAGTTTTGGAAACTGCAAATTCATGAGCGGCTCAAAATGTTTTAATGGAGGATCGGAACTGATGTCATCCCTATTAATATGTCCTCAAAAGAGTGGGTTTTGGTAATGCAATATGTCATTTATGTAACAATGAGGATGAATCTATAGTCCATCTATTTTTCAAACGTCCTGCTGTTAAAGCGATCTGGTTCAGTAATTACTGAGGAATTCACTCAGATCTACTACCTGTGTCCACAAGCCTTGATATTATCCAGTTGGTTGTTGAACCCCTACAACCCAACTCACTTCATAATCTTTGAAAGAAGCCCAACTTAATGCCTCTATCCAATTCGCTCTCATTCTTAAGTGCATCTGGAATTTGCGGAATCAAGTGGTTTTAAAATCATCCCCACCCAACTTGCATGCCGTTTGTAGAGGTTTGGAACTCAAAGATTTTGAACACCAGAATTCAGTAAAAGGGCCTAGTTTTTCCATTTAACCAACAACCGCTAGATGGAAACCACCCCCAACAAACTTCATCAAGCTTAATGTGGACGCCACATGGAAGAAGCAGCACTCATCCATTGCAATGATTGCCAGGGATTCTAAGGAGGATATCATAGGTGCTTGGGCAAAGGAGCAGGACATGAGAGATGCTATTTCAGCAGAGGCAGCAGCAATCAAATGGGCTTTAGAGCTAGCACAGTTGCATGAGTTCTCCTACGTGATGGTGGAAAGAGATGCAAAAGTTTGCATTAATGCTCTTTTAGGCATTGAGGAAAGCACAAACTGGAGTATTTTAGCTTTATGTTATGACATTAAATTTCTTGCTTTAAATTTTGTTAATTGTGTTTTTGTTTGGTCCAAGAGAGAGGCGATTTTTGTGGCACATGAGCTTGCCAAATTGGTCTCTCCTCTGAGCTCCTCTTTTAATTCTAATCAAGCCACTCTTCCTCCCGTTTTGGAGGCATGGCAAAGAGATACTCTTGGGTTTCCCCTAGATTTTTCTTAATGAAATTCTCTTATTTAGCAAAAAAAAAAAAAAAGCACAACTCAATGTTAGGGTAACAAATAAAGAAAGACAAAAGAACTCTCTTTTTCAGTTGAGGTACACCTCTTGAAGTAAAGAATTGGATTCAATAGATCCTAAATGCCCCATTCATAAAACAATATGAGACAAATTTGGGTTTGCTATCTCAGATGAGTGATTAGGGACAACTCAAGGTCTAGGCCTAAGATCCTCACATGCTCCAAGCTTTTAAAAACGTATTTAGACCCCGTTACATAAACAAAAGACCCCAAAATTATAAGATGATCTTTAATTTTTTTTTTTTTTTTTAAGTAAAAATATAAATGAGTTTTTTATTCTCTTCTCCTCCTTCAAGAAGACCTTCAAAATATTTTGTCAATAAAAATCTAATCTAATTGAAATTGTTTTACTACAAAATTTTTTTTTTTTTTTTTTTTAAATCACTTAAAATTTTCACCTTGAGCTCTAAAATATTTTGAGACGACACTGATCGGAAGATCAAAGCCACAAACCTTTCAACTGATTAAGAAAAAATTGTTGTCAAAGGCGGCTAGAGAGATTTTAATAAAAGTTGCTGTACAACCTATTTCTAGTCCCAGCATATACAGTTTAGCTGTTTCAAACTTCTCAAGTCATTGTATGAAGAGCTGAATGCAATGGTAAGAAGATTCTGGTGGGGACAACAAAAAGAGAAACACAGAATTTGTTGGATGCTCTACACAGGTTGGAATGGGCTTTCAAGACTTACAATAATTCAACCAAACAGGGTTGGAAGCTACTGCAAAGCAAAGAATGTCTCTTCAGAAATCAATCATGATGAAGTTGGATGAATAATGAAATTCTGTTAATTTCAAATATCATCTCCACAACAGGTACATCCAATTTTTTCATACAAAAAAAGAGATTATATTAGGGGGTTCTTCATCCTTTTATTCGGTACAACCAAGATGCAGTTATGTTACATATAAACAAGATGTGACAAACAATGGCAAAACTAGAGCAGCATAACATGTGTTAGTGTATAAAATAGACTTCTTATGTATTGTCCCACATTGCTAAAGTATAAGGAGTTAGTCTCCTAGTACTAGTATTAGTATAAATAAGACCTCTATGTATACAACACAACACATCAACTTACACACAAATATTGTATTCATCAATATATTCAAGATGTAGCCTCTAGGGCTTTACCACCATGGACGTAGGCCGTAAGGCTGAACCATATAACTCTTGTGTGTTCTTTGTCTCTCTTTCTCTAAACCCTAATCTCTTTTCTTCTTCTCTCTTCGCTTTATACTCAATATAGTATCAAAGCTCCAATAATCTTAACATGGTATCATAGCCACCTTCTTATGGCCTTCAGTAATTAGATTCTTTGGTGATTCTACCATCATCAGAATCGCTATTCTCAACACTACCTCCTCGGATTCCTTATCTCCGAGTTTTCATTCAAATCATGGACACCACCAAAGCGTAGATAATCTCTCGATCTACTAGTCGCAGAAGAATTGTCCAGATACGAAGTCGCACGCACCTCCCCACGCCTCTCAAAACTTTGGATTCTTCAATCACACGCCACCACGAGCGGCTGTGCCTCTTAACTCTCAGATTAGCCACCGTTTCGCACAATGGACAAGACTACTCAGTAGATCAGTGGCCGATCTACCTTCTCCAGAAAAATCGGGACCGACGGAGTGCGTACGCGCCACCTAAAGTTCTAGTAAAATTTTCTCGCCACTACACGTGCCTCATGCGCTTGTCCCTTCATTCGTTGACACGAGACACATCAACAAGCCACTCCTCTCGGCCACGTCAGCGCCACGTCATCTTTGATCGATTCATTGACCGTTGATTGTGAACAATAAAAAAAAAAAAACACTTCTTTCCCACATGGTTTTTGGCGTAGATTCCAATTTTGGGGTCCGTTTGTTCATTCAGAACTCCCAAGTATTACAAATGGTCATGTCAACCTTCGCACGATAGTTGTCACTTTCCTTCTCCCACGACAACTTCCTCGTAATCAACGTCAGTGCCACGACAACACAAGTACCACATTTTTTCACAATTTCTGCCACGCCACGTAAGTTTGATCCCCTTGCTTGACAACTGTGGCTACCACGACAGCTTTTCTCTTCTCTCTCTCTCTTATGCACAATCGCTGCTACACCACGTCAGTTTGTTCACCTCTGTTCGACAACTATGGCTACCATGTCAGCTCTTCTCCTAGGATGCACGAGTACTTCTTTTTAGGCCACGTACCCGTATTCGATACCATACCTGTATCCAATACGTACCCGATACGCTTAGTTTACCTTAACTCTTGGTTTGTACTTAAGACAACATTTTATAAGTGTCATTGTACTTGTTTACTATTTATTATTGCCTTTAAATTAATTTTAGATATGTTTTCAAGCTTTTTATTGTTGTTACTTAATTTTGAAACCTAAAATAAACATAATTTATGTCTAAAATTATTCAAATTATACCTAAAAAATATTAATTAATTAATTAATTGCCGTATCCTCGACGTATCGTATCATAGGTCTTTTACAAAATATTGTATCCTAGTACCCATATCCATGCAACTTAGCTCTTCTCTTCTCTCTCTTATGCACCTTCGCTGCTACACCACTTGAGTTGGATCGCTCTGCTAGACAACTATGGCTGCCACGTCAGCTCTTCTCTTCTATTACTACGTGCAACCACGTCTTGTTCAATTTGCTCGCCTCTACTCGACAACTGTCACATCAGTTGCCATGTCAAGTTTTCTCTCTCTCCAACTTTGTGCAACAACCACATCACATGTTCAGTTTGCTCGCCTCTTCTCGACAACTGTCACGTCAGTTGTCACATTAGGTTTTCTCTCTCTCCAAGTTATCACATCAGCATTGACCATTGATTGTCGTCTACAAGCACCGTCTATGCAGAAATCTACCATCATATTGTTCCAAACTCAAGTTTTCATTCTACTACACCTTGAGTTTGACGCGGGATGTTAGTGTATAAAATAAAAATTTTATGAATTGTCCCACATTGCTAAAGTATAAGGAGTTAGTCTCCTAATACTAGTATAAATAGGACATCTATGTATACAACACAACACACCAACCTACACACAAATATTATGCTCATCAATATATTCAAGATGTAGCCTCTAGAGCTTTACCACCGTAGATGTAAGCCATAAGGCTAAACCATATAACTCTTGTGTGTTCTTTGTCTCTCTTTCTCTAAACCCTAATCTCTTTTCTTCTTCTCTCTTCGCTTTATACTCAATATAGTATCAAAGCTCCAATAATCTTAACATGGTATCATAGCCACCTTCTTGTGGCCTTCAGTAATCAGATTCTTTGGTGATTCTGCCATCATCAGAATCGCTATTCTCAACACTACCTCCTCGGATTCCTTATCTCCGAGTTTTCATTCAAATCATGGACACCACCAAAGCGTAGATAATCTCTCGATCTACTAGTCGCAGAAGAATTGTCCAGATACGAAGTCGCACGCACTTCCCCACGCCTCTCAAAACTTTGGATTCTTCAATCACACGCCACCACGAGCGGCTGTGCCTCTCAACTCTCAAATTAGCCACCGTTTCACACAATGGACAAGACTACTCAGTAGATCAGTGGCCGATCTACCTTCTCCAGAAAAATCGGGACCAACGGAATGCGGACACGCCACCTAAAGTTCTAGTAAAATTTTCTCGCCACTACACGTGCCTCATGCGCCTGTCCCTTCATTCGTTGACACGAGACACATCAACAAGCCACTCCTCTTGGCCACGTCAGCGCCATGTCATCTTTGATCGATTCGTTGACCATTGATTGTGAACAATAAAAATAAAAAAAACACTTCTTTCCCACATGGTTTTTGGCGTAGATTCCAATTTTGTGGTCCGTTTGTTCATTTGGAACTCCCAAGTATTACAAACGGTCATGTCAACCTTCGCACGATAGTTGTCACTTTCCTTCTCCCGCGACAGCTTCCTCGTAATCAACGTCAGTGCCACGACAACACAAGTACCATATTTTTTCACAATTTCTGCCACGCCACGTAAGTTTGATCCCCTTGCTTGACAACTGTGGCTACCACAACAGTTTTTCTCTTCTCTCTCTCTCTTATGCACAATCGCTGCTACACCACGTCAGTTTGTTCACCTCTGTTCGACAACTATGGCTACCATGTCAGCTCTTCTCCTAGGATGCACGAGTACTTCTTTTTAGGCCACGTACCCGTATTCGATACCATACCTGTATCCAATACGTACCCGATACGCTTAGTTTACCTTAACTCTTGATTTGTACTTAAGACAACATTTTATAAGTGTCATTGTACTTGTTTACTATTTATTGTTGCCTTTAAATTAATTTTAGATATGTTTTCAAGCTTTTTATTGTTGTTACTTAATTTTGAAACCTAAAATAAACATAATTTATGTCTAAAATTATTCAAATTATACCTAAAAAATATTAATTAATTAACTAATTGCTGTATCCTCGACGTATCGTATCATAGGTTTTTTACGAAATATTGTATCCCAGTACCCATATCCATGCAACTTAGCTCTTCTCTTCTCTCTCTTATGCACCTTCGCTGCTACACCACTTGAGTTGGATCGCTCTGCTAGACAACTGTGGCTGCCACGTCAGCTCTTCTCTTCTATTACTACGTGCAACCACGTCTTGTTCAATTTGCTCGCCTTTACTCGACAACTGTCACATCAGTTGCCATGTCAAGTTTTCTCTCTCTCCAACTCCGTGCAACAACCACATCACATGTTCAGTTTGCTCGCCTCTTCTCGACAACTGTCACGTCAGTTGTCACATTAGGTTTTCTCTCTCTCCAAGTTATCACATTAGCATTGACCATTGATTGTCGTCTACAAGCACCGTCTATGCAGAAATCTACCATCATATTGTTCCAAACTCAAGTTTTCATTCTACTACACCTTGAGTTTGACGCGGGATGTTAGTGTATAAAATAAAAATTTTATGAATTGTCCCACATTGCTAAAGTATAAGGAGTTAGTCTCCTAATACTAGTATAAATAGGACATCTATGTATACAACACAACACACCAACCTACACACAAATATTATGCTCATCAATATATTCAAGATGTAGCCTCTAGAGCTTTACCACCGTAGATGTAAGCCATAAGGCTAAACCATATAACTCTTGTGTGTTCTTTGTCTCTCTTTCTCTAAACCCTAATCTCTTTTCTTCTTCTCTCTTCGCTTTATACTCAATATAGTATCAAAGCTCCAATAATCTTAACATGGTATCATAGCCACCTTCTTGTGGCCTTCAGTAATCAGATTCTTTGGTGATTCTGCCATCATCAGAATCGCTATTCTCAACACTACCTCCTCGGATTCCTTATCTCCGAGTTTTCATTCAAATCATGGACACCACCAAAGCGTAGATAATCTCTCGATCTACTAGTCGCAGAAGAATTGTCCAGATACAAAGTCGCACGCACCTCCCCACGCCTCTCAAAACTTTGGATTCTTCAATCACACGCCACCACGAGCGGCTGTGCCTCTCAACTCTCAAATTAGCCACCGTTTCGCACAATGGACAAGACTACTCAGTAGATCAGTGGCCGATCTACCTTCTCCAGAAAAATCGGGACCAACGGAATGCGGACGCGCCACCTAAAGTTCTAGTAAAATTTTCTCGCCACTACACGTGCCTCATGCGCCTGTCCCTTCATTCGTTGACACGAGACACATCAACAAGCCACTCCTCTCGGCCACGTCAGCGCCATGTCATCTTTGATCGATTCGTTGACCATTGATTGTGAACAATAAAAAAAAAAAAACACTTCTTTCCCACATGGTTTTTGGCGTAGATTCCAATTTTGTGGTCCGTTTGTTCATTTGGAACTCCCAAGTATTACAAACGGTCATGTCAACCTTCGCACGATAGTTGTCACTTTCCTTCTCCCACGACAGCTTCCTCGTAATCAACGTCAGTGCCACGACAACACAAGTACCATATTTTTTCACAATTTCTGCCACGCCACGTAAGTTTGATCCCCTTGCTTAAAAACTGTGGCTACCACGACAGCTTTTCTCTTCTCTCTCTCTCTTATGCACAATCGCTGCTACACCACGTCAGTTTGTTCACCTCTGTTTGACAACTATGGCTACCATGTCAGCTCTTCTCCTAGGATGCACGAGTACTTCTTTTTAGGCCACGTACCCGTATTCGATACCATACCTGTATCCAATACGTACCCGATACGCTTAGTTTACCTTAACTCTTGGTTTGTACTTAAGACAACATTTTATAAGTGTCATTGTACTTGTTTACTATTTATTATTGCCTTTAAATTAATTTTAGATATGTTTTCAAGCTTTTTATTGTTGTTACTTAATTTTGAAACCTAAAATAAACATAATTTATGTCTAAAATGATTCAAATTATACCTAAAAAATATTAATTAATTAATTAATTGCCGTATCCTCGACGTATCGTATCATAGGTTTTTTACGAAATATTGTATCCCAGTACCCGTATCCATGCAACTTAGCTCTTCTCTTCTCTCTCTTATTCACCTTCGCTGCTACACCACTTGAGTTGGATCGCTCTGCTAGACAACTGTGGCTGCCACGTCAGCTCTTCTCTTCTATTACTACGTACAACCACGTCTTGTTCAGTTTGCTTGCCTCTACTCGACAACTGTCACATCAGTTGCCATGTCAAGTTTTCTCTCTCTCCAACTCCATGCAACAACCACATCACATGTTCAGTTTGCTCGCCTCTTCTCGACAACTGTCACGTCAATTGTCACGTCAGGTTTTCTCTCTCTCCAAGTTATCACATTAGCACTAACCATTGATTGTCGTCTACAAGCACCGTCTATGCAGAAATCTACCATCATATTGTTCCAAACTCAAGTTTTCATTCTACTACACTTTGAGTTTGAGGCGGGATGTTAGTGTATAAAATAAAAATTTTATGAATTGTCCCACATTGCTAAAGTATAAGAAGTTAGTCTCCTAATACTAGTATAAATAGGACATCTATGTATACAACACAACACACCAACCTACACACAAATATTATGCTCATCAATATATTCAAGATGTAGCTTCTAGAGCTTTACCACCATAGATGTAGGCCATAAGGCTGAACCACATAACTCTTGTGTGTTCTTTGTCTCTCTTTCTCTAAACCCTAATCTCTTTTCCTCTTCTTTCTTTTTCTCTCTTCCTTTATACTCAACATAATATCAAAACTCCAATAATCTTAACACATGCATTGATTCACGGTGTAATATGAAGCGTGATGGGCGTCATATATGAAAAGAATATTTGTAGTACATATTCATTCATCATACCACTTTGATTACTTTTTTTCTTTCTTTCTTTCTTTTCCTCTTTGACTAGTCATTTGTAAACTGTAATTCATTTCCCAATAAACTTTTTTCCACGAATGCTTATAAAGTAGATACTATTTTCTTCGAAAATGAAATGCATGTGATTTTTCTAAGTCCCTTTTCTTCACGTTTTCTCCTCCCAAATTCATTTCGTGGGATGAACAAGTTGACTTGTGCTTCCAAATTACAAGTAGTGATTCAACAATGACTTCTGTGCAATATTTGTGTGGTTTAGAAATTTATGAACAAAAACATGGACCATAGCTTTGATTTGTAAACTACAAAGGAGAGACGTGTGGACCGGGGAAAACAACATAGTTCAACATAAATACGTGTGACAGACATCGCAATCTAAGATCACCAAACTGCTATGTACACATGATAGCTTTATCATCAGATACGGTAATAAAGAGGTCAATGATATTGATATCAACATATGAGGGGACCATGAATTGCCCTTTCTACATGTCGCTAAGGATCATACATTTGCAATCCATGTTCACATTTTATTGAAAGTGCTGGAATAACACAAGAATCCTGGATGCAATCTTCAAAAATCAAGAAAAATAAATGAAAAGAAAATTTACTGAATCACATTTGGAATTTTCCCTACGTGTATTTATGTCCACGTTATTTCCTTTATTGTAAGAAAGTTACACAGATAATCTGTTTTGTGGTTGCTGATAATTAGCTTGGGACACTTGGTCATTTTTTCACTAATTTTTCGTTGTAAAATGGAAGGGCTGCCTCATTCTATCCCCAACAATTTGTAATTTTCAACATAATGGGCTCACTTAGCAGCCTCTCTCTCTGACTCTCTTACATCTATGACATTTACAATGACATTCTTCAAATGTGTATTCTGAGGATTGAAGTAATTATCATTATCGTCATTATCAGCTTTTCTCATTTCCATGGCAATCTAACTCATCCTTCACTGTAATTGGGCATCCTCTGGATAAACCTGCAAAAACACATTATACAACAGTGATCAATATCTAGTGTCCAATGCACACGGTTGCATACACAATTAAATACTTAAAACATGCTTTACAATCAAATCCCATGTGAAAATGTATCGATGTGTATGACACATTATTTGCACGGTTTTGTTATTTATTGGACCTTCTTGTTAAGTATAATTAGAGAGATAGCAAAGCAATTCATATACCTGGCCGCGTTTCTCTTCACTAAAGCTTACAGTTCTAACCTTCAACTCCCCTCTGCTTGTTGTTAGTTCATCTAATATCTCGGCATCACACATTTCCACTCCATCATCCCCATTTCCAAGATGCGGTGCTTCCCTTTCCTGATAAAAAATATTATGAGTTTTACTGGTTAATGAAAAAGAATATTTTCATCAATGCGGCATTGGAGGAATTGATGAAACATACATTAAAAGATAGGTTGATAGAAACTCTTGGGGCACCAGTGACTTCCTCATATTCAGCTGCATCCAGTTCCCGCAAATGATGCAGTGGAAACAGCTTGGGGAGAATATACTGCCTTATGCTGATGAGAAGGAAGAATGGCAAGGGGAACAAGATTCCAGCTATAGGAATCCATGTTATACCAAAACAGACCAGGAAATATACAAATTGGAAGAGTGTAAATATGACTATGAATTTAAATGGTACAGACTCCACAAAAGAAGCATGAACTCCTTCCAAGACCCTGCCATGAGAGGTCCATCAGTTAGTAAAATCGTTGGCAGCCAAAAAAAAAAAAAAAAAAAGTTCTCAAATGCTAAAAACAATATTATATTGGTTTGAATTTCACTTTGTTACAGGATGAAGCTAAAGAAAATTTGACTAAACTGTGTTCAGAAATGTAATGGATCATCATGCTGCTTGATAAACAAGAAGTACAACTTACTTGTACTGCCGGCCAGGTGATATGAAAAGAAGGAGAATCCTTTCCCAGAACTGGTTCCCGGGAAGACTGTCAATAGCCATGTAAGCAAAGTATCCCCAAAGAACTGAAGTAGGTATCATCTTTATTGCAGGCATAGCAAAAACTGATGCTGCCACCATGAGTGACTGTAAGAGATTGCTCACTCTCTGCTCATTAACTCGGACAGGCAGGTAAGCATCAATGTGCTTCTCGGGATCAAATGTATCCTTTGCATTGTCACCTTTCATTACTGCTTCCTTCAAGTCTGCCAGCTCTTTAACCATTGAAGTAGTCTGTAACACAAGCCATTTAGGTTTTAGGAACCACTTGCATATGGAATTTTGTAAGTGGATAATTTTTTTTTTTTTGATAGGTAATAGACTGACTTTTATTAATGAGAAAAAAGTTAGAGTGCATGAAAAGTGGGTGAATTTTTATGGGGGTGGGGGAATAGAAGAGTCTATGTAATCATATAATATCAAGAAAATGTAAACAACTTTCATTGACAATTTGGGAATGACCATGTCAAAAGAGAAAACAATGTTGTTGAAAGAGAAATTCAAAGAAAACATGTTTCTTTTACAAGTTAGTACAAACCAGAGGATGTACAGCTGGACTGCTGTCCATTTCTATGAACACTGCTTGCATCTTGCCATAGATTTCAGAGTTGCTTGCCTTCTGCCTTATGCTTTCCTTGGCACTCTCCACCATCTTCCTTCGCATCAACTGCAACCCATGGATCAGTTGAATTACTTGTCTAATCCAGCTCAATTACCAACTATACCACGTAAAAATGCTATGACTTTCTATAAACCCACCTGCCTTTTGAGAACAGCAAGGCTCTTAGAGTGCATGGGAGACTGTGGCAGGACACCATTTGAAGGAGGTAACCCAATCAATCCACAAAGCAAAGTCTGAGACCATGTTTTTCAAATAAAGAGATTAAGTTTTCATAAATTGTAAAAATAAAATAACCAGCAACACAATCTAGTAGTGATACATACCATAAATCCCAGCAATAAGATATCATAATGATAAGCAGAAGGGTTCTTAAGATTGAACTCCTTTTGTTGTGCCATCTGTGAAGCAACACTGTGGTCGAAAAAGTAAAGCCCCGCAATCATCACAGCAGGAATAAAGGCTGCGAAGATGTATGCTGGAGAAACCTTGCCCATGTCCTACAGCAGATATGAATCAATATATTTTGGCGCGCGCAAGGAAAAACACACACCTATCTTAAACTTCGTTGGAGACTATGACGAACACTACAAGAGAGCCTATTAGGGAGGGCACAAAGAAAAGAAAAAATCACAGGACATATTTACCTTTACTACAGTCCAATGGTGTAACGATGCAGATTCCCAAGCAAGAGGGCTATAGAGCCTTCTGGGAACACCAGATGGAACTTTTTGGGGTACGCTGAATGACAGAGCTGTCCACGCTACAACCATCAAAGGAACCCCATAGTCTGCAATGAAACTTCTAAACAACCCTGCATAACATGGTTATAACTTTTAGATTCAACATGTAAACTATTCGATAACTAAGCATCAATTTTGTTTAACAAACCTGTGCCATACCACCATGACCTCGCTTTCCTGCTCTTTAAAGCAGTGTAGAGAAGGCCAAAAGTAAATATAATCCCCAGTAATCCATTTGTGTAAAGCCACTGAAATTGATACTTCTCTGATTTCGGGTCCTCAGCTTTGGGAATTCCAAACTCACTCACCATTCCCTGTGATTCAGAATTTGCCAAGTGTTAAGCCTCATACTAATAGCTGTTTTATAATCCCCAAGTTGATTCATTTTCTTGACTGGAGTTACCTTGATAGCCTCTTGAATAAAGAGAACAGCAATCAGCATGCCAAAAAGTTCGCCTGCAATCCTTGTGAATCTATTGATGACAGTGCCAGCATTGAATATTGCTAGAAGAAACAGCAAGAGAGCTGTCCAAACACAAACCCTGCACAAGTTGTATCAATAGTATCAAAATTACATGAAAATCATTAAGAGCACATACTTCAAACCAAAGGATGGTTGATTCCTATTACCATCCAGCCCAAGCCAAGAAGAGTTCGCGTCCCAAATCTTCCCTTCCTTTGGCAAAGTTGTACAAATAGGTGTACATAATAACAGTTGGTTCTGCAACTCCCAAAATCAAAAGAGGTTGTCCTCCCAAAATCGCATGTATGATACCACAAATAGCAGTAGAAGCCAAAGTTTCAACGGTGCTCAAGCTTCCATCTGAATACAACAACAAAAATTCTATTACTTTGAAACTCATCAAAGAAAATCAGGATAGCCCAGATTTTTCATTTAGTCTCAACTTGGTCACAAAGAAAGTGAGGCATAGTAAACAAAAATAAAAAATAACAAAAAACCTTAACATCTCAGTTCATCTTTTCCTTTCTACTAATTTAACAGCAATTGAACAAAGCACTGAAGAAAAAGGATAGATGAACAACCTGTATCTCTGCTTAGTTGCTCTCCAAAGGCAATGACAGGAAGAGCAGAAGCAAAGAAGATGTAGGTGGTTGGGGCCAATATCCTAAAATGAAAAAAGAGATTGAATTAAAAATGCAAAGCCTTATGTCTAAATTATGCATTTCCAACAGTAGTTGTATAAAAGACATTACAAATTACCCAATTCCAGAACGAAGACCACTTTTCCAATCTTGCTTGTAACACTGTAATCTTCCTCTGACATCATTTTCAATCCCCCTGAAGGGAGCTCTAAGGTTCCCCATTTTTCTGATAAAGAAAAAAAAAATCCCACAATTTAATACAACAAAGTCAGAACTCAAAAGTTTCAAAAGCTTATAATTGTAAAGAGAAATTCCTGGTTTTTAATTTACTTAAATGAAACAGAAACAAATATCAGAAACTTTGCAACAAAATTGAAAATTTAAGCATATATCAAAAGGAAAAAATAAAAATAAAAATCAGCAAACAAAAAACAAAACAGAATTAAAAACTAAAGACATGTAGAATGAATTCAATCAAACAGATTATATCAAGCCACCATATGTTTCTTTCTTGTCAATAAATAAAAATAAAAATAAACACTTTTGCACTCCTCCAAGTAATTTGACTGGAATTTTTTTTTTTTCTCCTTATAATGCATACAAGATTCATGTCTGTTTGGTAGAGGAGAGAAAACAGAGGAACTGACAAGACTAAAAAAGAGCCTCCTTCTATTCTATAATTCTGCCATCCAAACAATAATAAAAATAAAATAAAAAATCAACAAAACAAAGAATTGTATTAGTCTCAGTTGAGTAAATATATTTTGTTTGCTTGCCTTCCTAAAGAAAAACAAAATAACTCAACATTTTCTTTGCAACCAAACATGTCAATATTAAACAAAATATTTCCCATTTATTTGACATTCTTAGATTAGGGAAATGAATCTTACAAACCCTTTATCGCATTATCCTCGAAAACCCGGATACCATATAACACCACCATGCATAAAGCATGTTTTTTATACCAAAAAAACAAGAAGAGAGTCTAAAGAGAGAGAGACTATATATATAAGGAAAAATAAATGAATGAAACAAAATATATGCATAAAAATGATTATGAGATTTTTGATGAAGCACAAAATTGAATATAAGAGATATTCACATTGGTGGATAAGTCACTGGAAAACTTGGTTGAGTCCACACCACAGTTGGCGGCTTTGTTGGAATGAAGAAGAAGAGGCAAAGTCCAACGTCTTTTAAACGTCCCGCGAGGGTCTAAGTGGGGACTGGTCTGGTATTTCGGATGCATAAACTGTGTGGGTCCCACTTGCTTGTGAGCCAGATGCTGTATACATCCGAAATATAAGATCCTTTTTCCCTAAGTGGGACCTGCTTTCTTTCTTTTTGGTTTCTCCTTCTCAGCTTTTGCTCTTCCCAAGTGTCACGCACAACTAATTATTTACAAAGTCTTTTTTTTTTTTTTTCACTCCTAATTTGAGAAGAGTAATGACCGAATTCTAGAAACATTTTATCTTCTTTTTTATCCTAGAATAAAGAATCAACATCGAATCCTATTTATTTCAAAAAGAAAGATAACAGATCACAAAGTGGAGAGAGATCTTCTCCCATTAAGATTCTCACATTCCCTCTAATTTTTAGTTAGAATTATGATATGTGACACTTAAAAAAATCCAACGGTCTTAAAACACTCATGGAAACCACACAAAATCAAATAAGTGCCACATGTTATAGTTCTAACTAAAAATTATAAAAAATTGAAGGATGTAATAGGAGAGAATCCTTTCTCCATAAAGTGAGAGATGAAGAATAGGATGATTGGGTCACATGAATTTAACAAATATGTGGTATTTTATGAAAACCCAATGGAAGAGTGTATATCATTTAATTATTTGATCACAATCGGATATGGATGTACAAGTATAGAAGGTACTTGCACAGGAACAGGGAGAAATTTTTCTAATTTCCTAAATTGATGCATATACAACGTGAGCGGATCAATAGAAAATGTTTAGGAGTAGTATATATGCTCTGAAATTTCAATTGAAGTAATGTTTGATAATTGATACAACGAATATGTCATTCTTCTAGTTAGATATTAACTTTTCCTGAATTGATCAAGGTATTTATGTATATACCTAAATATATTTGACGATTTTATGCAGGTACCTTGAATCAAGGTATTTATGCAAAAATAAAAAAATAAAATAAAAAGAGGGTGTTTTGCATATAGACAAAAGTGGTATAGGTTGGATTGGATCTACCTTTGCCAATTAAGTTCACCTTAATTTTAAACCAAACTACCTCTTAATGTTAACTAATTTCCTTTCCTTTTCTTTATTTTTCTATCGAATAAGTCTTGATTTCAAATAACTATCCAAATCTTCTCTCATATTTTTACCAGATTCTTAGAAACTTTCCCTTTTTGAAATTTAATGGTGCAATTCAGAGGACACACTTGTAGGGTAAACAGTAGTAAAATTTTAAATTATTCCATTTTTTTTTATATATATCTTTTAAGGAAATAAATGGATTTGAAACTTCAACAACTCTGTTGAAAACATCAAAAAAATTTATTTGACCTAAATCTCATTGGTAAATTTATTATTTCTTTTTTTAAAAAATTAATCAAAGTATCCACTCTGAACTCCATATACAACTTTATTCAAACTTCCATTCAAATTATTAGAAATTTAGAATCAGCCAACAAACTTAGGTTATCAAATTTTCAAATTTTCCTTATAGAGCAAAATTTTGAATAAATAGAGTTTCCTTTTTTCCTCTTTTTTTATTTATTTATTTTATTTTATTTTAATCATATAAGCTGATGGCTTTATAAGCCCCATTAGTCTTCTTTTTTTTTTTCCTCGCTTTATAAGCCCCATTAGTCACTAGTTAGGGAAATACACACTTTTGAATGAACACAAAGCCCTGGCTAATCTGCAGTTAGGACAAACACATTTCTAATGGCTTACATGCAGATATCTGAATTCCTGAACATCTAGATTATACGGGATCCAAACATGCTTATGCAACAAAAAGTCATTACATCTAGAACTTAATTACTAATATATTTTCTAATGAATTTTTAATTTCTTGACCATTTTTCAACCGAACTAGTTACAAATCAATTTGTAACAATTTTACTACAATCCACTATATAGAGACTCATAAGATTATCCACATATATTATTTAAATAAGTTACATGATTCATTAAATAAGTCATGTGACTAAAAATATACGTGGATAATAATTTGAATTTCCAAGTAATAAGTTGTAACAAGATTGCTACAAACTAATTTGTAATTAAATTCTATTAATTCCTTCACCTCCACCATTCACTCTCATTTTTATAAGTTGGGTAAAATACAGAAACCATCATGAGGTCTGAATTAATGACAGAAACTACAAAGACTTTTCGAAAATATCCAGTTTGCTCCCTAAATACAAACATTACTTAATACCGTTTATATATTTTTACCCAAAACCGTTTTCACATAAAGGACAAACTAGATATTTTTTAAAAATCTTATTAATTTATGTCATTAGCTCAAACCTAGGGACGGTAATTTACCTTTATAGGTTTATTACAACTATTCCGTACGTTTGTTTTTGCTCCTATTGATATTCGACCATCTTGTCCTCAGTATTATGGCTTCTTCTTTTTTTTGGATAAACAGTATCATAGTTTTTTTGGTAACTTATAAGGTGACGTTTTTTTTTATAACTGCAATTAGTACATGAAAATGACACTGACAGTCTTATATGATGCATGATTTGTTTGAGAGCATATTACTTTTAAGTATTGCAATTAAAAGTTATTATGTGGATCTCACTCTAATAATCAATAATTTGTAATAAGTTGCAATCATATTGGTTTCAGAAAAAAAGAAGCAAACAAAAATTATTTGTTTATCAAATGATTATTGAATTGATTAACTACACTGATGCCTGATGAGTGCCTCATGTTCTTGATAAAACTTTCACAATTCTTTATTTTTCCAAAACAAGGACAATTTGATGCATGTTAATTAATGGCAATGGGATGTCCTTAAAATTTATTCTATCTAATCGAATCTAATGTACAAGGTAGCAAGGTGGATGCCTTTTTTTTTTTTTTTTCTTCATAGGTCCTTAAATAATGAATAAAAATCACATGGTTCATTCTTAGTATTTCACTTTAAATAATAAACATCATATTTTGCTTTGTCCTTAAAAATCACATGGTTCGTCCTTTTATAAAAAAAATTCAGGGACAAAATTCATATGTAAAAATGAACATTTTTAAAATTCAAAAAATAAAAACGAACTTTTCAAAGTTTAGAGACGAAAAAAGAAACTCATGTATAATACTTTATTTTTTTTGTTAATTAACATGTAAGACTTAATAAAGAGGGTACTTTCAAGTATCTTTCACCTTTTTGGAATTGAATATTATGGGTTTAAGAGGTTATTTGCAATGACGTTAGCTGTAGGCCAACAATGGAGACTGCTAGATGGTGGAGAAAGAGTTCATTGTTTTGTGATTAAAAAATATAAGATTTCAACCCTAATGTTAAACCACATTAGTGTGAATAAACTCTCTTTAAAATTATATTCTGACATGTAAAGTTTTATTTTGTGACGAGCTTTTATTCATTGGGAGGACCATTGGGCATGGTTGACATGGTCCTTCTCGATGACCACGTCAGCTCTCGAAAAATTATCCGATCTTGTTGTATGACCACCTCAGCCATTTCCAGTTCCTTCCAACTAAAAACTCACCATGTGTCATAATTAATCGAACCAATGCAAGTCAAATTTTAACAACATGGAACGTTAACTATTGTTTAAAAAATTAAAATGATACTCAAGCCTTTCCCAATATGAGATTTTTTTTTTTTTTTTTATTTTGATTGTAGATTTCTTTGTTTTTGTCTCTCTTTACGCCATCATTGTTCTTTAGTTTTCCTTCAGATCAATGTTTCTTCAAATCCCCACGATTATCTTACTCTCTTTCTTCAACGATATCACGGTCCTCTAGTGTTCCTTCATATCGGCATTTCTTCATATTAACGGCATCTCCATTCTTCATATCGACATTCCTTCACCATATCTAGCACTATTTTTTTCTTAATTAACGTCTTCGACTTGACAAAGGGGGCACTTTCTTCTTTGATTTTTTGATAAATGTGTAAGGAAGACTTTCAAATATCTTTTGCCTTTTAGGAATTGAATATTACGAGTTTAAGAACATATCACAATATCGCAAGGGCATTAGTGATGGAATTAACAAAGTAAAAAACAAATAAACTGATGGATTCCTCGTAAGAATGTTTATCACTTGAGAAAGAGAATGCAACGTAATGGGTGTTTATCAACAGTTACAACTCCTATAATTAGTTCACTTCCAATAACCATCAATAACCGCCAAATGGTTATTAACAGTTATTTGGGTTTCTCACTTCTCAAGGGAATAGCCAACCACCAAAAGGCTAGGTTATGATATATAAGTGTCCACACTATTATGGTGTGATCACTCTTATACCTTCAATTAGTTGTAAGCCAACAATGGAGACTTGTAGACGGTGAAAAGAGTGATTTTCATCACAATACCTTTTTTAGTTGCCATGGTCAACAATTGCTGGTTTGTATTTTCTCTAACAGCACTGGTCCAGTGAAAATAAATAAAATTGTTTTGGAATAAAAAATGTAAGCTTTTTTTCAACCCTAATGTTAAATCGCATTAATGTGATTAAACTCTCTTTAAAATCATGTTGGCATCTAAAGGTTTACTATGCGACTAGTTTTTATTGGTTGGGACGACCATTCGATTTCGATATGGATGACATGATCATCTGAGAGGACTGAATAATTTCTCGTAATGGTTCTACCACTATGAACTAGTTTTTATTTGTCATGGCATCATTTGGTTGTCAAAGAACTTTAGCCATGTCCAAACACGGAGAAATTACTCGGTCTAAATGGAGGACCACATTAGTCATGCCTAGTGATTCTCCCAACCAATTAAAACTCTCCATGTGTCAAGAGAAATTATTTGGTTGTCCCAGAGGACCACACTAACCATGCCTAGTTGTCTTCCCAACTATTAAAACGCGTCATGTGGCATAATTAACTTGTCATTGAAAACTTGAACGTTAGTTTTTTTTTTTTTGATAGGAATTGAACGCTAGTTAATTGTATATGATTTTTATTCCTAAATAATAACATGGAACATTAGTTAACGGTGTGGATTTTATTCCTAAATCATATCCAAGTCAAAGGGTTTTTATTCTTAAATAATAATGCTTCGATTAATAATATTATATTATTGATTAGTTGCTTATCCGTTCAGTACTCTTATTAAGATCTCAATTTCAAGGAAAGTATATGTATTTTTTTATAGATATGATAGAATTTAAAATTTATGACTTCCACTTCAAGAGAATTACACCTTATCATTACATTAAGACATCAATAACTTTTTTTTTTTTTTTTGTTTAAGCTGGATTCGAAACTATATTCCTTATTCGTCTGCTTAGTTATCCATTATCATCATATTAAGATATCATTAAATTTCTTTTTGTATAAGAATGATTCGAAACCATATTATTTTTGGACGAAATTTTTTTACTAGTCCATTTAACTAGACCCCACGTTAAAGTACTAAACCCGGTTGCTACTTGCTATTGTAAAGTTGGTGCCAGTATGAGAGGAAAGGGTTTATTTTGTCATCATCAGGTTGTCAGAGAACTTCAGCTGTGTTCTAACACCATGGAATGGCTATTAGGCTATTGTGTTTTGATCCTTAAGAAAAGAATTAAAGACACACTGATCTTGCACCCAAAAAAAAAACTACCTAATATTCTGCTTAGTTCAATCCTCGTTCATACAAGTTTTGCCACGTTAGGTTCACCTAACTAAATATAATTATCTAAGTCTATAAATGGCATCCACAGGACCACAATTCCACAATCAGGAACCACCAATCTCTCACGGTTCAGTTTTCATTTCAGTTTTTATTTTCTCTAGTTGTAAAAAATATGATCCACTAAAATTAAGCTCAAACTTAACTCAAAAAAAAAATAATAATAAATAAGTTCAAATGTAGACTAAATTATAATTTACAGGTATAAAAAAATTATATATAATTTACACACTTATGGTCTGTTTGGATGGGATGGATTTGGGCTCATGGATTTGGATTTGAGGGTCTAAATCCAAATTCTTTGTTTGGATGACTTAAAATCATTAGGATTTGGATTTGGGTCAAATCCATCCAGGATTTTAAAGGCCCAAATCCATGGATTTCAAATGACTTCTTAAAGTAGGAACTTCACAAATCCTCTCATTGGATGCCAACACTCAAAATGACTAAAATATCATTGGACCCTCTAAAATACATCTAAAGGCTCTAAAATGACCAAAATGCCCCAAAAATACCAAATGACAAAAAAAAACCTCCAAAATGACCAAAATACCCACAAAACTACCAAAATGATAAAAAAAAAATACTCATGGAATCATCAAAGCGACCCAAATACTCTTGAAATGACCAAAATAACATCAATACCCTAAAATGACCAAAATAAACTCAAAAATTCAAAAATGGCCAAAATAATCCCCAAAATACACTCAAAACACCCAAAATAACCCCGAAAACTCCAAAATGACCAAAATAACCCTGGAAACACCATAATGACCAAAATAATACCGTACCCCTAAAATGACCAAAATAACCTCGAAAACTTTAATATAACCAAATTCACCCTAGAAAATACCATAATAACCAAAATACACTCAAAACTCCTAAAACGACCAAAATATCAGTGAACCACCAAAATAACCTTCGAAAACTCCAATGTGACCAAAATAACACCATGTGAATTGTGATGTAGTACCTTAGAGAAACAGATTATCTTATTGACGTGATTAATTGTCGTTTTCATTACAAAGATTTTTATCCAAATTGACAGTTCATCAAATTGTTTAACTCGATCGTATGTTTCCTGTCATATATACTAGTAGTATTTAGTACTCACATCGTACCTACAACATTATTATTATTTTTTATCTCCAAGTCAATGTGGAAAATGTAACACGCAATTGGTTGACAAATGAGTAATAGTCTGAAGTCTGACTTTATCGTGGCAATAACACGCCAATTGGGTGTTGTTCTCTTCAAAAAGAAGTAAAAGTCCAACAAGTTGTAGTGACACATATTGCTGTAAAAGGGTTGATGTCTCAACAACTACTCGGAATTTCATTAGCCAAGTCTTAAAAGAATAATCAATGTTTGAACCACCCCATGCTTGACCATCTAACTTTCTTCTTGCTTATGGAAACAATGCTGCGGACATTTATTTCCACCATCATATGCTTTAAGTTGTGGAACTATAGTACATTAACAAAATTAATTAGTTTAGAGAAATAGTTTAAAAAGGAAAAGCTCAATATCCCATCTGATTTTAAAACCTTTAATTTCCGGCAGACCATTCAATTGCCCTTGGTCTTCTCATTGCAAGGATTGATCTTAATTTCTTGCAAATTGAAAGCTCATCAAATTGTTTAAATTCATTTGCTCTTGTCATCTCTAAAAGGGCAGAACCCGAATTTTTTATTTTGGGTGCCAAAACATGAAAAGAATTTGACCATTTTAAAAATATGAAATATAATGAAATTCAAAATTAAATTAGCATATGAAAATAATTTTGGAGTTGAGAACATAGAAGTTGCTGCACCAACCTACCTCAATATATTTATTGTTGTAGTTTTACTCACAAATTGGATATTCATGGATTGAAGAGATTTACGTGATAAAGCCATAGAGGAGTTCAACAAGGGTGTTAAAGCATCGTGGCATTACGAAAGTAAGTAACAACTTTAGGATTAGGTATATTCTTTGTTGTGTAATTCTTCAATTCTATTCTAGTGGTTTCTTTAGAAGGTTATCAATAAACTTTTGTAGAGTTTTTTCCTATTGGGTTTCTCTTCATAACCATATCATTGCGCTGCTTTATTTAAGTGTGATATTGGTATTGTAATTTTTTTTAACTAAATTCAATTTGACCAAGCATAATTGATTAACTAATCACTTGGATTAATTTGGTTAAAACCTACCCCAGCCAGTGTCTAAATATCTCACAAACTTATTCAATTATCTTCGTTGATTTTTTTTTTTTTACTTGTAGATTGTTTGGTCCAAATTGTAGAACTTAGAAAAAACAACTTACTCAATTATCTTTGTGGATTTTTTTTTTTCTTTTGTCCAAAAAGTAGGACTTACTCAATTTTCTTTTGTCTAAATTGGATGAGAAAGAGATGCCTTACTCAATTTTCTTTTGGCCAAAATGGATGAGAAAATGCGTAGGATCATAGAAAAAGTCATGGGTCATCATCAAATTATTGACTATAAATTACAACGAGATGCTTCCTATATATGTTTGTGGTCGAAAACACGTGACAGGCCAGGCATCAGTGTGAGACATAAGATCAAATTAGATGATTATTATCATTTTTTAATAGTTACGATAGAATTTCAATCTATAACGTCCGTTGCATGATGATTGTTTTTACCATCAAACCAAGACATCAATTGGATTTTTGTGTAGGTGGGATTTGAACTCAAGTCCCTTGCTTGACGACAAGACATTTACCAGTTGAACTAACAGAAACACACAAATTAGACACTTGTTAATTTTGGTTTGATGCTTTATTTATTTATTTATATTTTTAGAAGAAATGTGGTTGATGCTGACTGAAACAGCCATAACCTGGATGGATGGATGCTTGAGTATTTTTTATATTGTTTCCAGCAAGGTTTTTCCTCTAATGCATTTGCTTAAAGGATCATTCTATGCCTATGGTACCCACATATTTTTTTATGGGTACTGTAATATAACCTGGTCCAAAAAAACAAACCAGGGGGCTTTATTTTTACGATCAACTAATTAGTAATTTTTACAGTGTGAGTTAGTAATATATATACTCTAGATTAGAAACTCTAGCCGCCATAAAACCTATTACTTGTTTCTGACTCAAAAATCATAGAGAGAATGTTGCTTAAGGATTTTAAAGAGATGATGCTAGCAAATTTTTGAGGTTGGAATTGTAGATCTTTAGAAGAAGGAAAGGTTTAGAGAGAGATTTTGAAATTTTGTAAGTTTACTTGAGGTAAGTAACTTTTTCCGTAACTAATTATTTTGCTAAAACTTCCCCATGTTATTTATTAAATATTTTTTTTTTTCTTATAGATTATTATTTTAATTATTTTAGATACATTGATTTAAAGAAAATAATTAGAGTTTCTTCTTTTTGAAATATTATAAATATATTTGATTTAGTTGGTTATTTAGAAAATTTTGTTTCCTCAACTTTGATCAAGCATTTTTGAATTTTGCGAAAAGAACCATATATATGTTGGTGATTTTAGGGGTATTTTTTACTTTTCAGGATTGTTTTGACTATCTTGGTGATTTTAGGGGTATTTTGGTCATTTTTATAGGTTTTGGGATTATTTTGTCATTTTAGAGGTTTCGTAGTTATTTTGGTTATTTTATGTATTTTGGTCAATTTATAGGTATTTTGGTGATTTTAGAGGCATGCATTTTGATAAAAAAAAAAAAAAAGTTTAGGGGGTATTTTGGTTGTTTTAGAGGTTTAATATTATTTTGATGATTTTAGGGGTATTTTGGTCATCATGGCATTTTTGGGGTATTTTGGTCATTTTTTACATTTCGGGGTTGTTTTGGGGATTTTAGTGATTTTAGGGGTATTTTGGTCATTTTAGAGGTTTTAGAGATTTTTATTTTTTATTTTAAAAGTTTTTGGGTTATTTTGGTAATTTTGGTAATTTTATGTATTTTGGTCAATTTATAGGTTTCAAAATTCTAAATTTCAAATCCTCCTTTGTATAAATGGATCCAAACAAGAAATTTTAAAATCAATGGATTTTGAATCAAGGCATTTCAAATCTATTGATTTAAAATCTAAATCCAAGTATTCAAACGCAACCTTATATATCAGAATAATTTTGATTTTGGCCTATAAAGTTTCAAAACTTGGATTCGTAATCTTAATGTTAGATAACGTTTGGTTCAAGACACTTTCGTCTATATATATGTTAATGAGGTAACGGGTGACCGTTAAGTGTCATCTCATCTCAAAACACCATAGTTTTGATTTATTCAAATTACGTCATTTTTGTCTACGATAGGAAAAAACAATAAACTAAATTGCATTTTGCACCCTTAAATTAATTTGAGGTAATTTTGATTTTGTTTCCGATGTAAATTTTGGATTCATACCCCTAATGTTATGGAGCGTTTGGAAAAAGATCACTATGTTCATATCTTTTAATGAGATGACCGTTACATTCCAACTAAGCTCAAACTGACATAGTTTTGATTGAAAAACTACGTTGTTTTAAAGGCATATCAACATATTTATTTTATTAATCCAACTATCTTTTTTTTTTTTTTTTTTTTTCTCTTTTAATTATTATTATTATTATTTTTTTTTTTTCACTTTACTTGCCAACTACGTAAACTGAAAACAAAGTTTAAGCTTAATTGGCATTTAACTATCACCTCATTAACAAATTAATTTGGACGAAATGACATTTTTCCAAACACTACTCAACAATAAGGGTATAGATCCAAATTTTGAAACTTTAGGGAATATGTACAAAATGACATAGTTTTGAATATATTAAAACTATGTTGATTTATGATGATGTGATACTTAATGACCATTTCATTAACAGATATGGACAGAAAAGCTTTTTCCCAGAGGCTACCTAATATTAGAGGTATGGATCCAAATTTTGAAATATTAGGAGACAAAATCAAAATACCCCAAACTTTATAGATGTAAAGTGAAATATCGTCATAAATGTAAGATTTTAGTTGTGAAAATGTAAACGATTTGGTAAAACAAACCATATACGTCTTTCTATGTGAATCAAAATGAAATGCATAAGCGATTTATTTCTTATTTATTTATCAAGACTAGGGTTATGTACACTATGTCTTTAAAACAAATTTTATCTCTCACAGTGATGCGTTTGAGTCTCTTGAACGTGAATCTCCCAATACATAATGATCTTCTACACACACAAGAAGCGCTGTAAATTGTCTTCGACAAAACCAGCCACACACATATCTAACTTAACCCAACCTGACCCGACCCGAGACCCTAGACATGTGTATTGGTCCAAATTTGTTAGGTGCTCCCCCACTTTATAAAGTCACTATATTCTCGGGGCGCATCCATATAGAGCACTCAAACCCGTTGCTACTTGCTAGTGTAAAGGCTGTGTGTTTTGATCATGGCTATTAAGATTGGATAGGGTACTTTATATTTCTCATGGCTATTAGGCTAATAGCATGAGTTTTGATCATTATGAAAAGATATACTTATCTTTTAGCCCCCTCGAAGAAAAAATTTACCTAATATTCTGCGTAGTTCACACATCGTTCATACCAGTTTTGCGACGTTAACAAGTTCACCTATGACCTAACTAAATATAATTTTGTAAGTCTTTAAATGGCATCCACAATTCCATATTCAGGAACTGCCAATCTCTCAAGATTCAGTTTTCATTTCAGTTTAATTTTCTCTAGTTGTAAATTTCACCAATAATATTGTGACTATTGTCCATTAAAATTAATTAAGCTCAAACTGTGTTGGAGATATATATGTATACTCATGTATATATAAAATTAAGATTGCTATAATCTCTTAGGACAGTCAGACACTCCTCGTTTCATTCTAAAAGTAAATGGCCAGTTTGGAAGTGTATTTCTTCGTATAACAAAATCCATCGAAAAGTAGTATTGAGATTATAGATGACAAGTATTCGCATGCATGCAAAATATGTGACAAATTTCGTGTCAAATTGCTGTCCTTGTCCATTTGTTGTGGCTTCAATTATTTGTTTTGCAAACGTTCCAACTAATAAAGTAACGAGGCATGTCATGCATGCGTTAGACATCAATTAGAACACTTCATAGTATTTTGGACACATTTTCCAACATACCCAGAGAGAAAGAAAAAAAAACCACATCACATGTGATATAACCGTGCATGATTTGAATTTTTTGTTGTCATCATATTGTGCATGAACTAGGAAACTAAGCCATTCCATGATCTCATGCATGCATACCAAAATGTGAGTTGGCTTCTTCGGTAAATACAAGTCCGAGTCGTTTGACGTAGAATTTAGCAAACTCCACTCCTTCACATATGCAGGAAGAGATTTGCTTTCTTATATTACATTAATTTAAGAAAAATGGTTTGTGAACATGCCTAATCTATATTTCTAATGCACACCACATGTAAATGTTCAAAAATGGTGGATATTCTATCGAATTGTAAATAACAATATTCCAAATTCATATGTCATGTTAAAATTGTTGACATAAATTTTTAGAAATTGTTGTCATTTCTATGGATTGTGGATAACAATATCCAAAAATTATAAAAATGTGTTCATTAATAATGTAATAACGTAAGTAAGCAACGATTTTATAGTTTTCACAATTTATAAGAGTGATTAATATTTATCACATTAATATTTTACACAATTTTTACTATGTACGAATTATATATCACTTTAACACTTGCGGAAAAAAGTTATTAAAAATATTTATGACTAAAACTTTATTTTTGGAATCATTAGCACTAAAATATGAGAGTGATGGTTCTACAAGGCACTTTTACATGGACAGTCTGAACGCCACATCCTTTAAAATATTGTATACGTCAAGTGGGATTCACACACCTTCCACAGTTCCAGTTCCCTAGCCAGCCCAAACTTGTGGCCATTATTATTTTGTTGGAGATTAGTTGTAATGAGGACATCAAGCTCTCTTCCTATTAATCTTATCAGGGTTTTTTTTTTTTAAGAAAACCTTAATTTGTCTTTCTCTTAACATGCTTACGTTTTCATTTACAGTTGAGTGAAATATGATGACGGTGTCAAGATTTTAGCATTAAAGGGAGCCTAGCTACTGCCTAGTTCAGGAGAAATTATTCTATTAACATGGGTAATACACTAATACTCTATACAGTACTTGACAATGCTAAAAGTTAATGGTTACACGTAAAACAAAGATCACACAGTACTAGTGGAGCGAATCACAAACCCAAGGTGTGCAAGTGTCCACCCTCAATTATTTTATTTTATTTTATTTTTAAAAAATTACCTAAGTATATACACATACATAAAATTTTAGTTTATGAATTTAGAGATTTGTTCTTAGATTTGGTTTATCAATTATAAAAGACTAAATTGAGCTTCTTTTTTCTTGCTTTTTGTTTATATACACAATGTATATCGACTTTTAAGATTTTTTTTGTGTGTTGATGAATATATTATTTATCAAACTATATGTATACAAATATATACATATTATTCCTATTAAAGTTTGAAAGATTAAAAGGCGTCAATCCAAGATTAATTTTTTTACTCTACCCCTGATCAGGTGGAGCTCGGTGTTGGCCCTAGACGTGGTACGAGCCAAAGCTTTTAGGATGCCCGGGTTAACACTCTCAAGGGGGATACAAATGTTCGCATAATTTTTCTCATGCCTCATACTGTGCAAGGGGCTATATATATATTGTTGCCGCTTGCCTTATAGTTTTTGGATCCCATCATTGGGATTCACATTTAAGTGAGTATAGAAAGTATAATTACTTAGGTTGCAACTCAAGGTTGTAATGTTTGACAGGCTCACGAACATGATACAAAAATAGATTTGTATCAAAATAAGTCGACACATTTTGATACAATTAATAAGTGGGTCAATCCATGTTTGACCTACTTAACCCATAATCAACTCAAAATGACCGAATTCATATAAATAAATGTCATTTTTATCCGACATAAATTAATTTTATATATATATAAATTAATTTTAATAGTAATATTGATATATTCTTTATTTTGAGTCATTTTTAAAAAATAATAATAAAAAAAAAAGGCTGAAACTTGTGTGTGTCTCCATGTTAATCAAATTCATATTTTTTGTTAAACAAGTTGAAATGAGGTTAGGGGCTTTGACACGATTATTAAGTGGGTCGAGTTAGAATTGACCCATATAGTTGAACCCGCTAACACGAATTGTCATCCATGCATCCAATATTTTCTCTAAATTAGGGATAGGAAGGTTTTAAGGATCATATGAAAATTAAATTACATAAAATTTGATGACGACATATATATATATGTATTAATTTTTTTTTTTTTTTCTAAAACATATCCTTAAATATAAAAGACTTCAAATCATTTTCTAGAAAACAAAAATTGGAAGGACTCCATGGCTTTCTAAGCAATAACGTGGCTCCTTCCTTAGTGATGGCCGGGTGTATGTGGTACGCAACTGTGCATCACTTGAAAACAAAATTCAGAGAAAATGAAATGTAGAAGAGTTTCCCAGAAGTTGGTCCTGGAGATTAATTGAAAAGTCCATATTTCACAAATAAGGTGAGGATTCAATGATGGTTTCCATGTGGTGGAAATTTGATTTGCATTAGAAACGTGCATGTGTTCTCTTCTCTTCAACTAAAAGTCTAAAAGACAATATGGACAAGTTATTGAGATATTGAATATTCAAATAGACAGTTTACCAAAAAAAAAAAAAAAAAGAATATTCAAATAAACACACAAAATAGACAGTAACCAATCATCACAAATTATACTTGCTTATTTCTAGTCGCAATTTGGGCAAGTTAGAATAGACTTAGGTATTGATGGGATAGTGATTAGTGACTAATTAAGCTCTGGTTGGACCTTGTAATTAAAAAAATAATAATAATAATAAATAAATAAAAAAGTGAGCAAATTGTTCATTTTCGAGTTCTACTCACAGCATGATTGGGATTTTAACATTGGGGAATAAGGAGTGTCTACAGAGACAAAAGAAGACGTACGTGATTCAAGATCAAGCGTTTTAATTTAGTTAAATATTAATGAAACAAACGAGAGCTTACACAATGTTCACATCCAGACTACAAAAACAACCAGTAGACCAAAATGACACAGCTTTACAGAGATCCCAGCCATGTGCCCATGCAAAGCTTGGACCTTTGTGATATTGTTCTCGTCGAAAAATTTAATGGACATTCATTTGAATATCTGATATATTAGAAACACAACACATGATGGACCAAACTATAGCGAAAACTAAAATAGAAACAGCTAGCAAGACCTGTTTTAAATTTTTGGTGTAGTACAGCTACGGAGACCTACAAAAAATTAATTGAAATGAAAAAAAATAAAATCATAAGTACAACTCATGTTTGCCCAATTAATCCCAGTATAGTCACAAGAAATCATTTCTGGGACTGTCATTTGAGTAATGTTAGGGACATTATTTTCAAAATTGTTGATATGACTTGTTATAATTTGCGCATTATCTTTATCTAATGGATTCATCATTAACATCACTTTTATTATGTACCAATCATAATACACCAAGTCATCAATTGAATCAGCAATAGTAAAAAGACAAAATTATAGGAAGGTGAAAAATGTTCTCCTTGATAAAAGGCCAGGTATGTTGTATGTCTGGGACACTTTTTCTAATTAAGACTTGCTTCTTCCCAAGGACGTAAAGTATTATTATCATTAGTTATTCAGATTTTTTTTTTTTTTTTTTTATGTGGTCTTCAGAATTCTTTAAACACCTGATCATTTCCTGACCATTTATGTTTGTAACCTCAATCTCAAATACAATAAATAACGCCTTTTTGTTCCTATACGTTAGTCACAGAGCCAGCCCCTGGCAGGAGGAGGGACCATGTCAACACGGGTCTTGTCACTAGGGCCAATAAAGTTGGACCATTTAGATTTTAGGATGTTTTTGTTTCGCCCAAAAATAATTTATTTTTAGATGTTTGGTCACACCTAAAAATTTGATCAACCAAAAATAATTTACTTTGATCGTAAAATTTTGCTCACTTCAACCTTAAAATGATTTACAAATTTTTTTTTTCATAAACTAATTTCCAAAAAATATTGAGTGTACTAGTTCATCAATCCCAAAATTATCAAAATACCCATAAAACTATCAAAATAACCCTAAAACCTCCAAATAACCCTAAAACCTAAAATAGCCTGGAAACACCAAAATGACCAAAATAACCTCAAAAATCTCAAATATGACCAAAATAACCCAAAAACCTTTAAAATAATCAAAATAACCTCTAAACCTCCAAAATGATCAAAATGCCCTGATAATATCAAAATGTCCAAAATATACCGAAAATACCAAAATGACCAAAATAAGCTCAAAATTTCCAAAATGACCAAATAACCCTGAAATCTCTAAAATAAACAAAATACCTTAAAAAATCTCCAAAATGACCAAAATAACCCAGAAACCTTTAAAATAATCAAAATAACCCTAAAACCTCCAAAATGATCAAAATACCCCGAAAATATCAAAATGACCAAAATACACCGAAAACACCAAAATAACCCAAAAAATTCCAATATGACCAAAATACTCCTCGAACCCCAAAAATGACCAAAATAATCTCGAAAACTCCAAAATAACCAAAATAACCCCGGAAATACCATAATAATCAAAATAACAACAAACCCCTAAAATGATCAAAATAATCCCGAAAACTCCAAAATGATCAAAATAACCTCGGAACCTAAAAAATGACAAAAATACCCAAACATATTAAAATGACCAAAATACACCGAAAATGCCAAAATGACCAAAATAATCCCAAAACCTAAAAAATAACCCCAAAACCTCTAAAATAATCAAAATAACCCCAGAACTTCCACAATATCTTGAAAATACCAAAATGACTAAAATACCCTAAAAAATACCAAAATGATCCAAATACCCCCCATAACTCATAAAATACCCAAAATACCCCCATCAACCACCAAAATTACAAAAAATAACCTGAAACCTCCAAAATAACTTTGAAACCTCTAAAAAGACTAAAATAATACTAAAACCTCTAAAATAATCCTGAAACCTTCAAAATGACAAAAATGGATGTTTATGATTGCACACTATAGAAATATAGATGTATACAACCTATGACAAAGAATCGGCTTTGAAAGTTTTGGTTAGAAAATTTCTTCAACATGAAACCCTAATTTGGTCACCTTTAAAATTTGGGATATGGATGTTGTATACATGAATGAATTATTGGAAAAAAGAAGAAGCCATGGAATGAATTACTTTGGAAAAAATAAAAAAAATCCGGAAAAATAATTTACGTACGAAACAAACACTAGAAAATACTAAAAAATGTTTTTCAGAAAAGTTTTTCAAAAATGCAACCAAACACCGTAAAATATTTTCCAAAAATTATTTTTCATTTCCGAAAATTATTTTCTAGAAATTATTTTACGGCGAAACAAACACACCCAGTATCAAGTTGTTAAGTAAGAACAGCCCCGTATGATTCTAGTTCTCTTAATTTGGGCCCCTTAGAGTACTTCATTTGTTGTATGCAGTTTAGTGCTCAAACAACAGAATTTTCATGCAGAAAATGTGATGCATCATAATTCATACATAGTGTGGACAGTGGACTGCTTCCTTGTCATTTTCCGACACATGTTATTATATTGATTATAGTTCTCATACAAAACGTGACATGGAAATCCTGCATCAAGCTTGAAAGACATTTCACAAAATCCACAACTTATTGCTTTTGTATTTTGGTCCTCAAACTATGCCTATTCACAAGGGGCTTTATTTCCTTGTTTTGAAAAATGTGAACGTAATTGTTAAAGAGTATTTGTATATGTTCATTGTAATTCTAACCAATACTACACTTTAAAGTTAGTGTATGACTAGTCTAGGATTAGTCACTTTATATTTACCCCAGTTGGTTCATTGTTTAATACAAATCTCAATGACTTTTTGTTGTAAATGTAAGCCTTTAAAACCAAATCACGTTAATTCAGCTTCAACTCTATATTTCTCTCTTACCCAATCTCAACAATTTTAATATGATATCACAGCTATATAATGACATAAATTTTAATTTGATATCCAAGCTAGGCAAGGCCGACTCAAGAAATTTTTGGACCTAAGGCAGCAATTTAAATGAGGTCTTTTCTAACATTCTAAATAGTATTTTTTTTTTGTTTATTTTTTATTATTAATTTATGAGATGTAAAATCAATAATTAAATTGTTGTATTCAAGTTCAACAAACATCTCTTTTTCAATTGATACTATTGCTCCTATAAGATAATTAATAACCTATATTTTTCTTCTATTGTTTTTTTTTTTTTTTTTTAATTATCAAGTTTATAATTAAGATTTTTTTTATTAAAAATAATATTTTTTTGAGTAATATTTGGGGGCCTTCTTCCATTTGGGAGCCTTAGATCATGGCCTAAGTTGCTAAGCCTGTTGAGTCGGCACTAAAGCTATACCCTCTACCTTATTCCCTAAAGCTCTCTAACTTTCTCATGCTCCTTACCATGACACCATCTATAGTCAATGTCTACCTACTCTTGCAATGATATCCTAAACTGATGTCTTACAGAAAACAATTTCGCTCTCCTTTGGTCGACAATGTTGTCGTCCCTTGACCATCGTTCATTGCCAACTTTCGGCAACATCCACCGATCTCAAACTGACCCAATACCACCGATCTAGATCGGTCACCATCGACCAAAGGGAGCGTGCATGCTAGAGAGAGAATGGTAACTAGCGCTATGAACCCATGACCACCATTGTTAAGATCGGTCACCGTTGACCAAAGAGCGTGTGAGAGAGGAGTTTTGATTTGAGAGCAAAGGAGAGAGAGTGCGTGCGAGAGAAGTTCTGAGAGGAGAGGAGAGAGAGTGCACGAAGAGAGAGGTGAAAAAAAGAATAAGGAAAAAGATTTACAAAGTGCAACAGTACTCAGAGTACTATAGCTTTTTGTAAAATATTGAACAGTGATACATGACCGAATGAGAGGTTTTTTTTTTTTTGTGTGTGCGTATTTTAGCTACAATGCTCTTCCTTTTAGCGAAACATGTATTTTACATGTCCCGATGAGAATGCTCTAAATTCTAACACAAAATCATTCAATATAAGCATCACGAACTGTGTCATTTGTTTTAGACCATTCATGCTAAATTTCTAATAATTAGCTAGGCAAACAAATTTGTCACGCCCCGAACCCAAAGTATAAGCTCGACACGTGACAACGGCCGCACACTCATAAAGCTTTGCCTTACAAGTGTGTCAGGCCTCACTAACGAATTACAATACTAGCACCAAATGAAATTAAAATCTCCAAAATAATCCACTAATCAAGGATGTATCAAATAATTAAATTTTATAACATCACTAATCCAAAATTTTCTTAAACAAAGGTCTCTCACAAAATCACAAAAATAGCAATCATGATACGCTTGATAATCTTGTCTAAATTTCTTCCCACACTGCTCCCTTGCAACGTTTGCGCTAACTAATCCTCAAAATCTGAAATGGGGAAATAAATGGGGGTGAGCTGGGAGGCCCAGTAAATAACCAAATATCCTTATCCAGCCGGATCAAACATACATTTGTTAAAAACATATATACATAAGTAGTACGAATTCTTAAACAATGATTTTGATAAAACACTTGGTTTGGTTGACAAAATAAAATATAATTTCATTTGCAAATAGCAAGTTAAACATATTCAAAAATAAATACAGATACAAATATAGATTCAAATACAGATTCAGATTCAGATTCAGATTCAGATTCAGATACAGATATAAATACATATACTAAACAGTCTTGGTGACTACGGCCACATTATCCTTGTGACAAGGCCCAAAAACCACACATAGGTCGGTGGCAAACCCCAGAATGAAACTAGTTTCGGTACCAACGTATAATCCCCATTGGCGGGGCCCAGAACATAGTCAGACTGAGAGTTTTCAAATATCAAAACACATTTAAAATATATTTGAATTCCAAAACATAGTGATTTTCAAACCTTATTCAAATTATGTACAAAAACAAATCAGTTTAACAAATAAGCTGTATAAAGATTCTTATAACATATAATCACATGTTTGATCCGAATTTTTGAAGTAAACAATACTTTACAAATACAATTATTTTTCTGATATTTCGAAACAAAGTTGATTTTGGCATAATAGAATAATAAACTATAATAATAAGTTTACAAATAGGAATATTTAATATATAAAATTGAGAAAATACTAGTTAAGGATAAAGGTTACTTACCTCTAGCAAGTAAAAGATAACATAATCCTTCCTATCTTCTCTTTTCAAATCTCACAAATCAGATCCTAATCAATTATACAATAACCAAAATACATTAATTGACATAAATAATGCTATTTACTTAGCAACTAATTTATTCACTGGACTGCCTAATATTGGCCTAAATCCTTCTCCATTCTTTCACGTCAATAGCTATAGCCATGACAAGTTTTATTATTTTTATTTATTTTCTTTCTTTTCTTTCTTTTTCTTTGACTGCATGTACAGCAGTATTAACCCATACTTCACGTTAAAGACTAGGACTTGTTTATCTTTTATATATTTTCTTTTTGTTTCTTTTTCTTTCTTCACGTCAATGGACTAGGCTACCTTTTATTTCTTTTCTTTTCTTTCTTTTTCTTTTACTGCTGCATGTACAGTGGCCATCAATCTCTATCACGTCAAACCTATACTCATGCCTAGTCTAGGAAATCAAACAGTAAATATAGATATGGTATTCATAGTTCCTATGCAGCAATTCTACTACGTATTGCTCCTAAATTTGGCTGATTCAGACTATGATATTCATCAATAGTAATTAAATCTAAAAGAAAAGTTTTCTATGCTCTTACCTTAAAGAATTCTCCAATTTATCTTTTCTTGAAATCCTTCAAATCTTGCCGTCAAAAAGTGTCTATAGGTGTTGAATAAAGTTTATAACTCTATTTATACTCTAATATTGCTAGGGTTACAACTTATTTATTTTTATTTCTACAAACTTCTTAAATAATTGATTTATTTGTATTTTTAGCCCACAATTAAAATTACTAAGTTACCCACTTAAACAAAAACTCTTTTTTTTTTTCCTTTGGGACCGGGTATTAATTCTCCCCCACTTATAAGAATTCAGTCCTCTGAATTCGTTCCAAATTGAACGAGTTCATCACACTTCCACTGCGCTACTCTAATGCCACAAATTTAATACTGTCAATAAAATTTCCTTACCCATTCATCCATATACAAATACTAAAATATGAAAAATCCTTCAGATATACATAACTTTTACCAAAGTAATTCTTTAAATCCCTTCCATAACGAATAAAAATTATACAACCTATTTTTCAAAAATAATCCAAATAATCTGTAATTTATCAATGGCTAGTCTCAAATAAATAAAAAATCTTAATGAATCTCCAAAAGTATAACAAAAGAAAACCCAATGATATCAAGGTTCACATAAATCACTAAACTCTAACAGCCATTTAATTATGTACCTCAAGATTAAATAATGTCTCCATTCTCTTGTAAGCTCAAAAATGTTTCATGATATATCCATATCTATTTCTATAACACAATTTGTAACTAGAAGATATCCAAAGTCTCCTTACATATTTCACTTAAGCACTAATATGGTGTCCACGTCATAGAATACCTCAATCATAGAAATTATCTTTTGCAATTAAACCATATTTAGATCACCTCTAACTTCTAGATAGTCAAATACGATAGTACTTAGGCTTATCTCTTTAAACAAATCGAGTTCCTCACAATATAGAATTATAGTCTCTAAGTGCTGATTGGCTAGAAAGGACGATGTCCACCGTGTCACCTTTATGAACAGAAAACTTTTTACCTTACTCGAAAGTAGGCCTAGCAACCTCAATCTAAATACTATATAACTTCAAAAGTTCAAAAGATTTACCACTATAGAATCCAAAGCATTACAATTGAATACACTAATATACTTAAAGTTTTGAGAAGGAAAATATTATCAACCGTCCTTCATCAATATATAATTAAAGTCGAATGCTAAAAACTCAAGAATAATCTCTATCATTGCTTGTTGATTTTTTTATGTTCTTGAATGACAATTTGAGTTTTTTTTTTTTTATCACCTCTCATTTGATAACATCACTCTTATGCCTCAAATCAAAATTATACTCCTTTTAGAGTTGATAAAAATACATCACTGTAAAGCCAAGGTCAAAGCAACTCAATTAAAATTAATGAGATCAATCCACTGATCGAAGGTATAACTCATATAGGGTTTATATCGAAACCAATAAACAACAGTTACTATTTGGAAAACATATCTCCATAAATTTTGTTTTCCCTCAAATTACTTTGTATATAGAAATTCCCAAGAGACCTTAAGTATCAAATGAACACTACCTTAATGTCATTCTTATAGATTTCCCCAATCACACATAATAATCATATAGGACTAAAAAGAATTTTAGATCTTCTCTATCCTTTAGATACTATAGTCTAATACAATTTTGTTTTCATTTAACTCCTTAAACAAATTTATTCCTTCATAATTCCACCATCAAATATAAACTGATAATTCTCACTTGTATAAGGTTCTAAGAGACAATGTCTACGGAAAATTGTCAAACCTTTGAAATATTCCAACAGACTACTTTAAAGCTTAACTAGGTACGAGACTCAAAAAAATCTGGAACCAGTAAAATCTTTCAATAATCAACTTACACTTGTAATATCAAACTTTAACCTTTGGAAATCTCTAGCACATAAATCTTAGAGGGAATATCTGGAAACTACTGGAATCTTGTAAGCTTGTTACATAAATCTATCCAAAAAAAATTATCTTATCGAGAAGTTGGTCCAATAACCCAAACTTATGTACTATAAAAGTAGTAAGTCCTAAATTCATGTCAATGTAAAATCTAAGGCGCCAAACTTTATTATACCTAATTATCATGAACAAATTAAAAATGGCATTGTCTTCCAATCGAACTTAATAAACAACATCCTATCAAAATTGAGCCCCTAGTTAATAATACCACTAACCATTACATTCTACACCATCTGTAAAATTACAATTTGTCTTCAATTGAAAGATCCAATTCATTAACTTCATATCAACTAAAAATCACAAATATGGTTTTCAAACTTTAATCCTTACAATGTTGAACAATTTCCATGCCCCAAAAATAAAAATCAGGAACTCAACTTTGTAATAGCGGAATATATTCCATAACAGGTATTAACTACCTCTCATAATTAAACTGATACTAATTCTCCAAGTCAAGCCTTTTGCATTCTACAGAAACCTATAATATCACAGTATTCATCATATTGTCAGATTCAATTCACCAAGTTCATATCACCTCAAATCAAGAAATCACATTGTAATAATACAATATTAACCTCTAGAAATGCATATGATTTCCAAGTCCATTATTGCGTGTCATTGGGAATGTCCATATATCTCATATTACATGGTGACATCTTAACCTATAATCATTATAAAATGATACTAGAATGTTATGGATTCCAATCATGTCAAAACTAATAAGAGACTTAATCTTTTGATAGCACAAAATGTAATCCCAAAATGCTTAATATTTAGTTGTCTCTAAATTGTCCGTCAATACATACCAATCAAACCTAGCCAACAATGATCTAAACCCAATGAAAATCAAACTTTAACATAAAAACCCAATAAAATCCAACATATTCAAACTCTATTGCTTGTAAGACCCTGAAAATTATATCTGAATATATTTTTAGCAAAGCAACAACCTCAAATTATTTTTCTTTGTCATACTATGAATTGTCTACGTCCCATATAGATTGAAACTGACCATAAGGACTACCAAATCATATCCTAAGCTCCATTAAGTCTATAAAATCATAAACTAAATTCCACAAAGTTTACAAATCAAAACTTAACTCCACATGGTCTACAACATCATAACCTGACTCCACAAAGTTTACAGAATCATAACCTGAACTTCATAAACTCTTCAGAATCATAACCTGGGTTTTATAAAATCTACATAATCATAACCTGACTCAACAAAGTTTACAGAATCATAACCTGAACTTCATAAATTCTTCAGAATCATAACCTGAGCTCTGATACCACTTAATTGTCACGCCCCGAACCCAAAGCATGAGCTCGACACGTGACAACGGCCGCACACCCATAAAGCTTTGCCTTACAAGTGTGCCAGGCCTCACTAACAAATTACAATACTAGCACCAAATGAAATTAAAATCTCCAAAATAATCCACTAATCAAGGATGTATCAAATAATTAAATTTCATAACATCACTAATCCAAAATTTTCTTAAACAAAGGTCTCTCACAAAATCACAAAAATAGCAATCATGATACGCTTGATAATCTTGTCTAAATTTCTTCCCACACTGCTCCCTTGCAACGTTTGCGCTAACTAATCCTCAAAATCTGAAATGGGGAAATAAATGGGGGGTGAGCTGGGAGGCCCAGTAAATAACCAAATATCCTTATCCAGTCGGATCAAACATACATTTGTTAAAAACATATATACATAAGTAGTACGAATTCTTAAACAATGATTTTGATAAAACACTTGGTTTGGTTGACAAAATAAAATATAATTTCATTTGCAAATAGCAAGTTAAACATATTCAAAAATAAATACAGATACAAATATAGATTCAAATACAGATTCAGATTCAGATATACAGATATAAATACATATACTAAACAGTCTTGGTGACTACGGCCACATTATCCTTGTGACAAGGCCCAAAAACCACACATAGGTCGGTGGCAAACCCCAGAATGAAACTAGTTTCGGTACCAACGTATAATCCCCATTGGCGGGGCCCAGAACATAGTCAGACTGAGAGTTTTCAAATATCAAAACACATTTAAAATATATTTGAATTCCAAAACATAGTGATTTTCAAACCTTATTCAAATTATGTACAAAAACAAATCAGTTTAACAAATAAGCTGTATAAAGATTCTTATAACATATAATCACATGTTTGATCCGAATTTTTGAAGTAAACAATACTTTACAAATACAATTATTTTTCTGATATTTCGAAACAAAGTTGATTTTGGCATAATAGAATAATAAACTATAATAATAAGTTTACAAATAGGAATATTTAATATATAAAATTGAGAAAATACTAGTTAAGGATAAAGGTTACTTACCTCTAGCGAGTAAAAGATAACATAATCCTTCCTATCTTCTCTTTTCAAATCTCACAAATCAGATCCTAATCAATTATACAATAACCAAAATACATTAATTGACATAAATAATGCTATTTACTTAGCAACTAATTTATTCACTGGACTGCCTAATATTGGCCTAAATCCTTCTCCATTCTTTCACGTCAATAGCTATAGCCATGACAAGTTTTATTATTTTTATTTATTTTCTTTCTTTTTTTCTTTTGTTTCTTTTTCTTTGACTGCATGTACAGCAGTATTAACCCATACTTCACGTTAAAGACTAGGACTTGTTTATCTTTTATATATTTTCTTTTTGTTTCTTTTTCTTTCTTCACGTCAATGGACTAGGCTACCTTTTATTTCTTTTCTTTTCTTTCTTTTTCTTTTACTGCTGCATGTACAGTGGCCATCAATCTCTATCACGTCAAACCTATACTCATGCCTAGTCTAGGAAATCAAACAGTAAATATAGATATGGTATTCATAGTTCCTATGCAGCAATTCTACTACGTATTGCTCCTAAATTTGGCTGATTCAGACTATGATATTCATCAATAGTAATTAAATCTAAAATAAAAGTTTTCTATGCTCTTACCTTAAAGAATTCTCCAATTTATCTTTTCTTGAAATCCTTCAAATCTTGCCGTCAAAAAGTGTCTATAGGTGTTGAATAAAGTTTATAACTCTATTTATACTCTAATATTGCTAGGGTTACAACTTATTTATTTTTATTTCTACAAACTTCTTAAATAATTGATTTATTTGTATTTTTACCCCACAATTAAAATTACTAAGTTATCCACTTAAACAAAAACTCTTTTTTTTCCTTTGGGACCGGGTATTTCAAAATTACACAAAGCAACTAAGAAATGTAACTTTTGAAGTCCATATCACCGTCTCACTGTAGCCTTTACATTCATGTAGCCCACCACCATCACTATCACTCTCCATTGGAAGTAAAGCCCAAGTTGTGGGGATAAGTTAATTATAGGGTAAAATACATTTACACTCCTTGAACTTTGAAGGAGGTTCACGTAGATCCCCTATACTTTGAGTTTAGCCGATTTACTACTCAAACTATGAATATGTGCCAAATAGACTCATTTATTGATTTTCTATCCAAAATGCCCTTAAGTGGCTCACATGACATGTATGTCATTGAAAAAAAAAAAAAAAAACTTATCTACTGAAATTAAAAATATAAAAGACCAAATATAACTTAACCATGTCTTAAATTTCCACTTAAAAAAGGAAGTCACAAACATGTTTAGCATTTAAAAATAAAAAGGGAAAATTGCTTAAATAAATCCACCAAATTTAGACAGACAATAAATCCACATAATTAAATTTCAACAGATTCTTATACACTACCAAAAATCATCACTACTAATTTCCAATTCTCCACAATTTTCGTGTTGACGCCGCAATATCTACACTCAAAACTACTTTTTTATATTATTTATTATTTATTTTGATTAATTAAACAATTAATAAAACAAACCACCTATAACAGATAAGGATCCCAAATTTCCCAATCCTCTCTCTCTCTCTCTCTCTCTCTCTCTCTCTCTCTCTCTCTCTCTCTCTCTCTCTCTCTCTCTCTCACTGAACAACCTAAGAACTCTACGTCGCAATCAACAAACTCTGTAATATACCCTCGTGCCTATCTCCAAAAACATAGTCTCATTCCTACCCAACAAACACCAACATCTCTCTCTCTCTCAAGTACATAATTTTTCCTAGAAATCTCTCTCTCTCTCTCTCTCTCTCTCTCTCTCAGAAGAAGAAATCTTCCATAGATTTTTTTTTTTCTGTGTTTATATTTTATTAATGATAAGTGCATGTCATGTAAGCCACTTAATGGTATTTTGGACAAAAAATCAACAAATGAGTCTATTTGGCACATATCCAAAGTTTGAGTAGTAAATCGGCTAAATTCAAAGTACAGGGGATCTAAGTGCAACCCCTTCAAAGTTCAATAGGTGTAGATGCATTTTACCCTTAATTATAGTAAGGTCATGCTAAATTTGTATATCTTTCTCAACTTCCAAGCACTCTTGCAATCAAAATGGGAGAGAGTCATATTCCGCGTGTATCTCTTGAAAGCAAAATTCATAAATAAATAAATAAATAATGACATTGAGCTTAGGTTTTTTAGAAATCAGACTTGAAAATTGTTGAACCATTTGAAGAAAAAAATGTGTCATCACAATATCACGTACAACATGGAGATGGAAAATATGGTGATAATTTCAAAGTGATAGAAAATAGCTTACAATAACAAATTTGTTGTGAAATAAAAGAAAATAGCAAGAGAAAATAAATTTGAAGATGAGAAAATATTATGAGAACTTTCTTTCTCTCAATGGTCATCCACACATTGTAAACTTTATTCAAATCAATATCTCTCTGCATCTCCCTTCTATCTCTCTGCTGAGCACACACACACAACCTTCTATTATATAGAAGTTTTCCAACCAACCTCATTAAATGCTAGCCACAAACATTGATCATTATTTCTCCAAGCTTACCACCATTTATTGCATAGCCTTTCAACATATTCTATGCATGAATAACATTAAACCAACTCTGTTGAATCAATCCAAAACCTATGGGACCCTATGACTATTCATAATACTCCCCCTTGAATGACTATTCATTAAGAATAGGCTTCGTTAAAACCTTGTCAAGGAAAAACCCAGTGAGATAAAAAAAAAAAAAACCAATGGCGAAGGAAAAAGAGTACAGTATTCTAAGTGCTTTCAAATTGCCTCATTAAAACCTTGCAAAGGAAAATCCAATGGGAAAAAACCTTAGCGAAGAAAAAATAGTACAATCAGCACATATCCTTCAGATTTTTTTTACTCCCCCTCATGAGTACATAGATCTTCAATTATGAGTGAAAAGATCCTTAAGTCGACGCATGCTAATATTGTGAACAGTCTTCTTAAATGTCGTAGTTGGCTAAGTTGTTACTTGATCATATCTGCTTGACATCAATAAAAGACTTTTAGGTGAGATGTGTTTGTTTCATGAATTGCGACATCTTTGTTCGCTTGATAAATCTCCATACAATAGCAGTATTGTCACAAGTAAACAGTATTATGTTTATGATTGTCCTTTGTATGGATCAGAAAGATATCATGCGTCTATATTTCCAATTAATTGTGGATTTGATTTATAAGTTTAAGTGCAATTTGCAAGATACATCAGAGTATCAATTGCACTAAGTTATGGTACTTCAAGACCAAGAATATCTTCATCCTCTTCTTGAGGGCGAAAATGGTCATTCTTAACATCAAGTAACCGATCAATCATTGGAGTACTCAAAGGATGAGTTTTATTCATATAAAAGTGCTTCAGTACTTCCTTTGTGTATATTGACTGGTGAACAAGAATTCCATTTGAAAAGTGTTTAACTTGCAAGTCAAGACAAAATTTTGTTTTACCGAGATCTTTCATCTCAAATTCATTCTTTATTTAATAGACGGTTTTTGTAAGCTCTTCAGTAGTTCTCACGAGATTTAACATATACCGCAATAATAACAAATCAGGTTCTGATTCTTTAACGCATGGACAAGTATGGATTATTCTCAAATATTTCTTTAAATAAATATTCGCTAAGATAATTGTACCACATGCACCCAGATTGTTTTAAACCATATAATAATTTTTGTTACTTGGTAGAATATATCCTTCAGGTATTATATACTTTAGGTATTTTATATCCTTCAAGGATTTTAAATTATATGCTTCGGGCATTTCTTATCCTTCAGGGATGTTCATGTATTATTATCCAATAATTCATATAGATATGCATATATCCAATTTTTCTGTAACTACCAAGATAATCAAAATTCTAAATGAAATTACATCCATTACAGGAGCATATATTTCTTTATAATTAATACTAAGATTCTACGAGAAACCTTATTCCATAGGTCGTACTTTGAACTTGATAATTTCCATTTTCTCATTAAGTTTTCTTACAAATACCCACTTGTATTTAACAAATATTACACCTTCAAGTGTTTGGACTACAGGTCCAAATATTTCATATTTTACTCATAAGTTTAACTCTATTTGAATTCCACATTGGCCAATCATTTCTACATCGACATTTTTCGTCGGTTTATGGTTCAAATTTACCATCATTACTTCTAGTAATGTTAAGAGCAAATATGTTGTCGACAACAATTTTATTTCTATCCCATACTTCTCCTGTATTTTAATAATATATTGAGATCTCGTAATTTCAGGTACTTATTTCTCTTCAGGTTTTAACTCTTCAGGAGATTCTACTTCAGGGGATAACCTCTTCAGGAATTTCCTCTTCAAGAGTTTTATGCTCAGGAGATATGTGTGCACAATTTTTGGATAGATTCTTGTTTCCTATTTCATGGGTATAGCCTCTTCAGGGGTTGCGACTTACTTTTCTTGTGTTTTCCTCTTCTGGGGAATCTTATCTTTAGCACTGACAGATCTTTCACGCTTCAAGCGTGTCTTAGATCCACTTACTACTATATCAATTAATTGTCCTTCAGGGACTTCGATCCATACTGGGGTATTAACAGTTGGAAAGTGGGATTTCAAATTTTTTTTATTGTCAGTGAATGCATACAGTAATTGGTTTACAATACGTTACAAATAAATAATTCTTTGAACTTACAATTCACATTGATTTGTGTAACGATCAAGATAAGATAGTGTTGTCGTGCTTCTGGCAATGAATTTTCTCCCCCTAATGGTGGGGAGACTATTTCAAAATTATCATGATTGTATACAATGAAATTCATATCAAAATATAATCAATCAAATATCATAAATTCAATCATGTAAACACATTATTTTGGTTGAATCAAGATACAATCATTACTACTATCATAATAAGGAAATAAGATCAATTTAAGATATGATGTTCCTTGTCGTGTTCCTGAATTGCAGATTAGGTAAGCAATCAGGAAAGGATATGGGTGAGACACCCATATACAATTAGCTCTTTCTCTTTTGTCATACAATGTCACTAAGAGATCATGAGTGTATGCCAGAGAAATTCTCAGTGACATGGAGGAAGAGAAAGATACTTAATCTTAGAAGCATAATCATAAATAATCTTACTTCTTAAAGACATGATAAAAAATAATCTTGCTTCTGTTGTTTCTCTAAGCACATCGAATGATGTCTTTATGAATCAAACTGTGATGCTGCATTTTTCTTCTTGATAATTTAGAATAAGCTCAAACAGAAGAAAATTTGAGCTTTTAACTCATGAAGGATTAAGATCTAAAAGGTGTGTACTTCAATGGAGAAGAGGGGTGAATATATAGGGTGGATTTTAAAGTGACCAGATATACAAGTAGTGTGAAAAAAATCAATGCCCACATGTCTGGCTTATCCAGCTTCCTATGCCAGAAATCTCTTTTTCTTAAAAACTCCAACTGAAAAATCCGGAAGTTTGAAAAACGAATCACATATCTAGCTTGTCCAACCGCCCATGTCAGAAAACATTTTCAAAAATTCAATCGACATATTTGAAAGTTGAAATCGAGTGTTGTATCTCAAGATCCAAGATTTGTTGTCAAATTTGTTTGGACGAATTTTGTATTATGCAAAGTTATAAATTACATTCTGATTTTGAAAAGCTTCATTTCATTTTCACTTTCAAAGACTTTATCTTAAACTCTCCTTAGATTTTCTTGATGGCTTCATCTACTTCTTCCCAAAACAATTTTGATTTAAATGTTGTGCCTAATGCACAACCAGAAGTCTAGCAACCATCATTCCAATCCCAAAATGGCCCTATCACGGTTAATGATTCCATGATGATGAATGATACGTACAATTGCTGCGGTAGTAAATGTAGGCATAATTAATCCACAAGATGAAATACTATTCACAGATAGGACTGATGCTCAAGCCATTAACAACTCATTGGCATTCACCATCCAGTGTGCTGTCTCTGTTTCAAAAATGAGTCGACATCTCCATGTTAGAGGCAGAGAAGTTCAAGCCCTAAGCACCCAAATTTATATATTGAAACAATTGTTCAAAGATTCTAAACGGAAGAACTAAGAACTTAAATGAGAGAATAGAGATTTAAAGAATCTTGTGGATGGTTATGCTAATAACCTGGGAACACGATCTACAGAGCTGGAGAGGAACACAAACCAGCTTCGAGAGCAGTATGATTGGCTTTTGGGTGATGTTCAAAGATTGGTTTCCCGCTAAAATCCTTAGCAATTTTTATTTTTTATTTTAAGTACTATGCAATATCTAGAGGTCTACACATACCTAGTTCTCTACAAATTGTGCAGAAACAATTCTCTTGGAGAGGTTTTGTGGGGATGTCAACCCATTTATGCACTCAACAAATTCAAGTACATCATTCCCCTTTTTTGCACATCATCTTTATCAGAGTGGTATTTAATCTCAATGTATATAGTTGAATAAGATTCTTTAAACGTAACAAAATATGATAATATGATAAAAGAAAACTATGTCAATTGGTATGAATATTTCAATCACCAATAAAATGATTAACTTCATTTGTTTCTTAATAGAAGTCAGAAATATCAGTATGAGTAATATCCATTTCATTTAGAGTATTAAAATAACTTATATATGATCTTCAGGATCATTCTTGATCTTCTGGATCAACAAAATTCATAGTTATTAATTTCACTTCAAGTGCAAAGGTGTGATATTACTTTTGGAGAATGCTTTTAGTACATCCCTATTGATATTAATTGTCCATACCACTTCTATACTCACGACCATTATTTTTTCTAGAATTACCAAAAAAGGTTTCATTTAGTTCAGGGAATGGTGTACAACTGGTTCGACGAAACTTGTGGATTTTTTAGCAAATTCTCATTATTTTGTTCAACCACTAGAACACAATATGTTAGTTCAGAGTACTTCTTAAACTTACACTCTCAATATTACTGCTTCAGGAGCACATTTAAGGCATGATGTATGTGTTTTTTTTTTTCTAACATGTCTTCTTTAGTGATTTTACCACACTTAATTTTAATTGTGAGATGATATAGAAAGTGCTAAATTTTACTTACTTACACCTTTTAAAATTTTTCAATTTCAAGTGCATCAAGTGTAAAGTTGTATTCACTTGCACTTTTAAAATTTTGCAACTTCAAGTGCATCCATATTCATTATGAGTTCTTGTAAGGTACAGTGTCTATTGCATCCATATTTATAATGAGTTCTTGGGAGGATTACGTTTGCAACTTCAGGTGTTCGTATCTCTCTCTTAAATTATTTCATAAAATTAGGAGGTCCTTTATTATAAAGTACCTAGTCCTTTTAATCCATCATAGAGATGATGATGAATAAAAATTATTACTTTTGAATGATCCTACTAGGATGCCTGGTTGTCATCTTAACTAGTTTAAAGTAATAAAATAATCGTAATGAAATTGCTTAATTTATAATTGACCATATTTGATAATATCATTAGGTATAATTTCTTTAACATAAAATCCATAGGATTTAAATCCATAAGCAAACATTAAAAATTGTTAGCAATAGATCAATATGATAACATATAAGTAAGATAATAAAATTATCAATTCTTAAGAATAAAACTTATAGTGGATTGGAGGCAAAGTGAGTATAACTCCCTTTTAGAATTTGGCTAGAGATTTGTACAAATAAAGTGTTGTGAAATAAAAGGAAATAGCAAGAGAAAATAAATCTAAATATGAGAAAATATTATGAGAACTTTCTTTCTGTCAATGGTCATCCAAACATTGTAAACTTTATTCAGATCGATATCTCTCTGCATCTCCCTCTATCTCTCTGCTGAGCACACACACACAACTTTCTATTGTATAGAAGTTTTCCAACCAACCCATTAAATGCCAGCCACAAACATTGACCATTATTTCTCCAAACTTGCCACCATCTATTGCATAGCCTTTTGACATATTCTACGCATGAATAACATTGAACCAACTTTGTTGAATTTGTTGAATCAATCCAAAACCTGTGGGACCCCATGACTATTCATAACAAAATTAACAATAACGTGTGTTCTCCTCAAGCAAGAGCCAATGAGGGAACTAAGTGAGAGATTTGCTAAGCCATACAAATTCTAAGAACAAACAACAAAGGAAGATGTTAAATATCACACGCTATTGTGGCTTATGCTATGTTTGGATGGAAGGGAATGAGGGGGGAGTAGAGGGAAGGGGAGAGGAGGGGAGGGGAGAGGTTTAATAACTTTATTTGGGAGATTTTTTAGGTGGGAGGGAGAAGGATTTGAAGGGGTAAGAAACCCCTCCAAACCCCCCCCCCCATTTTCAATTCCCTAAATTGGAGTCATTTGGAAGGGGAGGAGACCTACTAAATTTAAACAAAACTAAATTGTCTGCGTTTGACTTGCGTGCTCACTTAGTGAGAATTTCATTGATATAATTTCAAGATTCTTACAATTAGACAATAACACTAGATGGGTTTTTTTTTTCCAATCACTTTTATGATGAGATGCCATGATTCCTAAGAATAAAATGGATTGTTGAATATCATTTAGCCACATTGCTGTTCAGAAAGCTTGCTAATGTGATATGAACCGCCACTGTTATCATAATAAATGTTAACATATGTATATTTATATATACCGTTATTATTGTACTAGTCTAGGAATTCCTATATATTTATTATACCGTACCCTAGTTTAGGCATATATATAGTTGTCATAGCCCTATTTTTACCCCCGAGATTCCTCGGGTGTTGGCACGCAAAACGTGGTAGTCGGACTGAGCCAAGTGCAACCCGAGAGCGGCTCAAATGCATCAAAAAGTCCTCAGAACATGGCCAGGAGCGCATTTCGTGAGGTTTGGAAAAGTTTGACCAATGTTAACCAAGTTTGACCAAAGTTTACCAAAGTTGACTAAGTTTGACCAAAACCAAGTCCAGGCCAAAAGCAAGATTTGATTGACCACTTTTTAACCATTGAGAAGAGCACATCAAGACCTTCGATTCGACACTTCACGAGTCGAAAACAAACGAGAAACGAGGGAGTTATGGGCAAAACCGTAAAAATCAGCACAACACTTAGCCAAATTTGGCTAAGTGTTACAGACTAAAAACAAGCCAATTATGAGACAACATTCGTGCACAGAGTCTTCTCAGCCGGTTATAAGTTAACCTGGAAGTTCAAAACTTTAAGGAAGAGGACAAGTTCAGCTACAACGTGCAACTCTCGGATCGCCGAAAGCTACCCCGGTCAGGTCGGAATCTCGGTCGGAAAATGACTCTCCGTCATGGAAAAACACTCCGGCGGACTCTGTTCGCAAGGCTGTATCTTGCAGGCCCAAGCTCGACTTCATGCAAGATTTGCTACACTCCAAAGAAGATATCATAAGCTTTCCAGGGACACCAAGATCATCAAAAACCAACACCGGGAGCTACGTCAACTGTGCGTGGGAAAATCAATCAAAGTAAAAAAATTGTGCTGGAAAACCGACACATTTTTCCACCCGGGAAACCGTCTTCGTGCGCAGAGTCTTCCCAACTCTCTGAGAGTTGATCCTCAAGTCAAAAAATTTAAGAAAGAAGACAACTTCGGCTGCGATGTGCAACTCTCAGTTCGCCAGCAACATCTCCGGTTTGGCCAGAATCTTCGTCGGAAAAACACAAAAAAACTGCTCGGACACCCCAACTTCCAGGAGCCATAACTTTTCCGTCCGAGCTCCGATTTGCGTAAACTTGATATTGTTGGAAAGTAGACTTCTCAATCTTTCCAACGGTACCACACATGACCCATTTTTGACACCAAAAGGCCCCCAAAAGCTACCCCAAAAAATAAGGTAAAAAATTGTAACACACTTTTGGGCCAAAAGAGGAAAGTCTGCTGGAGGGGACAGCTGGCAGATAAGACTGCCACGTGTCACACAACATAATGTTGCGGCACACAACATGATGCTGCATGAGACTTGTCTATAAATACAACCCCTCTCCCCCTCATTTCAACAAGCTTGGCTCGAGTACTTTAGGCAAAAAAAAGGTCTTTTGGGCAGAAATTCAGGAAAAAGGGTTTTTCCTTTAGTTTAGGCTAATCTTTGATTAGGGTTTAAGAGGTTCTACTTAGGTAATCCCTCCCTCTACCCCTCAAAGCTCTTCTCATCCTTCCCTTCTCTTCATTCACATATTCTCCATACCCATTCTTCATTTTTATGGTGAAAATGATTGAAGATGATCCTACAATGGCAAAGGATTCACAATGATCCTTGATTTTAATTTATTTAATGCTTTCATTGCTCATTTAATACTTTCACTATGTTTTACAAGCTTTCACTATGTTTATAGCTTTCATTATGCTTTACAAGTTTTCACTATGTTTATAGCTTCTATTATGCTTTACAAGCTTTCACTATGTTTATAGCTTTCATTATGCTTTACATGCTTTCACTATGTTTATAGCTTTCATTATGTATAGCTTTTTACTACGTGTTTATTAATTAAATCCCTTCCCCTTTTGATTTGGGCATGAAAATCCTAATTGATCTTGGAAGCTTGAGGTAAGACTTTCAATAGCACTAACCTCCATGTAATCCCATAAGGCATTGGACCCATGAGAATCCCTCATGCTTTAATTTCATTATTATCCCCTCTTTATGGTTTTCCCCCCATTTGATTTGGGTATGAAAATCCTAATTGGTCTTGGAGGTTTATGTAAGACTTTCAATAGCATTAACCGCCATGTAATCCCATAAGGCATTGGACGCATGAGAATCCCCCATGCTTTAATTTCATTATTATCCCCTCTTTATGGTTTGCCCCCCTTTTGATTTGGGCATGAAAATCCTAATTGGTCTTGGAGGTTTATGTAACACTTTCAATAGCATTAACCTCCATGTAATCCCATAAGGTATTGGACCATGAGAATCCCCATTTCCCCTTTTGATTTGGGTATGAAAATCCTAATTGGTTTTGGAGGTTTATGTAAGACTTTCAATAGCATTAACCTCCATGTAATCCCATAAGGCATTGAACCCATGAGAATCCCCCATGCTTTAATTTCATTATTACGTTCTCTTTATTGTGTTTATCCCCATTTCCCTTTTTGATTTGGGTATGAAAATCTTAATTGGTCTTGGAGGTTTATGTAAGGCTTTTAATAGCATTAATCTCAATGTAATCTCATAAGGTATTGGACCCTCAAGATTCCCCTCATTATTTAATTGATTTTTACCTTTGATTAATCTTAAATATTTGCTTGTTCACCTAAATCCTAATTGTTCTTGGAAAATTAGGTAAGTCTTTCAATAGCACTAATCTTTCATATAATCCCATAAGGTATTGAACTACTCTCTACATTTTCTCTCCTTTATTCATGTAAACCCTAAAATGGTATTGGAAATTATGTAAGTCTTTCAATAGCATTAATCTTCAATCCTATGAGGTATTGACCCTTTCCCTAATCCATCTCATATTGCCAGTCCATCATTATTCCATACTTGTCATTTTGATTAAGTACTTTAATTATGTCATAAATTATACTTGTCATTTGATTAAGTGTTACATTTACGTCATAATCATTCTATACTTGTCATCTTGATTGTTTTCATTATGTCATAATCATCCATACTTGTCATTTCGATTAAGTGTCGTAATTATGTCATATCAATCCCATATTCGTTATTTGTAATTAAAGTGCCGCAAACATGTCATGATCACATGCTTTGAATGTTTATTTGCTTTGATATAAAGATGGTTAAAATATGTACATTTTGCTATGAAAACTTTAAAAAGAGAAAACATGGTAATGTGGGCGTTACAAACGAGATTTGTCCATCCTAAGTTCTATGGCTTGACCTAGTCTCGAGACATTACGGTATGAGTCCTTTATGTGTCGATATGGCTTGCCATTGACACGCTATAAGAGATTCTACACATTATAATACCCATAATATTATGGCATAAAAATTCCCAAAGAGAGAATTAATCATCCAAAAACCTGCTATTTGACGGACCACTTTATTTTTGGAAATCAAGGGTAAAAGGATCCTAAATATAGCACCAAAAACATAATTGTTTGTCCCGGCATTCCATGTTAGGATTTCAAGTGCATCCTTCCATTGAATTGCCCAAAACCACAAAACCAAATGAAGTTGAATTGCATTTGCCATTTTTGGTATATTGCTCAACAGAAATTAGGACATTTGTGTCTAATTTAAACCAACATCCATGCTAAGCAAACATAAAGAAACACTTGAAGAGAGGTAACCGTTTTTTAACAGATGTCGTGGGGTGCCTAACACCTTCCCCACGCATAATCTAACCCCCGAACCCATCTCTGGTTTAAGACCATTTTTAATATGTCTAAGCAGGATAAAATCCATTAGACATAGGTACCCAATCACACCGCAATTTCCCATGATTAGTGGCGACTCCAAATTTGTGCTCACTTGCACACTCACACGTGTTCCCCTCACACCTACACACACATTGCATATATAAATTCGCCAATGGGGGTTGAAATAGGATTGTTTCCATTTTCATCAATCACGTTATACCATGCAAGCCTCCCCAATGCGGTGGTAAGCGCATCTCATTGTGAAGAGAAAGGAAATTCTCTAGTGTCAACAGCTTGGCTACTCCACTGGGGACTTAGAGGGTTTAAACCTGTAGTCTTTTGGTGTTTTGTTTGCTAAGCATGTGTTTATGGATTTGTTGGTATTTGTTAGAGAGTTTACTCTCTTTGTTTCATCTTGTATAGTGTTTTTGATTTAGCATGTCTATATTCTTGTATATATATACTGCAAACATAAGATAAAGATTTAATTGTGTAACACATACTATATATTGTGCCTTGTAAAGAAAAAAAGTCTCTTCCTTTTTGTTTTCAAAATCATGACATTACCCTTATTGACTTATGGGTCGAATCCGGACTCGGTGGTTATCTGGCCGGTACGGATCCACCACAAACCCTTTTATATCTAGGATCTGGAGTCACGAAAATACACATCCTTTCCTTCACACCCGTAGGGATAGAGGGTTTGTGGAAAGTCATTCCCCTTTGATCCAATACCCTTTGGCTTTCTTCGAGAAGTCAATGTTGGCATGATCATTGGCCCATTTAGAAAACAGAATTCTGAAAACCAATTCATACCATGTCTCATTTAGTAAATCTATAGAGTAGATGACTACCTGTGAGGGCTCTGGTAAAGGCCAACTAAGTGGACATCCAACCTAAGATAGGATACCCAAAAGATAGAACTTGTCTTTTCAAAATGAGTTAAGGGAAAAGCATTATGTTGTTTTCCAGGTGGTGAAGAAAAATGGAGTCAAGTCAGATTCTATCTATTTGAACCTTTGTTTGCGTGTCATTTTATGGTAGAAGGGAAAAGGATAACCATGTTGTCCATACCCATGTAAACCATCCGAGCCCTAAAAGTTTCCAAATCTATATGGAGATGTATATACTCATCCATCTTGTCATCTTCAACAAGAAAGTATGACCCTTGCATCAACCAATGTCGGTTCCCCCAAATTTTCAAAATAGGAACCATGAGCCGAAAGACTCGTCAAATTTTGGTAATCCGATGTGAGAGTCCATCTACTTGTTGATGCATGTTGCATCCATGCCCATCATATACACATGTAAATCATCCAAACCCTAAGAGTTTCCAACTATGTATAGGGATGTATATATTCATCCATCTTGTCATCTTCAACAAGAAGTATGACTCTCACATTAACCAATGTCGGTTCCCTCAAATTTTCAAAATAGTAACTGTTGGCTGAAAGGCTCATCAAAAATCTTTGTGTCCTGATGTGTGAGTCCATCTACTTATTGATGCATATTGCATCTATGTACATCATGTGCATACACATGTAAGTCATCCAAACCCTAAGAGTTTCTAACTCTATATAGGGATATATACATTCTTTTATCTTGTCATCTTCAACAAGAAGTGTGACTCTCACATCAACCAATGTCGATTCCTCCAAAATTTTCAAATAAGAACCGTGGGCCGAAAGGCTCGTCAAAAAAATCTTTGTGACCCGATGTGAGAGTCTATCTACTTGCTAATGCATATTGCATCGATGCATGTCATGTACATACTCATATATAATAATAATAAATAAATAAATAAATAAAAAGGAAAGACCCAAACCAAGGTTTACCCATGAAGTGAACCAGGGTCATATTCTCAATTGTGATTTTAGAATCTAACTTGATACCGTTTGCTTGTAGGATTTAATCTAAGTACTATTCATCCATGGCAAGAGAAACAATTGGACCCAGTGAATACGAGATTCGGATAGTCACCTTGGAACAAAAGTTCGACGATCTCCTAACTTTCGTATGCCTTATGGTGAAACGGGACACTGAAAGCGAGAACCGGAAGAAAGATGGCGATAGGAACACAAACAACGAAAAACTGGAAGGACATCCCCACACCAACACGAGTCCACCACCAAGGCCACCGATACCGCCAAAACCTGAGGAAAGAGATTCCCAGCTAGATAGCAAGATTGACAGTTTGGAGGAGAAGATCCGACTCATGCAAGGCCTAAACTCCTTTGGGAACACAGACTTCTCTAGCATGTCTTGGTTTCCCAACATGTCCGTGCCTTACAAATTCAAAGTCTTGAAATTCGAGAAGTACAATGGGAAGGGAAACCCTATGATTCACTTGCAAATGTACTGCAAGAAAATGGCTCAGTACGCAGACAATGAACCGTTGTTAATCCAAACTTTCCAAGACACCTTGACGGGACACGTAGCTGAGTCGGATTCACAACTAAAGAAGATCTCTCATTGAAAGGAATTGACAGACACATTCTTGGCCTAGTATGGTTTCAACTCACAGATAGCACTAGATCGCTTTGACCTACAGAGAATAGAGAAAAAGAATGGCGAAACCTTCAGAGAATATGCACAACGATGGAGAGAAATGACAGCCCGAGCACGCCCTCCTTTGGATGAAAAAGAGATGATCAAAATCTTCATTGACACTCTAAAAAACCCATACTTTGATCAGATGATAGGACTGCAACTACAATTCTTTGTGTACTTAATTCTAGGTGGAGAGAAAATTGAGGATGCGATGAAGACGAAGAAGATAGTGGACAAGCCAGCCCTAATGGCATTAGTTGAGTAGATTGGAAAGAGGAACCTCGCGGAGAAAAATAAGGGGGAAGTTCAGATGATAGCGAAGAACGACAGGAAACGGAAGAAGACTCTCTCATGTTATACTACACAACCCACTTGGAATCAGACAAGGCCGGCTCAGATAGCACAAGCTCCCAAGGTGCACAAGACTTGAATGACCTACTTGGACTACCCAAGGGCGCCATATTTGAGGAAGGTCAATAGAGAAACTTGCAGCAGTTACATCAAGATAGCTACTATACAATCAAATGATAGTTCCTGAAAACATAATTCTAGGCCTGGATTGACCAAGAGCGAGATAAGATATGGATCACTTTCATGTGGAAGCTTCACACAACTGTATCCAAACTCTGAAAAGGTTTGCATGATATTGGGAATGCCACCCACGGAAGACAAAGCACAAAGAACCTTTGAGATTCAATCATGATCCTACAAACTTTCCTATATCCATGTTGAGTAGTTTGTTGCAATCTTGTACAAAATTTTCAAAATATATACTTTTTCAAAATGTGCATAATAAAATGTAAAATCACACAAAGATTTGTTTGAAATGCATGCATCCATGAGAGGGACGAGTCAACACCATAATTTCACTCATGGAAAATGAAGTGTCCAAGTAAAATTACTATCCATTACTGAGAAGATGCGGCATGTGTTCTCTAAACACCCACACCCAAAACACTTTTTTCTCAAACGTATGAAGCACTTAACCCTTTGCACATAATTTCCACTTTTCACGACCAATGTTGGTGTGATCCTAAACTGGTAAGTGACCAAAGGTTCAAGCTTCACTGATCAATTGATTGGATATGAAATGATGGAGGCATTGTTTCTACTATCCAAACAGTTATACCGCTTGCGAACCCCACTGATCCAAAGAATATATTTTTAAAGAAAATTCACCAGATTCATGAAATGGCACTTAAGCTCCCTAGGCTAAGAAGTTAGTACCCAGGATGACGGAAAAGGCCTCTATTCAACTATCTTCCCGCTTGTAGAAAAATTCCACTTGTTAACCAAGTTGAGCCTATTCATTCTTTTCTATGAAAAAATCAGTCAAGGATTACCCTCCATACTGGAGCAAGTTAAATGGTTGTAAGAGTCCCATGATAAGTAAAAGCAAACAAAGTGAGTAAATGAGATTTCCAAAGAAAACCAAGTCAATCAAGTGAATTCCCCAAAAAGAAAGGGAGGAAGAAGCAAAGTTATGAGCCAATAAACCAAAATGAAGCCTTTAATTATAAAAAGGGCAAAGTCCAAAAGCTAAAGAGAAAGTCAGCCCGAAGAAAGAAGTCCGAAGAGAAAGTCAACCCAAAGAAAGCTGAACTGCATAAATAGGAGAATCAAGTGAAATGTTCGAAGTGGGGACAAGGTTGGGCACAAAGTGCTTAATGAAGTGAAATTTTAATGAAGAGTAATCCTTGACTTTAGGAAAACCCCTCAAGTAATGTCAAAGCCAAAATAATCCTTCCATAAGCTTAGGAAAACCAAAGCCTTACATTACGGTCCTTTGAAAGTCCTTCCTAACTGGGAACAACTGCTTAGTCTAAAGAGCTTGTGCCAAGGAAACATCATGAAGTAATTTTGAGCCTTATATTCTTCGTTTCAAGCATCCTTTAAACCCCAAGGCCACGTTATAAGCCAACAAAGACCTCACTGATCATGAATGATCGGTTGGTCATGAAGTAATGAACATTTGGTCAAAAACTGGTAATAATGGAATCTAAATCACGCACCTTCAAGAGATCGTATCTCATAAGGGCACTGTCCATTTTGCACCATGGCCTTTGGGCCCAACAAGAGTGACTTCAATGTTTGAAGCCTCACCCCAATTCAAAAGAAATAAAAAGAAAGAGCTCGTTCAAAAAGCTCACAAGATAATGCCAAACAGATTAACCCGAGAGATCATGCTTTCTATTCTCGGTAAGGGATGTTTGTTAAGGAAAGACACCCATTAACTGCAAAGGAAACAAGGCTTGGTCTAGCCTCTCTCAGATGATGCATGCATTCAAAAGAATTTTCAATAGATTGAACTCTTTAATGATTTTCCAAGAATAAAAATATTTGCAAATGATTTTTTGAAGAAAAAAAAAAAAACAGTCCTCAAAATCTTGAATGAGGAAAATTTCAAAAGAGAGAGATTTGTTCAAAAGTGCAACAACCTATGAAATTCATTTCACCCTCTAAACCACCAGTCCGTCCACTAGCCCAGAAAACATTTTGAGCACTTTTGCCTCAAACCTTTGCGAACAAGCATGGTTGGACCAGAAAATGCCCAAACACAATCCCATACACAAGCTTTGGTTGAATATTTTCCAGAGGAAACAAAGGCCAGACCCCAGTCTCAACCTTGATACTAGGGAAATTTTTCCTTCTTGATTTTACCAAACCATGGGTGGTATCCAAAAGTTTCAGAAGGTAGAAAAGGAATCTCTCATCATAGACACACTCAACAGACATGGAGTTCAATGATGAAGCAGATTTTTTTAGAGTCCCTAGAAAATCTACATCATCCAGGCGAATGGACACCTGTTGCAGAACCTCCCAGATCGGTGACAGTATTAAAGCCCGAGAATAAGGTATTTTGAACAACAATGCGAAAAAAGTCCCGAAGAGAGAAATAGGACCAAAATGGGGAAAATGTGTGAAAGACCTTCGATTTATCCATGAGTCTCACCATTGATTTTATTGTATCACACTTGGGCAATTTTTGCTATCTATTCGAAGAAAGGAAAAATTAGAAAGCATTACGCCACACTGGGCCAATTTTTCCGTGAGCAGAAAAATCAGAAGACAACCAAAGATCAAGGAAGTGCTACCACCATCAAGAATTAGTTGAAAGAACCGAAGGCTCGACCGAACAGATTGACGATTAAGAAAGTGTAGTATGACCAAATGATCAAGAGCATGTCATCAGACAATCAAACCAAATGAGCTAATGATCAAGAGCACGTTATCAGCACTGTGAAAACCAGAAAAATCAAGAAAAGACAGATTTGCAAAGAAGGTGATTATTAGGGTTTTCTATCCATGAGTTGACGCCACACTGAGGCAAATTTTTCAGTAAACTGAAAAATTGTGAAGAAAAACCAGGGCAAGACTTGAGCAGTCATTTTGGACCAAACTGAAGAGTATATGCATGAAGAGTTTGGAAACTCTTACCGATCAAGATAATACCATACTGGGGAAAATTTTCCATCTTCGGGAAGTTGGAAAAATTTGTTTTGATATTCCATACTGGGGAAAAAATTTTCCATCTCCGAGGAGCTGGAAAAATTTGTGGTGACATCATTTACTGGGGCAATTTTTCTGTGGCCAAAAAAAATTATAAGACCCAAATATTTGCTGAAATGGGCCTCGTGAAAGAGTAAGACCCAATAATTGTTGAAATGGGCCTCGTGAAGGAGTAAGACCCAAGATTTGCTGAAATGCGCCTCGTGAAAGAGTAAGACCCAATAATTGTTGAAATGGGCCTCGTAAAGGAGCAAGACTCAAGATTTGCTGAAATGAGCCTCGTGAGTGTGTAAGACCCAAGATTTGTTGAAATGGGCCTCTTGGATGTATAAGACTCAACCATTTGATATTTTGGGCCTCTTAGATATATAGAGCAACAACTACCTCAATCAAGCTCACATAGCATCTAAAGCATACAAAGCCAAAATCCCTCAGGAATGGACCACATGGAACGGTACCATCAGCGACAAACCCAAGAAGAGGGAACAAAATTCACACGACCCTAAGGTCTTTCTTAAAATCCAACCCTCAAGTTTCATGCATGTGCAAAAATCCAAGGCGAGAAGAGCGACATTCACCACTGCTACCTCAGTGAGACATCAGCAAAAGGAAAAGCAAACAGTCTAAGAATCAGAGAAGCAAGTAAAATTCACATTCTAAATAAACAAAACCAATGATCAAGATTTATTCAATTGAAATTCAAAAAAATCAATCTACCATTTTTCCTCGACTGTTTGGAAAGACTCCAAACCGGGTCAGATTCCCCGATTGAGATTCGTGTAAATTCCAAATCCCAATTTTTCCCGACTGTTTGGAAAGACTCTAAACTGGGTCAAATTCCCCCTCAATTGAGATTGTGTAAATCCCAAATCCCAATTTTTCCCCGACTGTTTGGAAAGACTCCAAAATGGGTCAGATTCCCCCCAATTGAGATTTGTGTAAATCTCAAATCCCAATTTTTCCCCGACCTGTTTGGAAAGACTCCAAACGGGTTCAGATTCCCCAATTGAGATTTGTGTAAATTCCAAATCCCAATTTTTCCTCGACTGTTTGGAAAGACTCCAAACCGGGTCAAATTCCCCCCAATTGAGATTTGTGTAAATCTCAAATCCCAATTTTTCCCCAACTGTTTGGAAAAACTCCAAACCGGGGCAGATTCCCCCCAATTGAGATTTGTGTAAATCCCAAATCTCGATTATTCCCCAACTGTTTGGAAAGACTCCAAACCAGGTCAGATTCCCCCTAATTGAGATTTGTGTAAATCCCAAATCTCAATTTTTCCCCGACTGTTTGGAAGGACCCCAAACCGGGTCAGATTCTCCAATTGAGATTTGTGTAAATCCCAAATCCCAATTTTTCACCGACTGTTTGGAAAGGCTCCAAATTGGGTCAAACTACCCCCAATTGAGATTTGTATAAATCCCAAATTCTAATTTTTCCTCGACTATTTGGAAAAGACTCTAAATCGAGTCAGATACCCCCATTGAGATTTATGTAGATCCCAAATCCCAATTTTTTCCCAATTATTTAGAAAGACTTCAAATCGGGTCAGATTTCCATTTTCCCAAGATTTGTCTAAATGTTTCCTAGGTTTGTGAAAATCCCAAATCTAGCCTACATTTTTCAAAAAAAAAATATTCCCTTTCTAAATTAATATATCAAATATAAATTACATGGCGACGTGTATCAAAAAAAATTTGACCATTTATTTTCCAAAGCATATATGTATATTCATATGTGCATACGCATACCCATTTGTGTGTACATATTTTTTATACATAAGTGCATTTTGTGCACTAACGTATTTGCTAAATGTGTAGATAAATCAAACAAAATAAAAAAAAAAAAAACAACAACAACATTTCAACTGTTAAAAAAAATGGAACAAACGGAAGGGCAAACAGACTTCCTGGATTGAGAGATTTGAGCAAGAAGAGAAGAGAAAGAGAAAGCAGAAGTAGGAAAAAATGGAGTTTTGAGAAAAAACCGAAATCAATTTTTGACACATAGCACCCCTTTGATTCATGCCGAAAAATTTGAAACCCACCTTTGGCTTTTAACCCGTGTGTCAACCAATTGAGAGCCAGCATGTCCGAAGAAAAGTAACACGAAAACCGAGAAAATCTGAGCAGGCAAAAATTGAGTCATTTGTTCTTTGTCCGACGCTCTTTGTGCCAAACAACGCCAAATAAAGAAGGGGCAATTATCATAACCTTATTTTTACCCCCAGGATTTCCTCAAGTATTAGCACACAAAACAAGGGGGCCAAACTGAGCCAAGTGCGACCCGAGAGTGGCTCAAATGCATCAAAAAGTCCTCAGAACATGGCCGTGAGCGCATTTAGTGAGTTTTGACCAATGTTGATCAAGTTTGACCAAAGTTGACCAGAGTTAACTAAGTTTGACCAAAGTTTGACCAAGACCATGACCAGGCCAAAGGCAAGATTTGATTGACCACTTTCTGACCATTGAGAAGAGCACATCAAGACCTTCGATTTGACATTTCACGGGTCGAAAACGGACAAGAACGAGGGAGTTATGGACAAAACCGTAAAAATCTGCACCACTTATCCAAATTTGGCTAAGTATTACTGACAAAAAATAGTCCAATTACGAGGCAACGTTTGTGCACAAAGTCTTCTCAGCCCGTTACAAGTTGACCTGGAAGTTCGAAACTTTAAGGAAGAGGACAAGTTCAGCTACAACATGCAACTCTCAGATTGCCGAAAGCTTCCTCGATCAGGTTGGAATCTCAGTCGGAAAATGACTCTCTGTCATGGAAAAACACTCTGTCGGCCTTTGTCCGCAAGGCTGTATCTCGCAGGCCCAAGCTCGACTTCGTGCGAGATTTGTGACACTTTGAAGAAGACATCATAAGCTTTCCAAGGACACCAAGATCATAAAAAACCAACACCGGGAGCTACGTCAACCATGCGTGGGAAAATCAACAAAAGTAAGAAAATTGTGCTGGAAAACCGACACATTTTTCCACTCGGGAGACCGTTTTCATGCGTAGAGTCTTCCCAACTCGCTACAAGTTGATCCACAAGTCAAGAAATTTAAGAAAGAAGACAACTTCGGTTGCAACGTGCAACTCTTGGTTCGCCGGCAACATCTCTGGTTTGGCCAGAATCTTCGTCGGAAAAACGCAGAAAAACTACTCGGACACCCTTACTTCCAGGAGCCATAACTTTTTGGTTTAAGCTCCGATTTGTGCAAACTTGATATCGTTGTAAAGTAGACTTCTCAATCTTTCTAACGGTACCACACATGACCCATTTTGGACACCAAAAGACCCCCAAAAGCTGCCCCGAATAAGAAGGTAAAAAACTATACAAACTTTTGGGCCAAAAGAGGAAAGTCTACTGGAGGGGACAGCTAGCAGATAAGACTGCCAAGTGTCACGCAGCATGATGCTGTGGCACGCAACATGATGCTACGTGAGACTTGGCTATAAATACAGCCCCTCTCCCCCTCATTTCAACAAGCTTAGCTCGAGTATTTTAGGCAGAAAAAAGGTCTTTTGGGCAAAAACTCGAGAAAAGGGGATTTTCCTTTAGTTTAGGCTAATCTTTGTTTAAAGTTTAAGAGGTTCTACATAGGTAATCCCTCCCTCTACCCCTCAAAGCTCTTCTCATCCTTCCCCTCTCTTCATTCACATATTCTCCATACCCATTCTTCATTTTTATGGTGGAAATGATTGGTGATGATCCTACAATGGGAAAGGAATCACAATGATCCTTGATTTTAATTTATTTAATGCTTTCATTGCTCATTTAATGCTTTCACTATGTTTTACAAGCTTTCACTATGTTTATAGCTTCCATTATGCTTTACAAGCTTTCACTAAGTTTATAGCTTCCATTATGCTTTACAAGCTTTCACTATGTTTATAGCTTTCAGTATGCTTTACATGCTTTCACTATGTTTATAGCTTTCATTATGTATAGCTTTTTACTACGTGTTTATTAATTAAATCCCTTCCCCTTTTGATTTGGGCATGAAAATCCTAATTGGTCTTGGAGGCTTAAGGTAAGACTTTCAATAGCACTAACCTCCATATAATCCCATAAGGTATTGGACCCTTAAGAACCCCCTCATGCTTTAATTTCATTATTAAATTCACTTTATTGTGTTTATCCCCATTCCCCCTTTGATTTGGGCATATAAACCTTAATTGGCCTTGGAGGTTTATGTAAGATTTTCAATAGCATTAACCTCCATGTAATCCCATAAGGCATTGGAGTCATGAGAATCCCTCATGCTTTAATTTCATTATTATGTTCTCTTTATTGTGTTTATCCCCATTTCCCCTTTTGATTTGGGCATGAAAATCCTATTTGGTCTTGGAGGTTTATGTAAGACTTTCAATAGCATTAATCTCTATGTAATCCTATAAGGCATTGGACCCATGAGAATCTCTCATGCTTTAATTTCATTATTATCCCTTCTTTATGGTTTTCCCCCCTTTTGGTTTGGGTATGAAAATCTTAATTAGTTTTGGAGGTTTATGTAAAACTTTCAATAGCATTAACCTCCATGTAATCCCATAAAGCATTGGACCCATGAAAATCTTTCATGCTTTAATTTCATTATTATCCTCTTTATGGTTTTCCCCCCTTTTGATTTGGGCATAAAAATCCTAATTGGTCTTGGAGGTTTATGTAAGACTTTTAATAACATTAACCTCCACGTAATCCCATAAGGTATTGGATCCATGAGAATCCCCATTTCCCCTTTTGATTTGGATATAAAAATCCTAATTGGTCTTGGAGGTCTATGTAAGACTTTCAATAGCATTAACCTCCATGTAATCCCATAAGGCATTGGACCCATGAGAATCCCTCATGCTTTAATTTCATTATTATGTTCTCTTTATTGTGTTTATCTCCATTTCCCCTTTTGATTTGGGTATGAAAATCCTAATTGGTCTTGGAGGTTTATGTACGGCTTTCAATAGCATTAATCTCCATGTAATCCCATAAGGTATTGGACCCTTGAGATTCCCCTCATTATTTAATTGATTTTTCCCTTTGATTAATCTTGAATATTTATTTGTTCACATAAATCCTAATTGGTCTTAGAAGATTAGGTAAGTCTTTCAATAACATTAATCTTTCATATAATCCCTTAAGGTATTGAACTCCTTTATTCATGTAAACCCTAAGGTGGTATTGGACATTATGTAAGTCTTTCAATAGCATTAATCTTCAATCCCATGAGGTATTGACCATTTCCCTAATCCATCTCATATTGTCATTCCATCATTATTCCATACTTGTCATTTTGATTAAGTACTTTAATTATGTCATAAATTATACTTATCATTTGATTAAGTGTTACATTTACGTCATAATCATTCTATACTTGTTATCTTGATTGTTTCCATTATGTCATAATCATCCATACTTGTCATTTCGATTAAGTGTCGTAATTATGTCATATCCATCTCATATTCGTTATTTGTGATTAAAATGTTGCAAACATGTCATGGTCACATACTTTGAATTGTTTATTTACTTTGATATAAATGTGGTTAAAATATGTATATTTTTCCATAAAAACTTTAAAAAGAGAAAACATGGTAATATGGGTGTTACAAACGAGATTGATCCATCCTAAGTTCTATGGCTTGACCTAGTCTTAGGACACCATGGTATGAGTCCTTTATGTGTCAATATGGCTTGCCATTGACAGGCTATAAGGGATTCTACACGTTATAATACCCATAATATTATTGCATAAAAATTCCCAAAGAGAGATGGATTAAAAGTCCTATGAGTTTCATGTTTAACATATGTTATTTGGTAATCGGTTAAATATTAAGCAATTCCATTACATTTAATTATTCTAATCCTGTAAAAGTTGGATACAAATGATAAAAGATAAAATATATGACTATATATGCATATAACTATATTAATTACATGTCTATTAACCTTGGATACAAATGATAAAAATAAATAAATAAATAAAAGGGGAATGTATACATATATTTTATATCATATTCCATATAGTCAATTTTTATTCCTATTGCAAGTTTACATTTGAATAATTTAGATTGAATATATTATTTCTTATCAAAACTTTGCATGATATAAATGCTTACTTACTTAATTGTTAATATTGTTACATCTTCCCTATAGATAATGTCGAACCTTACAAAACTCGAATTCGTTGCCCTTGATATTTCAGGCAAGAATTACTTATCATAGATCCTTGATGCTGAGATCCACTTGGAGGCAATGAACCTTAGAGATACTATAAAAAGTGGCAACCAAGCATCCCCACAAAATCGTGCAAAAGCAATGATTTTTATTCACCATCATCTCCATGAGGAATTAAAAACTGAGTACCTTATAGTAAAAGATCCTCTAATTCTATGGAATAACTTAAATGAGAGATACGAGCACCAAAAAACCGTAATCCACCCTAAAGCTCGTTATGATTGGATGCACCTAGGGTTGCAAGATTCTAAAAGTGTGAGTGAATATAATTATGCACTTTTTAAAATCAGCTCACAATTAAAATTATGTGGGGAAAAGATCACTGATGAAGACATGTTAGAAAAAATGTACACTACATTTCATGCCTCGAATGTGCTCCTGCAACAACAATATCGAGAGCGTAAGTTCACAAAATATTCTGAACTAATATCTTGTGTTCTAGTGGCTGAACAAAATAATGAGCTTTTGCTGAAAAATCACTAGTCTCACCCAACCGGTTCAACACCGTTCCCTGAAGTGAATGGAACCTCATTTAATAATATTAGAGGATATAATGGTCATGGGCGTGGACATAGTAGGAAACGAGGGGGATGTACTCAAAATACTCCAAAAAAGAATACCACACCTTACTACCAAAAGGGGAATTACAATGAAACAAAACAACATGAGAATGGACGAGGTTTACAAAATAAACCCCCAAAAACCCATGAAGAAAAATGTCTTAAGTGTGGCATGAAAGGACATTGGCAATGTACATGTCGTATGCCTAAACATTTAGTAGACTTGTACCAAGCCTCTATAAAAGAAAAAGGGAAAGGAATTTAAATGAATTCCGCTCATCACAGTGATCCAGAAGATCACATGGGTTATTCTGATATCCCAAATAAAGTGGACATTACCCATTTGGATGTCTCTGATTTCTTTGAGGATGCTAACGGAAAAATTGATCATTTGATTGGTGATGGAAATATTCATACCAATTAGCATATTTCCTTTCCAACATACTATTGCTTTGTTTTAGTATGTTATCTTGTTATACTTTATTTTACTCTTAAAATAATAAAGTTTAATTTATATTTTTCATATATGTAGAGGCATGAGTCTTATTGATGGATTTAATTCCAAGATGATGGGCGAAGACTTTTGTCTAGCAGACAGTGCAACAACGCACACAATCTTTAAAGAAAAAAAATATTTTCAACAATTATACTTAAGCAAAACTTATGTCAATACCATATCAGGTTCTTCGAACCTAATTGAAGGCTCCAGAAGAGCAAATATCATGTTACCAAAAGGAACAAAAATTTATATTAATGATGCTTTGTACTCTTCTAAATCTAGAAAAAATTTACTCAGCTTTAAGGATATACGTCATAATGGTTATCATATTGAAATCAACAATGAAAGCAATGAAGAATATCTTTATATTACTTCAATGGTTTCAAGCCAGAAACTCATATTAGAAAAAATGTCTATTTTCTCTTCTGGGTTATATTATACCACTATAAAAAAAATTGAAACAAATGTTATAATACACCAGAAGTGCTCTGACCCAAATATATTTATGCTTTGGCATAATCGTCTTGGGCATCCGGATCAATAATGATGCGTCGAATCATTGAAAATTCTCATAAGCACCCCTTAAAGAACCATAAGATTCTTTCACCAAGTGACTATCTTTGTAATGCCTATTCTCAAGGTAAACTAATCATCAGACCATCTCTTTCAAAGACTGCTGTTGAATCCCCATCTTTCTTAAAAAGAATACAAGGTGATATTTGTGGACCTATACACCCATCATGTGAGTCATTCAAGTATTTTATGGTTTTAATAGATGCATCAACTAGATGGTCACGTGTTTGTCTACTTTCTACTAGGAATGTTGCATTTGCTAGACTCCTTGCTCAAATAATTAGGTTACGGGCACAATTTCCTGACTACCCAATTAAGAAAATTCGTATAGATAATACAGAAGAGTTTACATCTCAAGCATTTGATAACTATTGCATGTCAATCGGGATTGATGTTGAATATCCTATTGCTCATACCCATACTCAAAATGGTTTAACTGAATCATTTATTAAAAGATTTCAAATGATTGCTCATCATTTACTTATGAAAACAAAACTACCTATTTTTGCTTGGGGACATGCCATATTACATGCTGCATCATTAGTTTGCATTAAAACAACTGCTTACCATAAATACTCATCATTACAACTTGTTTTTGGTCAACAACCAAATATTTTTCACTTTCGCATTTTCGGTTGTGCTGTATATGTTCCTATTTCACCCCCACAACGCACTAAAATGGGCCCCCAACGTAGACTTGGAATTTATGCTGGTTTTGATTCTCCGTCAATCATTAGATATCTTGAACCCCTAACTGGTGACATTTTTAAGGCACGTTTTGATGATTGTCACTTCAATGAAACAATCTTCCCACCATTAGGGGGAGAAAAGTCATTGTCTGAAGCACGATAAGAAATCACTTGGAATGTTTCAACATTATCCCATCTTGATCCTCATACAAATCAAAGTGAACTGAAAGTTTAGAGAATTATTCATTTGTAAGGTATTACAAATCAATTACCGAATGTATTCACTAACAGTAAGCAAATAGCGAAATCTCACATCCCAGCTGTTAACAATCTAGCACGGATTGAAGTCCCTGAAGGACAATTAATTAATATAGCAGCAAATGAATCTAAGACACACTTAAAGCGTGGAAGACCTGTCGGTGCTAAAGACAAAATTCCTCGGAAGAGAAAAACATAAGAAAAACAAGTTGCAGCCCCTAAAGAGACTATATCCATGAAACAAGCAACAAACATAATTAATCTATCCAAAAATTGTGCATACAAATCTCCTGAAAATGAACCTCCTGAAGAGGGAACTCCTGAAGAGTTATCCCCAAAAGAGAAGCAAATACCTGAAAATGATGAGATCTCAATACATTATGTAAGTACAGGAGAAATATGGGATAGAAATAAAATTGTTGTCGACAACATATTTTCATTTAAAGTTGTTCTTGACATTACCAGAAGTAATGATCATGAAATTGAACCACAAACTGTCGAAAAATGTCGACATAGAAATGATCGGCCAAAGTGGAAAGAAGCAATTCAGGCAGAGCTAAACTCATTATTAAAACGTGAAGTATTTGGACCTATAGTCCAAACACTTGAAGGTGTAATGCCTATTGGATATAAGTGGGTATTTGTATAAAAGCGTAATGAGAAAAATGAAATCATAAGGTACAAAGCGCGACTTGTGGCATAAGGTTTCTCGTAGAGACCTAGCATTGATTATGAAGAAACATATTCTCTTGTAATGGATGCAATTACATTTAGGTTTTTAATTAGCTTGGTAGTTACAGAAAATTTTGATATGCGCTTAATGGATGTTGTTACAGCATATTTGTATGGGTCATTGGATAATGATATATACATGAAAATCCCTGAAGGATATAAAATACCTGAAGCATATAATTCAAAATCCCGAAACATGTATTCTATCAAGCTACAAAGATCTTTATATGACTTAAAGCAATCTAGTCGCATGTGATGCAATCGACTCAGTGAATATTTATTGAAAGAAGGATTTGAGAATAATTCTATTTGTCCATGCGTTTTTATTAAAAAATAGGAATCCGGATTTGCTATTGTCGCGGTTTATGTTAACGATTTAAATCTTGTGGGAACTCCTGAAGAGTTCACAAAAACCGCTGATTACTTAAAGAATGAGTTTGAGATGAAGGATCTCGGTAAAACAAAATTTTGTCTTGGCTTACAAATTGAACACCTTCCAGATGGTATTCTTATTCATCAATCAACATACACAGAGAAAGTCTTGAAGCACTTTCACATGGATAAATCTCATCCTTTGAGCACTCTAATGGTTGTTTGATCACTTGATGTCAAGAAAGATCTTTTTCGCCCTCAAGAAGTTGGCGAAGAAACTCTTGGTTCTGAAGTATCATACCTCAGTGCAATCGGTGCTTTGATGTACCTTGCAAATTGCACACGACCTGATATAGCTTTTTCGGTCAATTTACTGGCAATGTATAGTTCCACACCAACTTTGAGACATTGGAATGGGGTCAAGCATGTATTGCGTTACCTCCGTGGAACGACTGACATGGGATTATTTTATCCAAATAAATCAAATCCACAGTTAGTTGGATATGCAGATGCTGGTTATCTTTCTGATCCACACAAAAGCCGATCACAAACAAGGTATTTGTTTACTTGTGGAAACACCGCTATTTCATGGAGATCTGTTAAGCAAACTATATTTGTCACCTCCTCAAATCATTAAGAGATTATCGCAATTCATGAAGCAAGTTTCGAATGCATTTGGCTAAGATCGGTAATTCAACATATTTGAAAAAAGTGTGGATTATCCTCAATCAAAGATAACCCGACAATACTATATGAAGACAATGCTGCTTGTATCACTCAAATCAAAGGAGGTTATATTAAAGGTGATAGAACCAAGCATATTTCACCAAAATTCTTTTATACACATGAGCTCCAGAAGAGCAGTGACATTGATGTTAAGTAGATACGATCAAGTGAAAATTTGGCAAATATATTCACTAAATCATTACCGACTACAACATTCAAGAAGATAGTTCACAGCATTGGCATGCGTCGACTTAAGGATCTTCTAATTTTGGACAATTGAAACTCTATGCATTCATGAGGGGGAGTAAAATTTTCTGAAGGATATGTGCTGATTGTACTCTTTTTCCTTCGCTAAAGTTTTTTTCCTCAGGGTTTTCCTTTGCAAGGTTTTAATGAGGCAATCCTAAGGCATTCAAAGAGATACAAGAATACTATACTCTTTTTCCTTCGCCATTGATTTTTTCCCATTAGGTTTTTACATGTCATATTCTTAGTAAGTGATCATCTAAGGGGGAGTGTTAAAAACGATTTAAACTTGGCTGTTTCTACATCATAAAGATTTACTGTTTTTACGTATTAAAAGTTTTGTCCTTTTTAATGAATGCATTGTACACATAACTGATTTAGCATTGCTATATATGTGTGCACTCTTTGTAAGACAATATAGATCATTACATGCAGTAAAAGATATGTCATAAATTATACATTGTGTGGATGACCACTTAAAGAAGTATTATTTTCTTTATTTCATAACATTTTATACCTTATTTCATTTAAATATTCTTTTTTCATTATTATTTTTGGGTATTAACTCACTTTTGGTCATTGTATTTTCAAAAGTTGCATTTTGATTCTTATAGGTTTTCAACCCATTTCATTTTGGTCCTAGTTGTTAGCTTAGTGATGAAAACTGCTTACATGCCATTTCATTGTATTAAATAATTATTTAAAAATGTTACGCTCGCACTTAAATTATAAGAAACCTACATCTGAACCCACTATTAACATCACTTTTTTATTATTGAGCCAAATTGTATAATCACCCTCTGGGGTTTGGCTGAGTTGCAAACAGACCCCTTGGGGTTTTCATTTTGCAATATAACCACCTGGGGTTTTAAAATTGGTGAAATTGACCCTTCTAAATATTTTTTTTGTCGATTTTGCTAGTAGAAATGTGTCACGTGCATTACATGTGACCACTTTATAATAAAAAAATTCGTTACTATAAACTCAAGTGCAATGCATATGACAAATTTTGTTTGTAAAATTGACAAAAAATATACTTAGAGGGGTCAATTTCACCAATTTAAAAATCTCAGGTGGTTATATTGTAAAATCAAAACCCCAAGGGCTCTGTTTGCAACTGAGCCAAACCCAAAGGGGTGATTATGCATTTTAGCCTTATTATTGAGTTACAAATAAGACCATAAAACGAGGTCGTTTTTATCCGCAACAATATTCTGTCTTGTTTGAAAAACTATCTTTATTTTTATCCCCGTACTCAGCCATCCTTCCCAGCCCCTCTCTGTGCCGCCGCTCCCTCCCACCGCCTTCATCGCATAAAGTGAAGAGCCAGCATTGAATCCGCACCCACTCTACAACGCCGCCATTAAGATTTAAGCAGTAACTCATATACTGCTCTGTTCCTCTTTCCTCAGCCTCCATTCACTTCTCTAGCTCTTAACCATGGCCAAGAAGCACTACAGGCCTGCCGTAAGTTGTTACACTCTACCGCATAGTTTCATTCACGCACTATCTCACCTTAATTTTTCTCAACTCTCAGGGAAAGAAGAAGGAAGGAAACGCTGCTAAATATGTCACCAGGTCACAAGCTGTCAAGCATCTTCAAGTCAATCTTCCACTTTTCAGGTCTCTCTCTTTCTCTCACACACACACTTCACTTGTTTAATGTATTGTAGAATAGGAAAATAAAACAGCTTATTTTGTTCGCTACTATTCATAGCTATAGAAAATGAAAAGTACTATTCGTTTTGCTGGGAAAAATTGTGTTAATTGACACGCCTCATAATGTGGTTTTGTTTGGAGTGTTTTATGTGTCTTTGAAAGAGACTCATATTAGGTTAAAAGTTGAATATATATTTTGATATCGTAGGGTAAAGAAACCCCTTTGGTTAAACCTACATGCAACTGACCCCACCTGCAAGAACTAGTTTACTGCTTAGCCCGTCAGGGGTGAATGCCCCTGGATTACCTGGCAACTGGTTCTGACAGGTGGGGTCAGTTGCTCGTAGGTTTTGCTGCCTAGAGGCGAGTCCAAAGGACTCTTCTTTAGAAAGGTTCCTTATGTTATCGAAAAAAAGAAAGGAACTAGTTGCCGGGTTGTCTGGGCATATGTCATTTACTTAGTTGGAAAAGAGAAGTTATCTATGAATATGAACTCATTATTCTAATGGCTTGAAAATTGTAGGAGGCTATGCATTCTCAAGGGTATATTCCCTCGGGAGCCAAAGAAGAAGGTGAAAGGAAATCACCACACTTATTATCATGTGAAGGACATTTCATTCCTGCAGCATGAGCCCTTACTTGAGATATTTAGAGATAAGAGGGCACACGAGAAGAAGGTAAAGAAAGCTGAGGCGAAGAAGAACCCTGATCTTGCAAAACGTTTGCGAATCCTTGCACCTAGTTATAAACTAGATAGAGTTATTCGGGAGAGGTTTGTTTATTCTATCTATTTGCTTTCAAAGATATCATTCAAGCTTGCTTGCTGCTCATAAAACTCACTCACATTTCTTTTTCATAATGCTTGCTTCAATTGTAGGTATCCCAAGTTCGTTGATGCACTTAGAGATTTGGATGATTGTCTCACAATGGTGCACCTTTTTGCTGCACTACCAGCTTTGGAGAGGGAAAAAATTGAAGTGAAGCGCATTCATGATTGCCGAAGGTAGATATTTCATATTTCTAAAAAAAGCGGGTGAGGTGGAAATGGCATTTTGATTTATACAAGCTTTCACTTTATAGGCATTCAGTGCTTTAATGATTTCACTATACAACACAGATAATTATAAACTGAGTCATGGTTTATTTGCCAGATTGAGTCATGAATGGCAAGCATACATCTCTCGTACTCATAAATTACGAAAAACCTTTGTATCTGTGAAAGGCATATATTATCAGGTACCGTTGCCCATTCTCTATTATTGCTGTATACCTTTTTGTCACATGGAAGTTTTTTGTTGTTTATAGTTGTTAAATCTTTGTGCTGTTTGTCCTTGAAGGCTGAGGTTGAAGGTCAAAAGATCACATGGTTGACCCCTCATGCACTGCAGCAAGTTATGCCTGATGATGTTGACTTCAACGTCATGCTAAATTTCCTGGAAGTTTATGAGGTTAGGTTTTGATCAATGTTGGATGCTGATATTTTGTATTTCCAATCCATTCTGTTTTTATCTGTCAAGTCAGAATTATCACTTGATCACCAGATTTTTGTCTAATATGTCCCTCTTCTCATTTTTCCATTGTGCTTGTTTGTTTTGGGTGCAGACTCTCCTTGCCTTTGTAAATTATCACCTTTATCATTCAATAAATGTTAAGTATCCGCCCATTCTTGATCCTCGATTGGAAGCTTTAGCGTCAGGTATGCTTTTCACTGTTCAATCAAAACAAATTTCCATGTTCTCATTAAGAGATTTTAGCAGCTTGAAGCTGTGCATACAGCTTGTATTTTTATAATTTTGGCAGGTAGTTCATGCTCTAGTCTCTATTTTTAGATAGATTATTAATCTACTTTAGTACTTTCTCAATTATGCAGATCTTTATGCATTGGCTAGATACTTTGATGTGAGCTCTAGAACTTCTGTGTTGGATCCTCAAGCTTCTAGTATGTCTGGATCTAAGCAAGTTGAGACCCAACAGGATGGGACACCATCTGATGAGTCCGAATTAAGACTAGCTCAACTTCAACATCAACTTCCTGCCAATGAACCTGGTGCATTGATGCGCCTTGTTGAAGATGTTGCTGGTGATGTTGAAGAAGATGATGATACAAGGGAGTGTAAAAAACTCTTTAAGAATCTGAAATTCTTCTTGAGCCGTGAGGTCAGATCAGTTATTCATTATTGGCCTTAAAGAGATAATTAGCTATTTTCTTTTTGGGTTTTTACACACAAAAGATGGGTTTGTACTCCTGTTTTTTCTTGTTTTGGTCTGTGGGAGGAGGTGAATCCTTTTTCAAAAAATAAAACAAATACATCAAAACAAGAAATAAAATAGACACAAAGTAAAAAATATAAAAGTAGTTTGGTGATTGGTTCAAAACTCATTGGTACAAAAGATGAACAAGTTCCCCAGGCAGAATATCTACTTCTTAAAAACTTGTTAAGTAATGATTTGCTGTTTGACCAGAAAATTATCTTGTGAATTAGCTGTTAGGGAAATCCATGAAGTTTGAGAATAGTCAACAGCTTCTGCAAGTTATTTTGAACCCTCCTTTGTCTAGCATATGTGATGGCTTTTGAAATTTCATATGAGTGCTTATCAGTTAGCACTGATTGTTGTAGTTCCAAAAGATGAGCCCTCAAAGGCGCAAGCTTAAGTTGTTGGATTAATTTACGCAATTGCTCTCATCTTATTCTGAAATTGACTTGTAATACAAAACTGGAGCTTCTTGCTCACAGATGATTTTTCAAATTTTATGATTTCAGCACTTTGTACACCTACAGGGTCCTGACACCTTTACATGTGCACAAACGTGCGCAAACGCACACACACACACATAAAGGAGTGTGAAACAAAACATTGGATTTGGAGTTTGTTCCAACAGCTGCCACACATGAGATCCTGATCGTCTGTCTTTTTTCTTTTTTTGGCTTTTGTTAGAATTTGGCATCAGTGTGTTCCGATCAGTGCCTGCCAGTTCACTTAAATGTTGAAGAGCACTCATGTATCTGTTTTTGAATCATATTACTGATTTCACTTGGAATTAGGCAATACATAACTGTTCTTGCTATAACTTACCAGTCTCTTATTTTTGGTTATGCTATTTCTTTGTCTCAGTTGATTATTCTCTCTTTTAATAAATTAACAATGTTATGTACAGGTTCCTAGAGAGTCGTTGCTTTTTGTTATTCCTGCTTTTGGCGGTGTTGTTTCCTGGGAGGGAGAGGGTGCTCCATTTAGTGAAGATGATCAGAGCATTACTCATAAGGTTTACTATTATACACATCATAAATGAGATGAAACATTAATGGATTAGTACGTGCATGTATAGAATTTGTTGAATATGCTTATCAAAATAATCAAAAGTAAATGGTTCAAAATATGTTAAGTATGATAGTTCTAAGTATTTCTTTCATATGTCAGATTATTGACCGGCCAACACAAGGTCGTACATTCCTATCAAAAAGAGAATATGTGCAACCACAATGGGTGTATGATTGTGTAAATGCACGTGTCATTTTGCCAACAGAGGATTATATGGTCGGAAGGTAAGTCCCCTGTATATGCAACCATGATCTTCCTTACACTATGTTAACCTCTGCGACCTTTGCTATGATCATTAAATTGTAGTCCTCATTTGCTATGCATTATGCACACAAAATCATATTTCTTGAGAAAAAGTATTATGTCGTCCTCCATATCTTCTAGTATCAACCACATGAATTATTTTCTACTCTTAAAAATTGATATTGTTTTTTGCTACTTTTAAGGTGAAAGCTGTTGCACATTTTTTAATATCAATATTAATGAATGACTTATTGATACTGTCGACAGGGTTCCTCCACCACACTTATCACCTTTTGTTGACCATGAGTCTGAAGGTTATGTTCCTGAGTATGCAGAGACCATTAAACGATTGCAGGCTGCTGCTAGAAAAGAAGTCCTTCCATTACCGGGTGTAGGAAAAGAAGATCTTGAAGATCCTCAGAAATTACTGGTTGAAGGTATTATCGATCGAGCAGAAGCTAATGAAGCTGCTGAGAGAAAGCGCAAGGTAGTTATTGTTTTAACTAATTGAATTGTGTAGTAGCCATATGCAGGACAGTGATTTATACAAAAATTTTATGCTATTATAATTCATGTTCATGGGAAGTTCATCACTATGTCCCTGTTGTCTTGATTAAATTTGGAATGGATGCAGATGATTCTTGAGCAGAACCGCTATCTTGATGAATTGAAAATGGAAGTTAAGGGTGTCCAGGATTCTTCAACTGCCTCAGATAATAAGCAGAGCTCTTCTAAAGAGATGGAGGCTAGGGAAGAATCTGAGCCCGATTTAGAACAAATGGCCCAGGATCATGCAAACATGTCGAAAATTGTGATGTCACGTAATAAGAGGAATCTTTTAGAAGCCATGGAGGTAATTTTATTGGTTATGTTGTTTTTATTGTGTTATAACCAAAATAAAAACAAGAGTGCATGCCTCTGAGCTTATGGATCTATGCTGTCTTGGAAAATTTATGTAATAAGCTAACAAATACACAATGCACGGAGTTTACTATCTTGGATTTCTTGAGAAGTCATAATATCATTTGATAAGGTTTCTATGTTTAATATTCAGTTACTGGCATTTCATAGTTGATCTGGAACCAAGCAGTTTTTGTCCGAATCTACATGCTGTTTGATCATATGCTGCATTTAAAAGCTGTTGTTATTTGTGCTAACATGTGGATACTGAAGTGTTTCTGGATGTTACCCTCTATACAGTATAATTAAGTAGACTGCCATTAAAAGTACTAAAAACTTTTGTAATCTGATTGTCTAGGTTGTGTAGACATATACTTACTGTGGAAGATTAGGTGTTGGTATCATATAGTCCAAGCTATGCTAGAGAGCTTTGTACTTTTTGTGCTCAAATGCTTCTAGAACAAATACTATTTGAAGCCTAGTGTAATAATTTCCACTAGACTTTATAGAGAGTTTTTTTTTTGGAGGAGGGGGCGCGCGCAGGGGGTGGGGGTGGGGGGGTGTTAGTTAAGGAGGAAGAGTTTTTAGGAGAATGGAATAGAAGAGAGATGGAAGCAGAGAATTGGGGAGTGGGGAGAGTTAAATTGTGTGAAATTGCTTCTTCATCTGATTGGCAAGCAACTTACAAATGCTTGGTTTAATTGCTTCTTCACTGCGATTTTATTTTTATTTTTTTGGCGTTTGTTTATTATTTTTGGCCTGATGTTTGATCAACAGTGGATTTTATTCAATTTTCATATGCCATTTGAAGTACTATCTTTTGAGTTTGATATTGTTTTTCTTCTATGTTGTGACTAATATCTCTCTCTTCCCCCCTTCCCATCCCCCACAGATTGGCAAAAAGCGGAAGAAGGCTAATGTTGATCTTCTGAAGGAACGGAAGAGAAAAATTCAAGAAGCTAAGAAATCTAAGGAGACTTGAAGTGCCCCCTGAATTTGCATGGCTTGAATTTGTTGCTGAATTATTTGTCATATCTGTTTAGAATGCTAGTTAATTTGCGTGAGGTTGCTTAAGCTTTATAACTACATAAATTAAGTTCAACATTGCCAATTAAGGTTTTGATTGGCTAAAATTTTGGTAAATATGTAGAATACTTTTAAAATTTCATAAACTCATCAGCCCTATTGTTGTCTCCTTAAGTTTGCACATTTAAATTTAAGGCTGCATTAATAACCTCAATCTTATTATCATTCATTTGGATGCAATAATAATTATCCCCAATACAAAATAAAAAGATTTTAAAATTATAGACGGTGTCGTTTGAGTCGAAATGCGTGATAATTTGGCGCCTACTGAATCCGAATCCCCCAGTTGAGGTCCAAACAGATTACTAGTATTTTTGAAACCCAATTCAGGCTCCGTTTGTTTCGACGTAAAATATTCTCCACCGTAAAATGTTTGTAAATGCAAATGATTTCCTGGAAAATATTTGTTTTTCCGGTGTTTGTTTGCATTCTGGAAAATGCTCCGGAAAATATTTTACGGTGTTTGGTGCGACGTAAAATGAAATTTTTTTTTTTTTTTTTTAAACCTAAAATAAGAAAGTATTTATTTTAGAAATGTAAACACTCATCCATCACAATATTGTGAAACTAATACAAATTTTTTCATATGATAAATAAACATAATAAATGAAAACAACAAACAATGGACACCATCCAATGCGTTATAGTTCATAACCATTCCCATAACATATATAACCATAACACTACTTATCCAATGTTTAATACATAATCAAAATACTAAACATAGTTCATAAATACATAACCATTGTTTCATAATATTACATATTTTTGGTGAAATAGTTCTCCAACCAAAGCTTTCTCAGTCTAGGAGCCTTAGCCATAAAAGCTTTACCAACCTTCTCTTCTTGAACCATATAATCAAAAGCTGAAGCAAGCATCTCTTCAGGAAAACCTTCAGTGCTCATTACTGCTTCATAAAGTTCATTGGTATCAACAGGCCCTTGACTCCTTACTGCTTCAGTGCTATTTTTGAAAGCAATAGCAATCTCCTTAAGTTGGGCAGCTACCTCGCTATAATTGCTTTCTCCTTTGGCCTCACGACTTCTTTTTCTATGACTCCTTCCTTTTGAATGTGAACTAGAGGAATCAGTATTTTTTTCCTTTACAGTTGAATCAGACTCACCATCTAATTCAACAGGAGAGTTATGTTCAACAGGAGGGTTATGTGACGTTTCATCACCCCAAGAATAAGCATAACTTCCCGTTGCCACATCTTTACCAACAACAATAGCCATTTTATCATAAAACTCAATTTTTTTGTTCAAATATTGTACATGAGTAGGATTAGCCTGTTACAAGAAAAAACAAAATGTCAATAAACAAGACAAGATAATATAATTCATCTATAACCCATGAAAGTATAAATTTCATACCATCAAATACTCGTCTTGTGTTTTTGGATCACACGTAATCATCTTTAAATTATCGTCCCACCCAAACCCACTATTATTGCGTACAGTTTGAATTGTTTTCCAGGTGGTTCGAATGGTTCGCAGACGATTTGAAACATGATCAGGTATGCATGTTACTCCAAACCTTTCGCTTATCTCTTTTGCTACTCTTGCAAAAGATTGAGGTTTAAAAGTATTGGATGGCTTATTTCCTTTTAAAGCTTCTTCTTCCAAAATGTCTAGTAACATAACATGCATAGGTGTTGACCACCTAAATTGACTTCCTTTTCTTTCCTTCTCCTTATTTTTTGCCATTGCTACAATAAAATAGTCCAAACAAATACAATTCCATCAAACAAACCCATAAATATAAACATTATGACAATCTCATAAATCATAACAATTATGACAATCATAACATAATGCTCATCAAGTTCAAAATTACACAATCAAAAGGAGTTGTCCTTACACACTACACAACCAAATAAAATTCAACATACACAATGTTTTTAGGTTTTAAACCATCAAAAAATGAAAAAACAACATATATTTATCAGTCGAAGGCACGGGTTGGGAGAGAGAGAAACCGAGCAGAGAAAGAGAACTGAGCAATGATCAGTCGAAGGCACGGGGGTGGCTCGGGGTGGCTGGCGGGGTGGCTGGTGACGGTGAGGAAGTGAGAGCAGAGAGTGAGGAAGTGAGAGCAGAGAGAAGAGAGTGAGAGCAGAGAGAGACGTAAATGGTCGAGGCTCGCGTGTTTTGGTTTTGGAAAATGGTTTACGGAAATATTTTCCGTAAACCGTTTTCCGTTTTTTCCTTCGGCATTTTACGGTCAAACGAAAATATTTTCAGTTTGACTTCTGTTTTACATTGCAACAAACGCCTGCAAATGCTGAAAACGTTTTACGGAAAACGTTTTCAGCCGAAACAAACGGAGCCTCAAATTCGCGGTTCGCATTAGTGCTCAGAAGCTTTCTCTCATGCTGGGGTTTTCACAATTCCCCACCAACCGAGGAATCGACTTCACAAAAATCTACATGGTTAGTTGCTCTGTAATCTTCTGCCTTCACTAACAGAAATGAATTAGGGATTTTGAATCATTGCAGTGGTTCAGCTTTGCTGGATATTAATTGGAAACAAAGCCGCTTTACACGATTCTTGTTCATCATTAGCCACCTTTATTAGTGAACCATTTGTGGATAATATAATCAAATTAATTTGAATAGAAATCTAGTTTCTGTATTCGAGTTGGGGGTTGAATGGGGAGAGCTAAGGTTATGGGCGAGTCAGATTAAGGAGTTTGATTGTGTATCATATTTGGTTTCATATGAGGAGATGATTCGTTATAGGTAGAGTTGAGTTTGGCGTGAAAGTGAAGGATTCTATTAGTAATAGAGTGATGATATGATGCTTTTTTGTTTCTAAAGATGATACAGAGCATTATTGTGTTTAGATCTCTGATGTGGTTGAGTAGTTGCTATTGGCCAAATTTTTAGTCATGTCGGAAGTCGGAAGTCGGAAGTTGAAGCTGCCTTGTAAACTGGATTCTTTGTTTTCTGTTGTGTGAATTCTTTGCTTTAATGAAATCTTTCTCATTCATAAAAAAAGAAAGAAATTGCTCCTCCTGTCTGTAACGTTTGAAATGTTGCGACTCTCCAATTGTCTAGGGATGAGTTGACATGTGGCAAAAGCCTCTTTAAATGTGATATGAGATTCATAATTCGTTCCTTCAATGTATTGGGTGTTATATTCATCAGTTTTTCATTCTTGATCATGTAATGTGCAAACCATTTTAGTTACTTGAGTTTTTGCTTCAAATATCAAATACCGAATGCCCTACAGGCTACATCTTTATGGTTGTGGCTTATTGCTCAAACATCCCAGAAACTAGTAACCAAATTGATTAATGTGATGACCTCTGGATGTTTGTATGAGCAAACTATATTTTACAATATGGTCATTGGCGATATACTAACAATAATATTCGACTCACTATACAGATAATGAATCTGAACTTGTCCAAGCAACACATATACACACCACACTCAAACCTAAGGAAAATATTTTTTACAATATGGACATTGGCTATATCTTAACAAATGATTCAACTGACTATACAGATAATGAATCTGAACTTATCCAAGCTGCTCATATACACACCACACTCAAACCTCAAGACATCAAACTAAGAACAAGCCCTTGCACATAAATATTGTTGTATCTGACTTCTTGCAACTGCCAGAATCATCTACTTTGTATTTTATTTTGGTGATGTTGTCTTAATTTGGATGAGAGAAGACTTACCAATAGTAGCCTTCTTCACATTGGAAATTGAATGCTTGACCTTTGAGCCAACTCCCGATAGGATATTATGAGATTTCTTGTGCACAACCTTAACATCAATATCTTTAGGGGCTTCTACCATAACTGGAGCATCATAGCCTGGGTCTGTCCTTTTGTGTTCATCTCCCTCCTCTACATCTGTTTTTGCCTCATTTCTTCTTTGCTAGGCATTGGTTCTTTCTCCTTGGTCATTTCTTTAGTCACTTGCCGATTTTCTGCATGAGGTTGGACAATGAAATCTTAGCTGAATCCACTGATGTAGACTCTTCAGTTATTTGTTCACCTGAATCACCCATTCTTTTTTCTCCTTCACATTCATCTTCTCTCACCTCTGCATCAGCCTCTGTAGCTTTTCCAGCTCTTGTATCTTCTAGTTCAACTTTTTGCATTATTGTCCCTGTGTTCTCACTGGGGCCACTTCTCCTGGAATCTTTGTTTTAGATGCTGCATAAGAGGTCTTCTCTAATTGCTGAATGTTCTGAGTGGTTTCCTTGATTTCTGAAAAGCTCATCGTGCCTTCTTTCGGTGATATCTCTACAGCTTCCTCTGGATATAAAAAAAAAAACTTGATGTGTTACTTTGATCTTTAGGCTCAATTCAGTTTTTGAAATGATTCAAGGGAATGGTCAGAGACTATAGGAAGAAAAAAAGAAACACAACTCAATAATGGTTGTTGAAGATATTGAGTAGAATCAAAAGATAAATAGCTGGTGTTTTATTCTTCTTTTATTTCTTCCCTTCCCTTTTCTCTTCTTTTATTTTTTTGATGTTTTTGAGTATAATAATAGTCTAAGCATATGTTATTTCATCATCATGAATATAACACACTTCCTCATTTGGATTTGGAAACTCAATCTTATTGTCAATCCATACTAGCCTAAGAAGGGCTTGGTCTAGAATATGAATTCAATTTGTAGCCATCAAAACTTGTAAACATCAGTAATGCTGCAATGAGACAGTATAGTAGTATGACATATCATTTACGTTTCCCTTCTGCAATCCATTTTCAAACATTATTATTTATTTATTTTACATATTTAAAAATACTGTAGGTGACTCAAATACTTCTACCTTGTTAGATGCTTCAAATCCGTCGAGTTGGTTGGGAAGCTCCAGCCTGCACTTCACTCTCAACATGGCCCCTTCTGGATTTTATGCGAGCAGATCCAATGCGTCAAAGTGCAAAGAAGCAACTATAAATCAATATTGGTTAATTCAGCAGAAACTCTCAAGAACTAAGCACAATAAGAGTTTGGTGTTACAAATTATAACAAACCCTTCCATGACAAAAAGTTCTCTAACCATTCTGGACCAATATATTTCTGAACAACAGGAAAGTAAATTTAGCCATAGGAACAGCACAAAAGGATACAACATGTCATAGGATAGCTACTTCACTATCAGCTTCTACCAACTATAGCCATAAATCCAACACCAGAACATTAATGCTTTTGTCTGGGCTTGTTCTTGGCTTCTATGTCTCTTGGCTACCTAGATTTTACAATTTCATTGACACCCTTCTACAATTGTATTGTAATGAATGTAAATTTTTAACAATCCTATGAATCCTTTAATGTTCTTACTTCTGTGCTATATTGAATAGAATAGTAAAACACAATATTAGCTTGATTGCTGATAAAAGAGCTTTTCTTTTTTTCTTTTTTTCTTTATTCGACCATATTCTTCACTCTATGCCACACTTCATCTGACCTGCTGTTAGATCAGATTCCAAGTTCATATCAATCATTTTTATTTTTATTTTCTGTGACTTATTTCACAATTAGACGTGATAAGTCTTTTAGCAACGCAAGAGATACAAGAAAATATCACAATTTTTTTTTTGTAAAGATGATAAATTGTAACTGATGTAATATAATTTTCATATGAATTCATTAAAATATCATTTTTATTTAACTATAAAAAAAATTATCACTAGATTTATTGGGCTGATAATAGGAGTGATTTTATTTTATTTTTACTTTTTTACAAAAATAAAATAAAAAATGCTACACAATTGAAATGCATTTTCATTCACTGACTATGACAGAAAACTGAAAATAAAATAAAAGGTAATCCCTCTTTGTACATACATTTTTACAAGAATACCCCCAAAATAAAAAGTTTTCTTTCACACTTATAAAACCTGGTGGTGTCTTCAGCAATCGTTTCGTTGCTGTTTAGCTCTCTCTTTCTATTTTCTTTTTCCATACAAGATTTGATTGATAGGCTTAGGAAGTGACATTTCTTTAAAAATAAATAAATAAAAAAGTTCACATTTATCAACCATTTACTCAGAAATTCCTCACTATCACTCTATAAAAACCCAAAAAAAAAAATTAAAGAAATAAGAAAAACTCTTTTCCTCAACACAGCTTTTGACAAATTTTTGTGTAGCTCGGCTGTGAATTGTGATTCATCTTCTATTACGTTTGTATTTTTGAGTTATTGAATTGGACCCCATTGTTTATATTAGCAAAAGATTGTGTTTTTACTTTCTGTCTCTCTTTTTGGGTTGAATTTTGATCTTCTATAAAGGCTTTTGGGATTCTTAAACTTTGTTTCTGAGAGACAAAGAGCAATGGAGAAGAAGAAGGTGGCTGTACCGCTCGTGTGCCACGGGCATTCACGACCTGTCGTCGACTTGTTCTACAGCCCAATCACTCCGGATGGGTTTTTCCTCATCAGTGCCAGCAAAGGTGTTAGTCTCATTTTGTAATCTGTGGCTGTGATTTTTGGATTCAAACACATTTTTGTCAATTGGGTTTTCTTTGACTTTCTGTTTTGCTGAGTGTCACTGCAAAGTTTGGATTGAAACCCATTGTTCTGAGTCGGGTTTTCTTTGACTTTCTGTTTTGCTGTGTGTCACTGCAAATTTGGATTGAAACCCATTGTTCTGAATTGGGTTTTCTTCAAAAAAAGTTTTTCTTTTAGTAATCACTAGCTTCTTGATGGTTTAGGACTGTAACATTTTCTCAATTTGATTTGTAGTGAACTTCATTTTATTTTGTTGCACTTTTCTTGAATTGGGTTGTCACTTTTTTGTAGTTTTGAATTGTGATTTTAAATTTTAACACATTGTTATGAAATGGGTTTGTTTTATATTTATTTGTTTTTTGTATAATTAATTACTTACTATTATGTTAGTGTATGACTCTGAATTTTCATGACTGGCTTACTTTAATGTAGCTGCACTTGATTTTGGTTAGTTATATAACTCATGATTCTTGAACTGATTTTTGAAATCTAGATTCTACACCAATGTTGAGAAATGGGGAGACTGGGGATTGGATTGGGACCTTTGAAGGACATAAGGGTGCAGTGTGGAGTTGCTGCCTGGATACTAATGCTTTACGAGCTGCATCTGGCTCTGCAGATTTTACAGCGTATGTGATTGCATATATTCCTATCGAAATATGTTATTCTTTTACAACTCATTAGTGCTATGCCTGCTTAATTTTGGTAGTTGCTTCTATTTCTTTTTTTCTTTTTTCTTTTTTTTCTTTTTTTTTTTTTTGGTTTTAAGGCCAAAACTATGTTAGCAATAGATGCTATTTGAAAATTTTGTGTATAAATTTAGGTTGCCTAGCATGGTCATTGATGTTGTATGGAACTTGATATATGACATAAGTGTGACTCAATATCATTCTGAATGATACTACTACTGATCAGTACGTGATATTCATTGTACTCAATGACACATTGCAATATGTACACAAGGATATGTATTTTAAATTTTTTATAATCTTTTTCCCTAGATGTTCTAATTCTTTTAATTTAAATTAAATTATTTGACTTGTCATGTACAGTACAGTATAATACACAATATGGAAAATACGTATAGATACATGATATTACAATTATGGCATACCATCTGGCAATGGAATATCTCCAAATTATATATGTGGACAGAAAGCTCAAATTTGAAGTCTATTGTTAGCCTTTGGACGTTGTTTCACAAGCATGCTTATATTTATCACTAGGTAGATTTAATTTATCTATTAGGAAACATTGAGATGCTATTACAATTAGGATCATAGCCCCCCTCTCGTCTTTGCCTCTCGCTTGTTATCTTGATTCCTTGCTGCAGCAATTGTTAATATGATAGCAATTTGTTGCAATATGGAGATTCCTTATGCTTATATTATACATGCAGAAAATTATGGGATGCATTGACCGGGGATGAATTGCATTCTTTTGAGCACAAGCACATTGTTCGGGCATGTGCCTTTTCAGAGGTAGACTTGAATTTTCTTTTTTCCCTTTATAGAATATGTCTCTTTGTATTTGATCTCTGGATTCCTTTTTGCAGCTTTGCTACTTTACAATTTTCAGAAGGGAACATTTTGCACAACTCCTTAAATGGCAATAAAAATGGATTTTTAAAAATCAACTCAATAGAAGGCACCAAGGGCTATGAGAATGGATTTTTTTATTGTTAAGGAATTTTTTTTTTTTTTTTTTACCGAAAAGGAGCATGTTTTTATAAATTTTAGTTACATACTATGATAATGACAAAAGCGCAGACATATTGATAAGGATATATATAATCAACTTATAGGTGCAATTGCGCCTTCTCCCTTAATTTGTAGTCTGAAGACTCTGAACCAGAATTCATCTGAGTTGCTTTTGTACAGGACACACACCTTCTAGTTACTGGTGGAGTTGAGAAGACACTTCGTATTTTTGATTTGAATCGTCCTGATGCACCCCCAAGAGAAGTTGACAACTCTCCTGGTTCGGTTAGAACTGTTGCATGGCTTCATAGTGACCAGACCATATTAAGTTCTTGTACCGATACTGGCGGTGTCCGGTATGCACAGTTGTAAATGATTGATGAATGTTGACAAATTTTTATTTTGTGTCTGTTTTTTATTTCCTTGATTGCTTAGCGTTAAGTTAAGAGCTGCCTATATGTAAAGAAATGGATATGATATATGTCACATCAGAAAATTTAAAATCACTGAAATTGGTGCTTTGTAAATTGACACAAATAAGTGAGATAACATATGATGTTTATAGAGAAAATGTAAGCCAGTTCTTGATAAGTTGATGGAATTCTATAAATTTTATACTCTTTTAGATGTAAAGCTTGGATAATGGAAGAGTATATGTTGAATGGACTTACTTTGAAAGTGTTCGTAAAATCTATGATGCAGAGGAAGCAACCAATGTATGTGTATTATAGAAAAGGCCATCAAACAATGTAAAACTGAAACGCAAGGGAGGAGCAGTTTAAGCAATTTTCTCTTTGAATTTGAGTTGGCTGTGGAACTCCAGCAAGACTTCCAACCATATTTCTTTCAGTTGGGTGTGGAAACCTCAACTAGACTTCTGTCAATAATCCTATATGTAGGCAACATGAGACCTTTCATTCTAAATTGCGAAACCTGCCTGGTGTCATGCTTGATTCTAGCTAGTGGAATTTATCCTTGTCAGTAAATGTCTTGATAGAAAACAACCACCACATGCTCTTTCAGTGGTAGACTCTAATTTGATTGGAATTGCACAACATAATCTTGCAGAGATAACAGTAGTTCGTGATTATACTCTCTTGTTCTGTTTGAATTGGATCTGTGTTCTAATTGTTACGTCACTGACATTATCATCTGTATCTATTATTGGTGGCTCTTCAGGTTATGGGATGTAAGAAGTGACAAAATTGTTCAATTACTTGAGACTAATTCACCTGTAACGAGTGCTGAAGTGAGTCAGGATGGCCGCTATATAACTACCGCTGATGGATCGACTGTTAGGTTTTGGGATGCAAATCAGTAAGTTTTAAATTGGGTATTTCTGCAATGCTTTGTGATTCTGCAGGCTTGGCTGATAACTTGTTTACTTGCTAATCCTTCAGTTTTGGATTGGTTAAGAGCTACAACATGCCATTCAATGTGGAATCAGCTTCATTGGAACCAAAGCTTGGCAACAAGTTCATTGCTGGAGGAGAAGACATGTGGGTTCATGTTTTTGATTTTCATACAGGAGAGGAGATTGGTAGGTTATAAATACCTTTTTTCAAGATCCATTGTCTATCATCTTTGTGTCATCACTGAGAGTGCTATCCACCATGCCTTGTTCAAACTTTTTTCACTTGTCAAATTCATTTTGCTGCCAATGTATGATATAGATTCTCTATTCCTAATTTCTGTTTTATCCATTCTGGGAACATTCATATCTAGTAACAAGTTTGTTTGGATGCTGCCTAAAAGTGCCTAATATGCTCCTTTTTTCTTTAAAGAACGTATTATGCTCTTGCAAAACAATTTTTCATAAACCACACATATTTTGTTGGCTGAGAAAAACAATTAATACAATTTTGTAAGTAATAAAATTTGTTCCACCAAATAGCCGGGGCTATTGTCAATTTAAGGATTGTGATGCTTTGTCATTTTCCAGTGTCCAAAGTAATGGTTTCCATTTATAAATAGATAAACCTTTTTCGCAAATTTAGTATTTATATTGTGGTTGTAGGATGCAACAAGGGTCATCACGGTCCTGTCCATTGTGTTCGCTTCTCACCTGGAGGGGAGTCTTATGCTTCTGGATCTGAAGATGGAACCATTAGAATATGGCAGACAAGCCCTGCAAATCATGATGAGAATGATGCAGTACCTGGGAATGGCCCAACTGGGAAAGTGAAGGTTGAGGCTGACGAGGTTGCTCATATTAACAAAGAAGTGAAGAGTGAAGAGGAGAAGGAAATTGATAGCTGACTTGGACTTCCTCGAGATTGTCTGGAGCACTTACCATGTTTTACTCTCTGCTTGATGAGTGTGTGTGTGAGAGCATTAGTTTTTGGTTCTTGATCAATGTACACTGCATGTCATTTCCATTGTAAACTACATGTGGTTTCCACGTAAATCCTATGTCGTTTTGAACCCCATATCGTTTTTAAACGGGCATGTTTTCTTTCTCCTTTTGATCTCATAAATGCAGATCGTTCTTATTTTTGAACTACATGTCGTTAATCCCTCTCTTATCTGAGTTGGAAGAACGAAGTATGAGGCTTATAAGGACTTTTTCTTCACTATAATGCCCGCTTTATTTACCATTTATTCAACCCACAATCACCATAGCAATTAGCATAGGGGGAAAGAAGTGGACATTTCTTCATGGGCATTTAGGGATTCTGCAGCATATATATATATATCTATATATACTATAATGTAAAATCAAAATACTTTTTATTTTTAGATGACTTCATAAAACGTTAACACATAAGCTTTTGAATTTTTACAATTTTACACCTCATTATTTTTTTTTAATTAATTTTTTAGTTTTAGTTTATACCACATAGCCTTCTTCTCTCCCCAAGTCTCTACCCGACAAAGAGAGTCTAATGCAAACAAAGGCTTTGGTACTATTTTTGGTTTGAAAATTTATTTTGAGTTTTTTTTTTTTATTATGATCAATATTTTTAATTTAAATGTTGTCTTGCTAAATGGTTGCAATAAGTATATTCTTAGTCATTTACAGTTTTATGGGGCTTAGTGACTTAGGTATTTATCTTTAAGAAAACTCTTAATCTATTATATGCAAATTAATTAGATTAATTCTTTTGGACTGAGCAATGGACAATAATCTCCTAATGACTACCACCATATGGAATTTGACATAGATTGTACTAGGTAGGTCCGTAGGTGAGTATTAATATGATTATTGTGTGTAGTTCCTCCACTCACTTTGAAATTTCAATGGCCTCTGCATTGTTACTTTGTTAGTTAATAAGATCCTAAACTACACAACTTTACCACATTTCTTTTATTTTCTCATGCATATTGGATGACATGAATCTTTCTTTGCATTTACAGTTTTAGTTTGAGTTTTCTCTTCATGGCTACCTAATTAAATCAAGAATATATGTTGTTTTTTATGAATTAATATAGTTTTTCCATTTGGATGACTTTTAAAAAATAACTTAATTAAATAGTTTCATGTTCTATTTACTAAAAAAATTACACATCTTGTTCTTTCCTATTACATATTGTGATACATTTCTCGACATGTTCTATTGACAGTAATATATGAGTATTGTTGCTCCAAATAATTGTGTGAATAATTTATCATATAAATGAGAGAATGATTATACTAAATTACAAAGAATTGATGATGCAAGCGATGTAAAACTCACAACAACAAAATGAGAAAAACCCAAAAAAATTAATATTCAAATTGAAAATATCTGCAAATTAAACTTACAAAACATTCACATAAATTTTAGGAAAAAAAATATTGGTTTGCCCTATGATTTGAATCAATCTCCAAATATATATATATATATATATATATAAAAGCATATTTGACTTTTGTTAATTCCTTCACAATTTTACACATTATCAAAATGATCGTAATAACTATTCCTTAGATTATGTAATAACTCAAAAAAATAAAAATAAAAAACCATAGTTGATTACCACTTTTTTTTTTAAATATATACTCTCTCTCTCTCTCTCATATATATATATATATATATACCTAAGTCTCCATTTTAAAAAAAATTGCCTCTCTCTCTCTCTCACACACACACACACACACACATATATATATATATATATATATATATACACACATATATATATAACATTCTCCAAAGTGTTTTAAAATTATTAATAAACGTATAATAAGCAATACTCGTATATAAATCATGTTGTAGTAAAATATATAATACAGATTCAGGGTTCTATTCATGTGTTGTCACCAAACAGATAAATGGTAATAGTTATTACATTACATCTTCTTTTATTCCTTGTAATATTGATTCCTATTACAGTGTAATAAGTAATAATCATTACAGTGTACCTAACACATCACCACCACCACCAAATTAGATTTAACTTTCACCATTCCACAATAGTTGCTTCTTGCATCCCTTTGAATTTTTCACTTTGATACCTGCCTGCCGCCAATCACCACATCGCACCGCCACAGCTCCACGCCAGACCACCTCACGATCTCACCTCAGGCCTCCACACGTCCACGTCGAACCACCTCACGATCTCTCTCTCTCTCACCCTCAAGCTGCCACACCTCCGTGCCTCGATCTGATCTCACTTTCGGATCTGCCGCCGCCGAGCTCCACAACCACACCACCAGATCTCCCTCGCCTCACCTCCCCTAAGTCCCTTCAAATCTCCCTCATTTTGTGATTTTTTTTTTTTGCTATGATTTTTGCTTTGTGATTTTTTTGCCTGTGATCTTTTGATAGGTATTGTTGGGTTTGTGGCTTTTTTTTATTTGATTTGGTTGGTATATTTTGATTTGGTTTTACCATGATTTTTGCATTGTGATTTTTTTGCCGTGATATGTGTTTGTGGCTTTTTTTGCTTTGATTTGGTTGGTGTGTTTTGATTTTGGTTTTGCCGTGATGGTGTATGTTGTATTGTTGTGGTTATGTATTGTATACCCAATCACGTGATGGTGTATGTTGTATTGTTGTGGTTATGTATTGTATACCCAATCACCTGCCCACACCCGATTTCAACAGATAATACCTCTTTAAACCCAACTCATTTGGATAGGTTGATAAAATTCCCCCAAACCCGACCCAACCCGACAATGGAGAAGATTCACCATGATATCGATCCCTCCAAATTAGGGATGATTGAATTCATCCGCTCCCCTCCCATTTACTTTCCTCCCATTTTCTCCCATTTTTACCTCTACAGATGGTGAAACAAAACCACAACAGATTTCTCTCATAATTTCACTTTCTTATAATAGTCTTTCCCTTCTTCTTTGCCCCTCTCCCTCTCTCCTCTTTAAACCCAACTCATAGCCGGAGTAGAAGGGGCAAAAAAATGGATAGGTTGATAAAATTCCCCCATTTTTTGGAACCCGACTTTATGGGTTATGTTGAGTCCTTTATGGGTTATGTTGAGTTTTTGAGAATTTAGTAAGGTTATATAGGTTTAGGAGAATGGGAAAGTGCCAATGGGGTCACCCCTAGTTGCATTGGCAATGGAGAAGATTCTTGACTTCCTGGTGATGTAGAAAAAAGAGAGAGAGGTGAAGGTTGTGGACATAGAAGAAAGAGAGAGAGGGAGAGGGGCAAAGAAGAAGGGAAAGATATCGGAAAGAGAAAGAAAGTGAAAATGATCTTGTCTTTTATGTGGTTTGGATACATTCCTTATCACGGGATAAAAATGGGAGAGAATAGGGATGGGAGGGGAGCCGGATTGAATTCAGCCCAGCCAATTTTAGTCCTAGTATTCAACGCAAGCTAACATTGAAGTAGTAACAAGTTGTTTAAACCAAAAAAAATTAAAACAAAAGGCCTCAAGAAGTTTAACTAAAAATTTATAAAACAAACCGTTTACCAGGGAAAATATGCTGCATGTGGTTTAGGGAATGAGTTTTCTACAAATCGTCTGCCAAAAATGGTTGCTTGAGTTTGGTTTAGAGAGGAAAATATTAACAAGGACGTTCAGTATGTTATATCTGTGGTACACGTGGTTGAACAAAAACAATAGTTCTATGTTTAGCAAGGACTTCGCAACAAGTTGTTGAACAACACGTACTTTAACTTGACAAAAGACTTCATTATTAAGAGAGCCTATGTTTGCTTCAGCTGCAAGTAAGGCCTTAAGGAACTCCTTCCGAAGATGACAACACGTCTTTAGTGCAAACAGTCTGCAAGTAAAAGAATCAAGGCAAAATTAGATGAACCAATCTAAAAAAAAAAATTATTAACTTATTCTCTCTCTTGTGCTCATTCTAGGAATAAAGGGAGAGGGAACAAACACCTACACAGATATATGTGCTTGTATTCTTGCAGCCATATGCCGAGCCAAATTACGAAAGCTAAGTTTTCCATTGAACATGATGGCTTTTCATTGACAAAATTCATTTAATCTTCTAAGTGAACAGGGTCAACGGCATTTGAATTATATTAAGTTCAACGGAACCAATTGATTCAACTTACAAACAATCCTACAATGTCCACTAAATTTAATGGTGTTATGATTTTTATCCTCTATTAATATCAACCAGATTCCATGATGAGAGAGAGTTTACTTTATGGCTCCAACATCACTTGATGTAATAGAATAGGTTATTATTATTTTTACAAATAAGGAATAAAGAGAATAGAAACAACATACTGAGAACAAAGCATGCTTCTAAAACTAGTCAGCTCAATCTGAATTTTTAGGACCTATAATCCAAGCCACATATTGGTAGTAGAAATTACAAAGGCCCACCATCTATACAAATAACAAGCAAAGACTGATGACACAAAAGATAGCTAAATGCATGCAGAGCCAATCCAGGTGAGTATATGTAAATTTCCAGTACTTTATTACTAAAGAACAACAAATGGTGTAATAATGAAAGGAGAGACTTGTACAAAGGCTTGAAATCAGTGGCCAAACTAAGATTTTACTGAAAAACTAAAAAAATACTATAATTAAACAAACTTTTTTTTTTTTTTTTTGATAGGTAAAAGATGTAATATTAAAAAAGAAACTCCCTTTCTGTATAAATTATGGACACAGAGGAGTCAACAGTTACAAAGAACAAGGAGAATGAACATAGCATAAAGGCTCTATAATGAAACAAACTAATTGACTAAACATCAATCAATAGTCCCAATAAGATAAATAAGTTGGTCTAGTTTTAGATTGCGTTTGACAATGATGCTACATTTTGAGGTGAGCAACCATGTTAAATGCGTCTACCAATTTTTAAATCCCTAGATTCTATGCAAAGAGGAATCCTGTAATATACCACAACGATGAAGCATGCAGGGAAAAGAAAAGAGACTGATCATGATAGAATATTTACAGTAGGATGAATGAAATGCATCTAATCATAGCTTTTGAATAATCCTCCATAGCTTCAGTATTTCTAGTGAGTGGCCTTATGTTGCCCACCCTACTGAAAACCCTCTAATTAGTTTTTATTTAGTTGTCATTTATATTTCTATTATCGTTGTTTCAATCAACCACCCAATGAACCCAATAATTTTAGCCATAAGAGTTTTAGCAATCACTTCCAGCCATGAAGATTTCAACCAACTTATTATCTAAATTGGTGTTGATTTGGAGGGGGTGATAGAAACTATAAGAATTCATCAGGGGTAGTGAGATATTGGTTTGAATTTTGAATTGTTCTCATCAATATCTCTTTATATTCTATAAACCCTATACGGGTTCAATGTAATGCATTCTATGCAGTCCATTGAAATCTCCAAAGCCAACTGTAACTCTAAAATTAGAAAGCATTATTAATCCTTGTGTCTTCTGAATGACCAATCTCTACCATGAAACTTTCATATTTCAAATAAAATCCAATATTAGTTTCGTATTATTAGTTAGGATGTAAAAACAAATTAAATTAGATTAAACCATTAGATAGAACACAGAATCTGATTAAACCACCACTTACATGCATTTCCAAAAGGGAAAGGAAAATTCCTGAACTTCTTTTCATAAATTCATTCTAAATCCAATCCCCAATATTATTTATTAGTAATTATAAATATAAATCCATTCTTACCCTTGTCTGTTTCATTTCTTAGTAACAGATAATAGTCTTTTTCCATTATGAACAGGTGCAATCTAGGACCTTTTAACAATGACATGCAGGAAAGGATGTTTCCAGTAAATGGTTTGATCATCTGACCACTAACCTCCAGTATCTGACATATTAAATCCAAATATAAAGGCTCAGAAAGCACATATTTCTTATAGAGGTTCTTTAAAGGAAGATTAGGATTCCCTTTTGGATGTCATATATGTGAGATGCAATAGATCACAGAAGTTTCCCTTCAAACGCCTAGGTCTATATTTATTTTCTTGGGTAAAACTTAAGTACAGTTCCTTAGGTTAGGTACATTAGGTTCCCCAATTGAATTCAAACACATGGTTGCATTAACCAATGAAACACAAACAATGTTATCTTTTCCAAGAATATTTAAATTCAATGTATTTGAATTCAACTAGGAACCTAATGTATTTGATCTAAGCAACTGTACCTAAGTTTTACCCTATTTTCTTATTTTAATAAAATTCTCTACTTCTAAACCCCCAATGCCAACTCTTTGAAGCTGCAACTTAATAACTTAATGGCTACTGCATACTAGTGAAGGACATAAAGGAGTCAAAACTGTAGCTTGAGAAGAATAAGGAAGTCTCTCCAATAAATTTTGGATGGTACTTTTTGCATCAGACATTTTAGAAATGATATTCTTAGTTGTTATATTACAGTTACCCTCTTTAATAGAAATAATTATGTCATGCATTTGGCAAATACATCATTTCTCTCACAATATGTGAGCGCCCCAGATATTGTGAGAGAGAGAGAGATGATGTTTATGCCAGATGCACACGGTAATTTTTTTCCTTCAATAGAAGCTATCAATTTTTTTTTTTTTTTTTTTTTTGTTTTTGAAAGTACAACAAATTGTTTTGAGCAATTTGGCAAAATTACCTTTGATAAAATTGAAATATGCATGTACTCTTTGAGAATCCCTTGAGGCAAGCATCCATAACAATGACCACCAAGTAACACGGCAAAAACCTGGTCATATAAAAGCCGACAGAATTAAACCACAAGAACATGAAAGTGTCTGAACTAAAATGGTAGCCATGCCAGATTTAGAGAATAGAAAGGATAGATGACTGGTAAAGAAGCAAGTCTAATAGTTTTTCACTAATCAATGAGTCAAACATTAAACTTGATATATATATATATATATATATGAATTCCTTAGAACAGAGAAAGCAGCAAGTGTCACTAACTTTATGCCCCAAATAGTACTCGCGAAACCACACAAAAATCAACCACAGCCAAAATTCTTATTCAATGAAGAAAAATCTGTTAAGATTTCCATGCCAACAAAATACACAAAAACAAGAACAGATGCACTCTTAACCACTTTGAACCTAGCCCAAACCCATGGCAAATATATGGGTTCGATCCACCTGAATCCACAGCAGAACATGCACTAGACAACAAAGAATTATAGAAGGAATCCATCACTAGACTAACTGTTCTTCCCCACTGGAGCAGATGGAGGTGTTATCAAGAGCATACAAATATAGAGAGACCATGTCAATGCAAGAAATTGATGCCCAACAATCATAAAACCTCAGTAAGGCAATTATATATTGAAAGCAGTGACAATCTATGACTTGAAAATGTACTCCTTACAGTAAGTTAAACTTAAATACTATGTAGATTTGCATCAGTATACCAAAATAACAACACGGAAAGACGATCTTACTTTGGTCTCTCCCTTATCAAATTCCAATGACGGAGATAAGGTCCTGAGTATCAAATCTGGAATTCAAACAGCTTGCCATCCACGTTTAAAAGAATCTCACATAAGTTTTTCAGCCATGGATTCGCTGGTTAGACTTGTCACTTTATAAAAAATTCAATCACCTCCATGTTAATCTATACAATTCAAAGATGAAGGCATCGTTTTTTTAGGTGTATTGCTCCCCTGGCAACCCCCAATTAGAGACAGGAATTTCCTTTCTGGTTCACTATCATTGCACAATCAGCCAAGCAATCAGCTTCACATGCTGTCACATAAGGGAGCAAATTGCTCCATCACCAAAGGTACTTTGCAGAAAGAAAACATACAGGGAGATTATGCCAGTTTGATTATTCTTGTGCTCTTTCCATTTTGCCAATTTAACTCTTATCAATAAGGTGCATCATCAGCTTACGCTTATGAAACTGTATCTCCTTCGCTTGTCGCTACAAGAAATAAATACAAAAATTAAGAACCTCTTACACAAAAAAGAAACAATCTAAACATATGAAAGCAGAGAGCAAATTTGAAATGACATATATGTATAAAATTGTACAATGCAAGGTAATTATAGGAGAGGAACCCTATACTAACTCTATTTTAACTTTAGTAGGATTGGGTGACTTGTCTTGCAAGTAAAGTCAAACTACTTGCTCTACAAGGTTAGGCTAACAATAGGCTAGGCTTAACTACAACTGGGTTGGGTCCTAATATATCTAACATCTCCCCTCAAACTCGAGATGGTAAATCTAAGACAAGCTTGAATTTGGAGAGAAGTGTTCTTCAATAGTTGGGACTTAGACAAGGGGGCCATTGTCACCGTTGCTATTCCTTTTGGTTATGGAGATCCTAAGCAGAATGATAAAAAGAGCGGTGGATGGTGGCTTGATCAAAGGCTTTAAGTTTGAATAGTTAGCAAAAGTATCATTGATATTTCCTACCTTTTGCAAACGGCACTATAGTATTTTGTGAGGCCTCACCTGAACAGCTAGGCTATCTTCATTCTGTCCTTATTTGATTTGCAGCCTTTTCCTGACTCAAAGTTAACTTCAACATAAAGTGAATTGGTACCGATGGGAGAGAGAAAATCGGTTAGGTCTTGCTAATATTCTAGGGTGCAAGGTTGGGTCTTGACCTTTAACAAACCTAGGTCTACCTTTGCACTACTTTCAAAGCTAGCAGTATTTGAAATCCTAGAAAAGGTAGGAAAACGGTTAGCAGGTGGAAAAAGTTGTACCTGTCCAAAGGAGGAAGGATTATGGATAAGTTGGAGAAACTTCAAAAGGACTTCTTATCAGGCAGTATTGGGGACACCAAAAAGTTCCACTTGGTGGATTGGAGAGTGGTTTGCTCTTCTTTGAAAGAGGGAGGCCTAAGTATCTGGAAGCTTAGTTCTTAATCAAGCTCTATTTGAGAAATGGTTATGAATATTTGTAGAACAAGATCATTTTTGGAGGAGAGAAAATTGTGCAAAATATGGCAAAGGATGAGGAGATTGGACAATGGAGGAAAATTTTTATGATTTGAGCTAAGAGATGGATCCTTTGTGCAATTTCGAAAGAAAATTCGGTGTGGTGACTACTCTCTTAAGAACTTGGACCCAAGGATTTTTGCGTTAGCAGCAAATAAGGAGGCATCAGTAGCATCCTATCTAGATCATATGTCTGAGGGAGAGATTCGACATTGGAATCTTCATTTCTTCCTCCTATGGATGAGAGTTGGAGTTGGTGGATTCCTTTTTTGAGATGCTTTATGCTAATTTTCCTTTTCTTGATAGGTCCAAATAAAATTTTGTAGTAGCCTTCAAAGAAAGGAATGTTTGAGGTTCGTTCGAACACAATGTTCTAAGGGGCTCTTCAGGCCTATCTTTTCCTTGGAAGAGTATCTAGATGACTAAGGTACCACGAAAGGTGGCATTCTTTGCATGGACTGTAGCCCGTGGGAAAATACTAACAATTGACAACCTATGAAGGAGGTACACATTGATAGTTGATTGGTGTTGTATGTGCAAAAGTAGTAAGAATTCTATTGATCACTTGCTCTTTCATTACTCTGTGAAATCAGATTTATGGTCTCGTCTTTTCGCTGTGTGGGCTAGCCTAGGTGATGCCAAATCTCTGTGATTTGTTTGAGTGTTAGCAAGGACGTTTTCAGCACCATAGACATCTAGAATTCAAATCCCCCTTCTTCCCCAACTATTGATTTATGAAAAAGAAAAAAATAATAATTGAGGATGTAAAGTACTGCACCTAAGGAATTGTAAATAAGTTTTACCCATTTTTTTTAGTCTGTGTAGGAGACTCAAATATTACATTTTCAACACCATAGACATCCAAGATTCAAATCCCCCTTCTTCCCCAACTATTGATTTATGAAAAAGAAAAAAATAATAATTGAGGATGTAAAGTACTGCACCTAAGGAATTGTAAATAAGTTTTATCCATTTTTTTTAGTCTGTGCAAGAGACTCAGAGATTAGAGTCTCACACACATGTGGAAGAATATGAACATTCTGAAATAAAGAATCAAATAGAGTGCACAATTTTTTAAGATAAATTTCCGTCTATTGGGCCATTGGCTAAACTTTGGAGCTTAATTATTACTGCTACACAATAATTAATAACCCAAATTTTTCTTCTATTAGCTTTAAAAATAAAATATTATTATCAATTTATAATATATATATATATATATAGATTATATATATATATATATATATATTATTAGTTTATAATTGAGAATTGTTTTTTAGATTTTATTTGAATTTTTTTTTAAATAGATTTTATTGACTAATATTTGGGGGTCTTCTTCCATTTAGGGGCTTTAGGCGATGGCCTAAGTTACTTATAGGATGGAGTCGGCCTGAACATTAGAATAAACAAGATCAAATGGAGTAAAGGAAATAGTCACTATTACTAAAAGATAAAGCAAGTTCTCTTCGAAGTTAACAACCAATACAATGAACAGGTTCGGACTTAGATTAATCCTAAATGGCCGGTAGAAATTAAAGGTTGAAAATGAGAGTGTCATAGATGCAAAGAATCAAAGACAATAGGTGCAGTAGCAATAGTGGAGAGCAAATGAGAAGGAAGAATAGGTGAGGGAAGCTTGAACATTCGTCCCGCTTTATGGTTTATCCCAACAGTCTTCCTTGTGTGAGAATTGTACACATTGCAAGTGTGTTGAGGAAAGGAGACTAAATTCAAGTAGATCAACAGTAAGTTGAGCAGGATTGGGAACAAGAAAAGAGTCAACAACACTGACATCAGTGATACGCAGAGATGAGACAAGTCACTGCTGATGTGGCATGCTGACCTGGCGGGGATGTGTGTATACTAGAAGAGGTGTTCGGCGTGTGGATGCATGATCCAGAACCTTCCTCAATGTGTGCAGGTGCATGTATAAGCATGGGCTTCCTTCTGGTGGTGCATGTGCACTGTCGGGGGATGATCGGAAAGAGGTGTCAGATGTACTGGAGGCTGGCAGTTTGTGTCGTATTTTTTGAAGAAAGGAGACTAGAAAATAATATACTTGTGATGGCAGCAACAACACTAGAGAAGCTGCGAACGACAACAAGAGCACAACACAGACAACGAAGAGAGCACCAAGATCCACGAGAACAAGACAAACAATGTTCATGTGTTGCCATAAGCAAAAACAAGGCTAGAGTCGACTAGAAATGTCAAAGAAGGTGATAGGAGGTGAGAGCAAGAAAAGAGGGAGCACCAACTTGGTAGTCTAAAAATACAGGATGCTTTCAGCAATAGGAAACCCTATAGGGAAGCTATTGTAGAGAGAGGAGATTGCTCTAGGAGGGTCGCGGGGGTACAACTCTTATACAATAAAAGAAGAGCAAAATTTAATTGACGTATATGTATTAAATTGTACATGCAAGGTATTTATAAGAGAGCAACCCTAGACTAATTCTATTCTAACTATAGTATGATTAGGTGACGTGTCTCGCTAGTAAAGTCATATAACTTAATCTACAAGACTGTTCACTATAAGTTAAGCTTAACTACAAAATGCTTGGGAAAGGCTTTGGCCCTAATAAGTCTAACAATATCTTTGCAAATAAAAGAGAAGCAAAAAGGGTAAATTTTTACCTCATGTAATGAATTCCACCATCTGTTTGATCTTTCTTGTAGTAAACACCACTCTAAAGCCATATCATATTCTATGGTATTGGGCTGGGCACAGTGTGATGTTGATACAGCTTTCTTCTTTAAAATAGAAAAACACAATAGTTGATGAAAACAGACATCAGACATGGTTAACCTAGATAAAAGGAACGCAAAAGCATATGGGGGGGATAACTTTAATTACCATTCCTTCACGTTGCTTTTGAAAGCTAGCCTCTTTAATAACCATATGGCCTGGAAATGTGATAGATTTTTTAGTCTTCCTAGGGACTCCCTGGCTTCCTATAACTGATCTGCCAATTAAGAAAAATGACGCAATATCAAACTTTTATAAAGCATCATAAAATTTGCTTTATCAAAGACAATTTCTCTATTAGACTGTTGGAGAGTTCATACGTCTATTAGTCAACAGCAATGCGTATATGCAAGAAGAGAGTGCATGTCCAGAATTTGTTTTTTTGAAAGTATAAATTTGAGTTGCATGATCTTTTTTTACATGGGACAGGCTGGGTTATTTCAAAGTTAAGCTTCACATAGAGCACATCAGAACTGCGGTCCAATCATCAATCATATATATGCAGGTATTCTTATTCAAGTGCACTGAAGATCATCACAGGCAGAGAGTTCAAGTGAGAAATTGGAATTAAGGTAAGAAAGATTAGAAGTTGGTCAATTATTAGGTTATCCCATGAATCATTCTAATTGGGACTTGCTACTATTATCTACTAATTTGTAGGCTTAAGGTTGACATTTACAATCGAAACTTTTTAGGTTCTTGACCTACTCAAATTTGTTGGGCTTGGACCCCACAAACTTTTTGTGTCGACCAGGAAATATCCTTATCAAACTATAAGTAATGCAGGTTAATCAACTACCTTCCTACTTATCAAAAAAGAAAAAAGTTAATCAACTACCTTCCATCTGTTAGCATTAGGCATCTCCTTCTTAACTGATCAATTGCTGACTCCGCAGCATTTTTTGACTTAAAGATAACAAGAGCTTGTCCTGTTAGCAAAGAAACAAATTAGGACTCATTTATGAGGCTCAAATACTTATAACCTGTCATCCAAAACACCAGGAATCACCAAATGATTCTGAATAAAAATATCAGCAATGATGCATGTGAAAGCCACAAGATGTCATACCATAGTGTGGACAAGAAAAAGTATTCTGCTGTATCATCTTTCCATTGACCTTTTCTTTAAAGCATTGCCAAACTATATCCTGCGGAGCAAAAAGGACAAAAAAAATCAATAAATCAAAACTAGATCATATGAGACAATAATGACTTGCTTGAGAATGCATTAGATATTAAGTACCCTCGACCTCCAACAAGTTATCCAGCTTCATATGTAATGGCAGAGCCACATTGAGGCCGGGGGTTCATGGCACCCCCAAAGTTTTGAACTTTTATGATATTAAGTCCCCCTTAGAAAAACATAATAACCCAACCCACCCCCCCACAACAACATTTCATCCAAATATAAAATGACCCCTATACCACCAAATAAAATCAATGATGTATAGTATCATATACTCTCTTAAAAAGGAAGTCCAAAATTGTTTCAATTTTTTTGGGGTTAAAACATTTATTCTCACAATTGAATGGAAATAACATGTTAGAGGACTGTTGAAAAGTGTTAGAAGTAGTTTCTCCAACTGCCCCCCCTTTCTCCTCTTCTCCCAAAAGAATAATGTCTTCCACTTCAATATGACATGTTTTATTGACAAAATTTGAAGCATTTCATCCTTATTGAGGTAATAATCAGAAGAGCACAATGTTGTAGTAAAAGCCCCTCTACCTTCCAACAAGATTCTTTCCGAGGTTTTAATTAAAATACTAAATAATTGGACTTACACCACTCCAAAGTTGCAGTACATTAGAATTTGATTTTATATTAATGTCCAAGTAATCATACAATTAAAAATATATGCACCAAATTCATGTTTCAGTGTTTCCATTGGATTCAAAAATCACACAGTATATTCCAGATTGTCAATTAAAAAGGAACATTCATCCAAAACCCTTCTATCTCCCCCCCCCCCCCCCTGCCCACAAGCAATATATAAGTTTGCTTTGAACAATGAAAAGATTAGTGGTTAATTTAGGCCATGGAAGATCCAAAACAGAATCTTCAATGTCAAGCAGAGGTGGCAGTATGAATGTGTAAGAGGCATCATGTACTTATTCAACCACAGCAGGAAGAGGTTATCGAGTTACTGTTCTAGAAACGGGTAGAATGGTACTCCAAACATTAACTGAATTTCTTTAGTAAGTATCCGTATATCCAAGTCTGAAAAACAATTAATTTTGCAAACTCAAACATAAGCACAACAAAAATAGAATTAGAGGACTGGCATACATATACCTCAACTTCTGATGATGTGTAGGATGGATCCAGATTTTCTAGTAAGACAAGGGTTCCTTCTTCATGAGCTCTATGCATATTTTCCTCCCAAGGCTAAAATGGTGGGTGACAAAAGAACGAAGTTAACAGCTTTATCCAAATGCAAATCGCAAAGTATTTATTAAAAAAATTATGTATCTAATACCCCATATGGTATTCATTCAAAGTCTTTTAGCTATGAGGATTTTAGGAAAAAAAAAATTCCCCCAAAAAAGAAGAGAAAAAACGCAAAAAGAAGCATGTAGATGAATGAGTTAAGAATTCACCAAAGAGAGTAAGAATGTAAAACAAATATCTGAATGTTAATTATAAAGGATTTCAAACAACCAAAGAGTAACAACTCCATGGTAAAATAAAAATAACAACTTACAAGTGGCTTGAACCATTTCCTTCTTATCTGCAAGCATGAAAATAAAATATATTAGATTAATCTCTAAAGCAGCAATAGAAATTTGTTAAACACTCTAGCAAAGAAGTTCTGCATCTAACGAAATGTCCTCACAATGTGTCTGTGACAGAACCACAACTAGATCATAAAGAGGTTCCAGGTAGAACGGTTAACTATACAAAACAACAAAAGCATAATAATACAAAGCAAGCTGTTTTTCTTATTAACAAACTGAACAAATTTTGGACTTTATGAACTCAACCTGTAACTAAAAATGAAAAATTCACATTTCTGTGAATGATTTCAAAAATAGTAAGATTACTTAAATTGACACTTAGATATCAAAACAATGAAGTTCCAATATCCAGAACTTCCTCCTCGTCAGCAGATAGTTCAATTTACTTAAGTAACTGGCTGTTCAAAGGCAGGGAAAAAGTGCCTTCTACTTCTGTATTCATTACTTACATCATCAGGTCTTTTTGTGACATCAAAAAATTGGCTGCTCGTTTCTACTCTCTTGTTGTATGTGACTTGACCAACAGAATCCGTGGTTTCCAGAACACTTGCTTTTGGAACCATTTTATTTTCAAAGACAAACTTAGTATCGAATTCCTTGCCAAATGTTGATCGAGGGCCATTGCCAAGTTTTGAGTCAATGGAATGCAGTTTTAGTGATTGTCCTGAACTATCGATGAACTTCCCTTTCTTCAGAGAACGATTATCTGGTGGACACTTCTGCGATAAGTCACCAGACATTACTAGTTGACCTATGTCTTCATTTTGATTGCAAGAAGAATCCTTGGTAAATGTCTCAGTCCTCAACATTGTACTCTCATCTGAAATATCTTCTTGTTCACACAAACCAGAGGCAAGTTTTTTTGATTCTGTGAATGCCAGAAAACAAGCAAATTTTGTCAGATAAGTTGGCATTAATAAGCTAAAGATCAGCAAGGACATCATTTTTGTAACCACCTTTTGATCCATTTCCCACTGCTAAGGCTAATTCTACCTTAGCTAGTGAAGTTGGTTTCCTTGACCTCTCAACCAAATTTGCTTGGATGTTGGAAAGACTAATGAGCTTTTGATCTTCTCTCCTGTTGAAAAAGTACCCAACTGCAGCACATTTGAAGAAAAAAGAAATTAAAGGTCAGCCAATGTCCCACTAAATATTACAGCAAAGAGCAAAAATTTTGGGTGATTTTTTTTTATAAGAATTATGGGTGATTTTAAGAATTCATTATCATTGTTGTTAAAAGTTAAAACATAAGATTACCCTTCCCAATGTTAACAATTTAGAATATATTAACTGACCTTCAATTCCAGCTATAGCATTTGGGAAGTTATCAGAGATCGTGCAGGTTCCAACATCAAAAGTACGGTAGAATATGTAGTCAGCCATTCCTAATTCTACTTCAGAAGCTTGAGGATTTCTCTTGTCCTTCGACGTGCATAAAATGTTGCATTTTCCACAAAGCACTTCCTAAAATGAATGAAAATGTTCATTTTCATGTTAATGATATGCAAGCACAATGTGTTCTCAAATTTGGTTCCAATACTTTCAAACTTCAATTTTCTCAAACCCCCCCACCCCCCCCCCCCCCCCCCAAAAAAAAAAAAAAAAAGAAGGATGTTTAATGCCATAACATGTCACCTAGTTCTTTGACACACACAGGTAGGGAGGAAGCTCACAAAGAATTTCACAATACAAAATAATAGAAATTCTGTGAATAATGTTTTGTTAGTCTTTCTGGGAATCTCTTCTAGAGATCAAATATGTTCCAGCTAGTACAATAAATAATTTCCGAAAGCAAGGGCTTTGTCACTTTTCGAATTTGAGAATTTTAAACATGACACTTGTTGAGTGAACTTTGAAAACTCCAAACTAGCCCCACTTTAACCATCACCACAACCATCATTAAGGCACCACAAACAATGCAGATATATGTCTGATTCCCATCAACTTTCACCATCCCCTATAGTTACTATAATTACTAGTGATACCATCCATTTTGCTTAAAATACATAAGTTAGAAGTAGTTATACTTTCGCAATCCACAAATATACACAAAATTGTATTTTTAAAATTCATTATATATGCATTCATGTCTGACATAAAACACTAATTCCTTCAATAATATTGCAACTCTTTCAGAAAAATCAGAAACCTTAACAAACAAGATAATAGGTGTGTATATATATATATATAAAGAGAGAGAAAGAGAGAGATTATCATGAATGAGTTCCCTTCTTACCTAAAAATCAGCAATATCAATGAGAAATGTTAAAAATAAATGGATACATGACTAATCACATCAATTATATCATATACATCTTTTTATGTATGTGGTGGCCGACATATACTTAGCTAATGTATAGGAAACAATATTTACAAACCTCTCAATATTAATACATGTTGAAATAAGCAAATATATATAGTAATACCATCCTTTATCAATTAAACTTTAGAGTAACAGGATCTTTATTTGTATTATTGAAAATTGTTTGAACTCCTAGATGTACTTATCAAAAAAATTTATTGGTTTATTAGTTCGAGAAATTGACATATAAAATTTCTCAAAGACAAGTCCCAAGTCATGCATGAAACAAGCCTTCTTTTTAATCAATTGAAATTCTATAACCCACTCCACTACCAGTGAAGAATTATAACACACAATAGTTTGTAGATATCATAGAAAGTGTGCAATCATTTAGAAAAACACAGAAGAGGACTATATAAAACACATAATTAAAACTAAATTACCAAAGGGTTGAGATTGGAAATGCCTTTGCCTTCTCCAGATGCTAAAAATATTTCATTCTGGAGTGGTGCATCATCACCCAGCCAACGAAGGATTTCCGTAGGACGAAAAAACCAAACAACCTTCACCACCTTCTTACGGTTGGGCATCTCCCATATTTTCACAAGCTTACCAATATCAACCTCCGGTTCATTCCACATATAGACACAATCATAGAGAGAGTAATCCACTCCATCATAAGTAAATGACTCATAGAACTGGACAGCTCCATTTTGACCAACTCCCCTCTTAGTACCCCATTTAAATTCAAGGTTTGCCTCTCTACTTCCTCCCATGAGGTGCAAGATAACGTGTATGTCACCAACAAGTACTTTTGCTCTTGCTTGGTACACCTTTCGAGAGACAAACTACAAGATAATCATTAGTTATGATTCTTATAGAAAATTACACAATAATGATTGAAAGAATGAAATTAAGATACTACTAGTAATCCACAAAGGAAAAATCAAGATATCATGTTATGTACAAAGGAGAAACACTATAAAAATCTATAAAGCATACAAAAACATCAAATAATATGCTTATTCCATTTCATTAACAAAACTAATGAAACCAAATCCACAAAAAATGGGAATGCTAAAAAATATTAAGTAAATCCAAAAATGGAGAAATGTGGCTTGCTCCACTAAAAGAACCTCAAGGAGGCACACACACACACACATAGAGGTTTAATAAATCCAAAAATGGAGAAATTCAGCTCGTTCCACTAAAAGAACCTCACAGAGGCTCAGACACACACAAGTCTAGTAAATCCAAAAAAAGGAGAAATGCAGCTTGTTCCATTAAAAGAACCTCATGGAGGCACAAAAAAAAACACACAAGGACTTGATGTATTGAACTACTCTTAATAGTCACCCTATATTGTCTCCAATTCCATCCTCATTGTTACCAATTTCTATTATATTTTCTATGTTTCTTAGAAACTTCTGTCTATATCATAGGACTAAACTTTTTTTCTTTCTTTTTTTCAATTGTAGGCAAAAAAGGGGAAAAAGTTAGGCCCAAAAACAATAACGGATTAACTTCTCCAAGTAATAAATTGCAGTTGTAACACTAAATCTGCACACCATTATGCTGCAACTCTCAATTTGCATTCAGCCACCCCTTCCCCTCTCCTCTCCCACACCATTTAAACATAGGTCAAGTCTTTAAAAGCTAGTTAGACACCATCTCAAGTATGTACGTGTAAAGGATACTCCCTCTTTCACATAATGAGTGGCTCAATTTGCTTGATTTCCTGTCCCGTGATATACGTCCATTACAAACATCAAAGCAATAATTTCCCAGATCCAAGACTTGCATCTCTGGTAGAGAAATTCAGGTTGAAAAGGTAAATGAATACAAAGATCAACATATAAACATCAATTTGGGGGAATAGAACAAGAAGACAACCAATAGCAGGGAAAATAAAAGTCAAAAAATAAATTATGAATACAATTGGTTGTAGAAGATCTTCTTGATACAAGTTCATCTTAAACATGAAAAGCTACCATAGCTAGTTTTTCAAAGAGTAAAACTTAGGTACAGTTGCTTAAGTCAAGTACATTAAGTACCTAGTTGAATTCAAATACATTGAGATATGAACCCGCGGAATGGAATCCCTTGAACCCACAGATCAATTTGTGAAAGGTTAATGCAACCATGTGTTTGAATTCAATTGGAGAAGCCTAATCAACCTCAACCTGGATGGAGAATACCTAGTTTTACCCGTTGAGAACCCGTTTCAGAGAACCAAAGATTATATTAAAATCTAGACCCAATTGAAGAGACCTATTTACCAAGAAAGATTATCAAGGATAGTTGAAGCCACTCAAGGTTGTGAATTGACCTTTGATAAGTTCAATTTGAAAGAACAGAAAAGGAACTCAAAACTCAACTCACTCATGAAAATTCAAGTATATTAGTCTTTCAAATACAAAAGAGTATTATAAACCAAAACCTAATTAAAATCCTAACCAAACTAGAACTCTTTTTTTCCAGGTAAAAATACCTCTGCATAAGAAGTTCAGTGCCACGCAACAGTAATTAGGCTACAGTAACTTGGGCCGTAATACAAGGCCTCCTTGTAGCCCACTTATTCAAAACTAATAAAATAAATCTTTTAATAAATTGAAAGCCTTGAATAACAATAGGCCCAAACTTCCCTAAGTCATATCTTCCACAGTTTGTATCAAGTGGATCAAAATTGGTTCTCCTTCTTTCAAACCCACTTTGATTGTTGGGCTCTTGCTAGCTTCATCCCAAGTGGATTGCACCAACCCTTGCATTGCTTCCTTGATCCTCTTGGCTCTTGATCTTGTAATTGACCCATCTGGAACTTGCAAAGGATCTTTAAGACTAGGCCCACCTTGGTTCCCATCACATTGAATTTAAATATTCTTGGAAAAGATAACATTGTTTGTGTTTCATAGGTTAATGCAACCACGTGTTTGAATTCAATTGGGGAACCTAATACACCTAACTTAAGGAGCTATACCTAAGTTTTACCCTTTTTCAAAATTCACACATTACAGAGCAGGCACAAAGGGGTTATAGTTCATAAGCCAAAGCCAATTGCTAAGAGAATTGATTACCAAAAAGGGATTTTAATCTCTAGAGTGGATATGTTGTAGCTACTCAATCTTGATCAATTGACTTTTGGATCTATCTCTTAATTTGGAATATTTGTAACAAAAAATGGAACTCAAAATCAATTTTCCTTTCTCAGGAGAGTGTATCCTCAAGTACATTAGTTTCATACAAAATCGTTTATAGGCTTAAATATTAAAGGATTGCCTTGATTTATATCCTCTCTTTTTTTCTTTTTCTTTTAGGTAAGTTTAAATCCATATCTTTGTCGATAAGTTTAAGTTCATTAATTACTTAGAAGTTCAATTATTTAAATGTTTTCAATTTTCATTATACAAAATCAAATTTTTTTTTGCACAATATGGTGTATGTTCATCATTAGAGGTTAACACCAGTAGTTAAAAACTGAGAACAGTTCTCTTCTTTGATTCAGCAATATATGGAAAACTTATATTTTTGTCACATTTCACCATTGTTATAAATGATTCTATCCTCAAAGTCTATTGTCGTAGAAATGACAAGAAACAACATTAACAACAAAGCCTTGGTCACAAAACTTTGCTATAAATCCTTAACAAACTAATCGGGGTTGGTCAAATGTCTTCTTCTCCACTAATCTATCCTATCCAAAATTATACTCTATTAATTCCTTCTTTTTTCACTTACAAGAAGTGAAGGGAAGGGGATTTGGACCTAGGATCTCCTCATGGGGGAGATTGGGTAGTGTCTCTAAGCCACAAGACTCCTAGCCTCTATTACTTCCTTTGTTAACATCTCCTTTTTTACTACTTCTACTAGTGATATTTTTTGTCTTCCTCTAGCTCTTTTCGTTCACTCAACTTGAATCAAATCACTTTTTCTCAATAGTGCATTAATTGCTTTTCTTTGCATATTACTAAACCATTTCAAGCAATTTTAGAATTTTCAGCTTGTTCATGATTTCATGTATAGAGTTTTCATATTAAGAAAAAACTTTAAGAACACTTTTGCTCCATCATTTTTTCTAATGTCATGCAATTTTTCCTAGACATTCACTACAGTTACTGGATTATTGTTTCAATTAAAAATCTATCACCAAGGAATTACTTTGAGCCTATGTTGCAAGTGCATATTTATTAAAAACACTTAGCCTAGACAAGGTCACCAAGCATGCTTGTCGTGACAGTAGATAAGATTATGATGGGGCAAACATGACTCAGAAACAGTAGCCCTGCCACAAACTAGGTATTAGTGACCTAAAGAGAAAATAGCAACAATATACATAAGAAATTTTCAATAAACTTTAGCAAATCATCCTCAAATTCTTCCCTAACAAAAGGTAATTCTCGAGAAGATCTCACTTCACCTTTTGTGCATATTGAACATGTAAACACAAACTCATTATCAAACTAAACCCCACGTATGTATATTCTCTCCAACACTTCATTCTGCAGATTATGTACTTGCTTCTAACTAGAGGACCATAGACATGAAAAGCCATTAATATAATGCAAGAAAAATGCATTTTATATTAGCAACAAATTACAAAGGAACACAATCTGAAACCCTAGCATATACATACATTTTGTATATATATACTAGAATACACACACACACAATGCAAGAAAAATCAATAAATAACGCAGACCCATATACCAATTTCCAAAAAGGAAAACACCCATTTCCCAAATCATAATCATATACACACAAAATAAAAATAAACCATAGGAAAACCCTGAAACATTTTTTTATAAAAAATAAAAAAAGAAACAAAGAGGAAAAAGAAAAGTTGGGTTGAGATCAAAGACACCCACTTGATATTGAAGGCCAAGATGCTCTTTTTTTTGCAAGTATAGAAGCTCAGGATGAGTGGGAGGAAACCATCAAAATCTTGTTAAGTTAGCAAATGGGCAAGAGAGAGAGAGGGGTGAAATACTGAAATGCAATGCGTGTAGATATATATATATATAAAAGAGTAAAAGTAAGAGGCACGTGTCAGATTTTGAGAGAAAAAGATATGACCCACAAAATCAAAAGCACGAATAGCAAGAATGATTACGATTGGACAAGTAATGCAGTCCGTTTTTGATGAGTTCTACTTCTACACTATCTGTCTGTGCCGCGTGCTGGGTCACGTCCCGTGGCCATGCAGTGAAGTTGAAGCGTTTATGGACGTGAGGAAGTTGGAAAGCGCACCGAGTCTTACGCTTCATTTCAGCGCGTGTTCTCTCTTGCTTTCTTTTATTGGAACCCAACGCCTAACCATTATTGCTTTACTCTTTCTAACTAAGGCTAACATTTTAACTCATTTTTAAATGTTTTAATTGTTAAATTTGTAAATGATGTTATAGAGTTTTAAAATATTTTTTTCATATTTTAATTCAGATTTTTTTTTTTAGATGACATGTTATATCAATATTTTTTTTAAACCGTTACTCGTATTAAGATTTTCTTATCTATCACTTAATAGTAATGATCAAATTAACATATATAAAAGATTGATAACCATTTTAATACAAAAATAATATATTAAAAACCAAAATAATAATTAAACCTATTATTTTTCATGGGTTTGTGTTTTGGGTGCTTTGATGTTCCACTACTGGTATATTTTGTTGTGCATCTTATCATTTTGGTTTTCTTATTATCTTATAAGGCTTTTGTTAACTAATGCTCTTAGGGCATCTATTAAGGTTAGTCAATTATTATAATACCCCTGCTTTATGTTGATCAATTATCACAATACTCCTATTTTATGGGTGTAAAAGAGAATATAGTTTTTTTGTCCTTTTCTAATTGCTTTTTTTCTGACAACCCTGCAAAAATGTCAGTTTTTTTTCTTTTTTCTTTTTTTTTTCTTTTTTCATAAAACAGCTTTATTCCCTAAAAATAATAATTTAAAATTCCTCCTTAACTTTAACTGCACCCATCTTATACTATGCAATTATGATCTTGATTGTTATGGTAATGGAGCATATGAGTTGACAATTTTAAATTTGAGAATAATAACATGGGCAAGAGGGGTTCTCTTTTGAATAGGGTTGATTACTAAAAGAAAGTGGAAAGGCTTTTTTTGAGATATTTGCCTATCACTTCATCGTGATTTAGAGCAAATACTAACCCAATTTTCGATGTTTATCAATCAAAAAAAAAAAAAATCAGATAAAACCAAATTGATAGCCATCATAACAAAGACATGCATGCATTCTCTCGTATTCTAATGAATTTGTTTAGAACAGAGGATAATAAATTTTCCACCCTTACATTGAAATGAGGGGTTTTACTGTTTATATGAGGGCCCAAAATGAATTTTCCCAAGTTCTGGACTCATAACAGACTTATTAGGGTTAAAAATTCGAATTGGTTGCACAAGAATTCGACTTTTTGTGAAATTCTTACGTGGGTGCCGATCGACAACCAAGGAATCCTGATGGGCACCCCGATAAAAACCTTCAGCCTCAAAGTGGATAATTCCGAATTTTTTTAATCCTAATCCACTTCTATCTGACTTAGAAGTCCTCTATCATCTGAATTCGTGATTCTATCAATTTAATTAATTAATTAATTTATAATAAGATAATTTTATTAAATTAGTCAGAATAATTAACTATCACCTAAAAATTAATTAATTTTGAAATTATCTCTTGGAAATTATTTTGTGCATTAATATTTACCATATTAGAGTATTCTAACCAAAAGAAATTAATTATAATTTAATTCTTTAGAGAACCAATCAAATTAATTTAAAAATAATCCTATACATGCAAGCTTATGGTAAATATTATTTTCAACCAATCAAAAAAATTTTCTTTTTAAAGCCTTGGTTTTTTATCCGATTTTCAATATGAAAAACGTTCTCTCATCCTTAACTTCTTCTTCTTCTTTTTTGAATAAAAAGATAGAGATTTGTTAATATTATGAAGCCAAGATTACAAATGTAAAGGTGACAACTTGTATACAAGTCCAGCTACAAACCAAAACAACACAAGCAAGACCAGGAAAAAGACATTACATAACCAAACCACAAAGTTTTGACACAACAGCTGAAGTAGCAACTTGCAGTGGCAAGGGCCATGGGCCGATAAACAACAATCTGAACACAGCATCTGGATTGATATCATACTTAAGGCAGGGAGACGACAATATTTGGTTAAGTTTGGAACAGTCCTAACATTGCTGGAGAAATCACACCAGAGCGGTACAAAGTCCGAATTTGAGTAAAAAAAAAAAGAATAAAAACAGCAAATCTGGACCCAAGAAACAAAAAGGCAGATCTTGAACAGGACACACTAGATCTAACCGAGGAAAAAACACCAAGAGTCTCTAGATCTGAAAGTCAACAGCTCTCAGATCTAGAACATCAACAACCTAAAAAATCAAATAAAAAAAAAAAAAAAAACCACACAAAGTGAACAAAAAACCCCCCATAAAGGAGGGCAAAACTCTTACAGGAAGGGAGAGAAACCTCCACTTCTCTGAACTACCCAAAAGGAAGCATCGAAAGGGGAGAGGAGAACCTTTGAAAAAATTAAAGAAAGAGAAGAAAGGAAGAAAAAAAAAAAAAGGTGGGGGCACGGCTGCCATGGAGATTACGGCACCCCAGGTAGCAAGCTTTTTATTTTTTTCTTCTCAGAGAGGACGAGAGCAGTGAGAGAGAAATAATCCTATAAATTTATCTCATCCTTAACTCAATATTCCAATTAAAATATAATTTTTAATTGTGGATCAATTTTGAATTTTTGTATTTGTGAAATATCAATTTAATATTTATTCACTAAAGTGCATAAAAATAAAATTAATGGTTGCAAAATGGGATGTTAACAAATACCCTTCATTGTTGGAATTTATGCAATAAATAAACACCAATGCGAGTGGGACTTCTCATTTTGTGACCATTAATTTGTTTCTGTTAGGATGTAATGTCCTCGTCCTCAAAGTGTCCCAAAAGAAAATTTGTGGGAATACGACTCCGCAAAGTTGCCTCAAAGGGATGTATAGGAATACATCTCCGCAAAGTGCCCCAAAAGAATGTCATTTGAGAATACAATTCCACAGAATTTCCCCAAAAAAAAATGTTGCGAGAATACAATTTCGTAGAGCTGCTTCAAAAGAAATGTATTGTGAGAATACAACTCCACAGAGTTTCCTCAAAGGGATGTGTGGGAATACATCTCTATGGAGTGACCCAAAAGAATGTCATGTGAGAATACAATTCCGCAAAATTGCCCCAAAGAAAATGTTGTGAGAATACAACTCCGTAGAACTGCTTCAAAAGAAATGTATTGTGAGAATACAACTCCTGAGAGTTTCCTCAAAGAAAATGTTTTGTGAGAATACAATTTCATAGAGCTGCCTCAAAAGAAATATATTGTGAAAAAAGAAAAAACTCCGCAGAATTGCCCCAAAGGAAATGTGTGAGAATACAACTCCGCAAAGCTCCCTCAAAAGTGTGAGAACCACGACCCTAAAACCATCCCCTTTTTAGATGGGGGTCTAAACATGGTTCCCAAAATAGGGACTTTCACTATTTTTCATCCTAATCTTTAGGAGAATTTACAATGGAGTCGCCACCTAACTTTTATAAAAAAAAAGCTAAGAAAAAAGTAAATATTTTATTAATTGAATAAATAATACAATGATTTGGAAAAGAAACAAATTACAATATTTTGCCCTAAATACAATCTAAGAAAACAAAATACAAGGCTTTGGTCCTAAATACAATCTAAAAAAAGAAAGTAAATAAGATACATAAACTAATCTAATCTTCCCCTAAGATTAGGATTCGGGGGCTAAGGGATTGGATGAGAAGGTGTAAGGCACCCATCCAACCTGACATAGGTCAGTCTCTAAGGATCCATTAGTCTAAGTTCACAACTTCAAGCAAACCATACTCCCATTTGATTCATATCCTCATAATAGTACATGCAATGAAAAATTAAACAGTGATTAATCATCAAGCAATTTAAATCGTTTAAGCACACATCTCACATGAAAAATTAAATTTAAAGTTGTTGTAATTTTAGTATAACATGTTAGAAAAATCAGATTTGCATCATTCACAAAACAAAAACAAAAAACAATGCAATCTAGCAATTGTACATTAAAAATTAATCAAGCAATTAAAATTAAAACCTAATCATGCATTTTACACAATTAAAGTTGATGCATTAAATTAAAAAATAGAGGATTGTACCTTTTGGGATGCAACCTCTTGAATGAATGTCCCAAATTGAATTTGATTGTGATGGGATGCGGCCTCTTGATTGAGAATACTACCGGTCCTGAAAATTGATTCTTGAGAAAAACCGTTAAATTTGGTTAAAAGAGATTAAAAATAGAATTGAAAGATTGGAAATAGATATTACCAAAAATGACTTTTGTAATCTCTGGACTTGAATATAAAAATACACTTGTGTTCTTATTCCAAAGTCTAATCCTTTGTAAAAATTCTCTTGAATTTTGCTTAGGATTACTCTTACTAATTTTTCCCACCTCCTCTTAAAATGAGAATATTTTCTATTTATATGGCAGCCCTAAAATGAACCTACCCACGTTTTGGACCTCATGGGAGTGCATTAGGGTTTTGGAAATTGGATATATTTCATGAAAATTCTGAAATTCTGACTGATTTTTAGGCCTTGATTGTGGGCCCTTTTTGACCCTCTAAACATTCAAATTTGGAGATGGTCATTAGATGCATATTTATAGCCTATCATGTCAAATTTCCAGCCCAATTTGATTCAACTCAATCGGATAACTGAGTCAAAATGTTATGGTCGAAATATTGATTAGTGTATTGGACTAGAATCCAAATCCAAATTGGGTTTTGGATAATTCTGGGTTTTTTTCACCTTTGTTCAACTTCTAGTGGATTTAGAAGTCATTCTTTGGCTGAATTCAAGATTTATTGATTTTAATCAATTTATTAATAATTAATATGATAATTATTGGTCAAAATAATTATCCCATTAGTTAAAAATAAATCAATTTAAGAATTATCCTTTGATGTTGAATTAAGAATGAGAGTGCATTTTTCGGATTGGAAATCAGATCAAAAACTAAGATTTTATTAAGGAAATAAATTTGATTGATTGAAATAATATTTACCATAAGCTCACATGCATAGGATTACTTGTTAATTAATTTGATTGGTCTTCTGAAGGATTAAATTAAAATCAATTAATAAATAATTCCTATTGGTTTAGAACACCTTAAAATGGTAAGTATTCATATACAATATTTGATCACTTAAAATATGATTTTAAATTTAAGGATCAACTTTGAATTTTCAAGCTTATGAAATTACCATTTTACCCTTTATGCACTAAATGTACAAAAGTAAAATTAATGGTTACAAAATGGGGTGTCAACAAAAAGAAAAATATTGTGAGAATACAACTCCGCAAAGTTGCCTCAAATAAATTGTGGGAATACTATTGGTACAAAATGCAAATATTCTTATGTGGCGAATAAGCTGCCATAAATGCCAATCAAACATGGATACGTGGCACCAAATAATGGTCAAAATCGGAGCCAATAAGAATAGAGCACATCAAAATCAGGGAATCTATCAGAAAGGGACACGCGTTGTTAAAATCCAATAACCACACAGATAACATCTAGTAATTGGAATTAAGCATGTTGTGGAATTAAAAGCACATTCCTAAAAACTCTAACTGCCTAAGTAATGGGCCATGATCGAAGCAGTTATCAAGCAGCAGATACTATCTGCATGGCATTTGGAGAGCAAATCGAGGCCAAAGATAACCGTCAAAGATCAAGCTATAAATAGAGGACTCATGCATTCAGAAAAGACAACCTCAAACCCCCCAAAGAACTTTTAAGAGAACATGGAGGCCATTTAAGAGCTTTTAAGATAGTGCATGGGAACTTGAGATTGTGGGCCCTAGCCCCTTGAGAGATTAGTTACTTCGATTTGAGAACTTGTATTTAGTGTACATGCTAGCAAGGTTTAGTTTGTGATTATGCTTATGCCTCTGCGAATATATGAAAGTTTGCTTAAGTTATTGCTTTGATTTGCATGTTCATATTGTTTGTGTGGTTATTGAATGCCCTCAATTTTTTTACAGTTACATCAAGTACCCTCGATATACCTACTAGTACACTTAGTAGATGCACAGTGAACTCCTTGATGCCTCTAATTTGAGATGTGTTCTTGAATTGATCCAAGGTTGATATTGTTAATTGATATTGCACATTGTTGCACTGTTTGGCTATTTTGCCTCGATGCAAGGCCCTTTAATGATGCTAAGGTTCGATTTGGTACTATTAATCATGGTCCGCTCATATGCGATGATAATGAGGAATTGGCAATCTGCCCATCTACTTACTGTCATTTATTTTTCAGCACTTTACTTTTCAACTCTTTATTTTTCTTGCACTAATAAAATGTTCTTTGAGCAAAAGCTCTTTATTTTTTAAATTACTACTATTTTTTAGATCGAAGTCAGACTGTGGTTCTAAAACTTGTTTTAAGGAACTAGACCCTCTACAAGTTTAAAACAAATTTAGTTATTTGTTCCCTTCAAACAAATTGGAGACCATTCCTTTATAATTTCTAGTTTGGCAACCAAGAAATTGGCAACCATAGTTGGAGCCATATATGCCAGTGAAAACAAGGAGAATGACTAACGCTAGGAAGGATATTGCAACTCACATGGGAGTTCTAGTTCAAATAATGACACAAAAATGTCCCCACCTGCCAAAAGTGTAGTGCATGAACTTAGAACTTGGATGGATAGTAGGCTCCAAGAAAAGTTGGAAGCCTTTACCAAGAATATCTAGGCAGCGCTATGTCAAAAATGGTCCAGACAGATAATACAACGCAACTATTGGTCCAACTTGTAAATGGCCAAAATGCTAGAATGAATAAGTTAGAATAAACTGTGTCTAGTTTCCCTGAACAGTTTTCCCAAAGTATTGAAATATTGGTCCAAAAACTAACAAATACTACAGTGCATGGGGTTGACATAAGTCAAAAGTCTGGTGAGGCGAGAGAAGTCCAACCCATAATAGGGATAATAGAGAGTGTCCCAGAGATTCCAATAGGGTATCCTGTCGTTTGACATCAAGAACCTGAGGTTGAACAACCGAAAGTGGAGCTACCTAAAGTAAAGCCCCCTCGATATGAAGAACCGAGAGCAAAGCCACCTAGAGTAAAGCCCCCTAAATATGAACAACCGAGAGCGGAGCCATCTAGAGTAGAGCCACCTAGAGTAGAGCCCCCTCAATATGAACAACCAAGAGTGGAGCCACCTAGGGTAGAGCCCCCTAGATATGAACAACCAAGGGTAGACCCACCTAGAATAGACCTACCAAGAGTAGAACAACCATAAATGGATCCCGATATGAATCCCAAAGGGTAGAACAAATAAAGAATGAGACACTTTCTGAACCATTTAGGTATGACCCTCCTATCGAACCTAGGGTGGAATATGCTAGATATGAACAGTCAAGGAACGAACCCTATAGGCTCCCCCTCAAAGCAGGAGAAACCGGTTTGGGTTTCAAAATCATAATAGGCATGACAGGAATGGCTACGGAAGGAACGGCTAGGATAGACATTGTCATGAGGGCCAAGATAAGAATGCCTACGACAAAAATGGCCCAGAAAGATTTGGTCAGGAAAGGGATGTCTTTGGTCGGGATATCGATCTAGAAGTCCCTAAAGACATATTCTGTTAAGCTACGGTGCTAACCAAACTTGGCCATGCATAGTACTAGCAATTACTTTGTGTTTTTGAAGTTTGTTTGTCCCGAATGGCTAATGCTCTTAGAACTTTATTTGTGATATTTTATGAGTTTATTTAAATCAAATTTTAATAGATATTAAAAGACAAAAGTATATTTAGCGCTACAGGTGGTACCAGCGGAAGGTACAAGTACTAGGCCTGAATTGGCTCAACCAGCCTGTTAAATTCTAAGCCTATGGTTAAAAACCATTCATTCATTTTCATGGTGGCCGAACCAGCATCAGTTCAATTTCCCACCACCTACATTGCAATACCAACGCCATTTATGCCACTACACCATCTCTTTTATGGGAATATGCCATTTCTTCCCAGTTGGAATCTGAATTCTAGTCCAAATTTCTGGGTTTCCAGGACAAAGGAATTCAACATGCATTGGGACTTAGGAGAATCAAAGAATCAAAAATAATTAGAGGGGACAATTTTGAGACAAAACCATGCTCAAATGCATGAATTCCCAATCTGATACATGTACAAATATATGCTATTTTACACTCCTTTAGTGGGAAATAGCAACCTGTTCAAACAAGTATTTATGAAATGAAAACCTGACAAAGAAAAAAAAAAAAAAAATGTGAAAAATACGAGTGATAAGGCTCTCCAAACTAGCAAATCAAAAATCCCCAAAAGAAGAGATTGCATTTGTCTCTTTCTTTTGGGGTAAATTGATTGAAAGAAAAGAAAATATTGAAAAAAAAAACAAAAAAAAAACAAAAAAAGAAAAGAAAAAAAGAGATAAAAAAGGAGGTAAAGCAAAACAAAAAGAAAAATCCCCTACAACAAATGGCGACCCTATTTATAAGTTAAACAGAAGGTTTCCTATTGGTTTTGCAAGTCTGGTTTAAATAAAAGACTACTTATGAAGGGCGATATAGCTGCAAGTAATGCCTTGGGGCACTCCTCATGTGGAAGATGGCCACATCCGGATATAGCAACCAGTCTCTGCATCGCAAAATAAATCATAAAAAAATATTAGATCAATTAGAGTATAGATGAAATTACTTTTTTCATATCCTTTCCTTGCAAAATATTAAGTTTGTGTTTATGATATTCAAGGATATTCTAAGAAGCAAGAACTCTATTTCAATGTAACTAGTTGGCCCAAGAAAACCAGAAAAGAGCTTTGCTAAGGATTTTTGGGATGGGACCATTGGTTGGTTCTCCATGTGTACCAACAATAAGGAAGCATTTGGTTAGGAGAATCTAATATGCCCTCCGGCATCCAAATTCCCAGGAATGTGATGCTTGGGGACCTAGATGCTCAGGAAAGAGACCGGAAATGAATGTCTTGACTGCCTGAATTTTCCACACAATCATCAAGCATTTACCAGTACAATTGGAAGTGATACAATAAGATTTATCATCCCTACTCCCAAGACATTATCACAATAAGTTTGGTTAAGTCCCAAGACTTTGCTATTGGTAAGTAATAGAAAAAAGGAAATAGTAGAATTATACTTACAGAATTTACAAATTTTGAAGCCATGGCTTGACAAGATTTAAGAGAAACAAGGGCATCTTCAGCTCCGGTGATGATCAACACCGGCATGTCTTCAACTACTTTTACCAATGATTCGGCATTTTGTGTGGAAAGGACCGTCTCAGATGACAGTCTACCTATCTCATGGAGTGCTTCATCCCATCCTTCTACACATAGGGGTGCCTGATTGCATAACAAAACAGTGATCCAACTGACAGTTAAAATTCTGATATTTATAACCACTAGTAGTAAAATAACCAAGTTCTGGAGCTGTTCATTACACTTAAGCCTAAGCTCAACACAGTTCAAGTTGCGCAAGAAAAGAATAGTTTATGGGAAAATATTGAGAATGAATGTAGTTTTAACAATTTAACCACATTTTACTATGAAAAACAGAGATGCATCTTCTGCAATGCACAATTGCTCTTTTACCAAGAAAATAAGATTTCCAAACAAACTTGTCATTCAATATATGAAGATAAATTCTAAAAGATATATATAAATAAAAGTAAAAACATCAACAGGGGATGGAAAAACCAATGTACCCCAACACGGGATGGAAAAACCAATGTTCCCCACCAAACTGCTTCTGGTATAGCTAAAACAGGGTGGGAATTGGAGGAAATGAAACAGAAAGTTGGCCAAATTTCACTCCAACTCATACATATCATGTCCACAAGCTTGATTAATTATTGCTTTGCCCTCTAATTCATGGGGAGAGGTGTTGATCAAGAGTGTTCTATTTCTCTTTACGATAATATATCAAAGTATAGTACTAAATATTGGAATATTAAAAAGCAACATAATCATAAAATGAGTGTAACTTAATTGATTAAGATGGATAAGTGAAAATAGAAGGAAATATAGGATCCAAAATGAGGAAATTCGCTTAAAGATAGGAGTGACCCCTATTGATAAAAAAAATGAGGTAGAGTCGCTTAAGATAGTTTTTGGTCATGTACAGAAGAAAGCGATCAATACATTAATGAGGAAGAGTGAGTTGATTTAAGTCAAGGGAACAAAAAAAGGTAGAGGAAGACCTAAGATTAACATCAATAGAAGTAGTAAAAAATAACATGTCAATTAAGGAGATAAGAAAGAGTTTGACTTCGAATAGAATAAAATAACGGAAAAGAATACATGTGGCCGACCCTATAACTAGTATGTTGAAGATCCAAAGCCGATCCTAAGGTTTTTGGTAATAAGGCTTAGTTGTTGTTGTTGATAATACATTAACATGTAAAGTACTCAATTTTGTTTTAACTTCTTGAAAGAAATCTCTGAAATTATGTTTCCAAATGCATAACTTTGCATATTGTTATCTTAACATTATGTACCATTGGCTTATACCCCACAATCAGCTGGAGACCATGCCTTATGAAGCGAAGGTCACTAATTCGAGTCTCCTTTTCCCTTCCTGGGGGCCAATTTTTTGAAAAAAAAAGGTTCCTTCCGCAAAATATGTATGTAATACGGTTGACCAACATTATGCAATTCTACAACAACAAGATGCACATTAAACTATGCCTATGATTTAACGAGTTATAGGCATACCTTATAGAGCCTCAAAGTCTCTGTTGTTAGCTTGGAAGCATCATACCATGCACGCCGATTAATCACTTGAGTGATTTCTGTTCGTAGTAGAGGACGAACCAAGTGCTTCTTCCCAAGTGAAGTATGCAGAAGAATCCTTGCAAATGCAGGAACCACTTCTCTTGACAAACTAACGCTTAGCAATACCACCCCTTGAATTACGACCTAAATGATGCACAAAAATAAAAAAAGCAAACAAAGCCGTCACAATTGTTTTCCATGGATCTGAGAGAAATGGGTCACGAAGCTCGAGGTCATTACTGACTATGGTCAAATCTAATTAATTATTTATTTGCTAAAGTTGGATAGAATGTTGGTGATTTCAATGAATCAGATTTCTTTATTTATGCCAAACAATGCAATTAGTAATTGATGCAATTTTAAATGAAGGAATTGTAAATCCCATCATTTTACATTTTTCATGAAACTATCAATTACATCACCCAAACACAATGTTAAGGTATTTGACATTTTATATCTTACACCAGAGGATATTATCTTTTTTCTATCTGAAAGGTGAAACCAAACATATCCACCCCCCCCCACCCCCTTTCCTTTTAGTGTGTAAAGATTTAATTGGCATAGAAAGAGAAGGTTACTCACATTGAAAGAATTCATTGATGTTTGGACTCTTTGTGCTGCCTTTAACGCAAGAAGGCCTCCATCATCATGACCAACAAGAACTACTGAAGAAAACCCCATCTCTGAGCAGAAAGAAAGAAGCAAGTCTACCTGAAATAATATAAAATTCAGACTTAAATCTAAATTTATTCCAAACATAAAGGGTGAAGATAACAAATATATATATATATATATATAAAAGTGGGGTAAAGACCAAAAAAGCAACCACAACAGGATCGTGAGATCAACAAATGTGGAAATGCCCACAGTACATGTAAAATGGGCTTTGGATTTACAAATGGATCACTCAGTCTGTTACACTTGATGCTGCATTTGGCAGTAGGAATTGAGCTTTGGATTTGAAACTGGACTCCTATCTAAAACCAGCATTAGGACATTTGATTTCATTTCTACCGTCTTCCATACGGCACTGCTAATTTATATATATATATATATATATATATATATATATATATTTATAAGTAAAAGAATGGGGTGCAACACTAGGAGGGATATCCAAATTGATACTATACTGAGTGAGGGACCTACCTATGGGTAGGATATGGGTATGACCATCAGAAAAAGAAAAGAATATGAGTATGCAATTACCTGAGTATCAAGTTTATAAGGATTAGGCAATTCTTTTTCCTCCCAATCCTCCCGGCGCTGTCTTGAAGTTAATCCCCAACCAGGCCGATCAAAAGCAGCAACAGTACAACCCACCTGTCGAGCCAGCAGCCCCGTCACATGCCTCCATGAGAAGACCCCACCCCCAAATCCATGCACTAAAACAACACCAAATTGGCAATTTGACTCCAAGTCCCTCTCTAAAGTCCCAGAGTTCAATTGACTAACTTCACCCTCCTCACCAGCATCATCTAAGCACAAGACAGGGATTTCTTCAGGAAGAACAGAAGAAGTTGTGGGACCATCCAATAATGGAGCATATAGTGAAGAGCTGTGAAATTGATTGCTATAGCTCCTGTGCATGTGATACTGGCTTTTTGTCAACACACTTAATGGATGCCTCTCAAATTTTGGCCTTCCCACTGCCATTTTTGGGGAGCTGCAAGGACTGGGTTCGAGGAAGATGGTGGAGGACAAGGAACGAGGTGAAGAACCAGGCAAGCTGAGCTTGTAATGGAGAGTAAGCCCTCGGCATGTTATGAATAAACTGTCAATGTCAGCAAGTACACTGATGGGGAGTTCCCCTTCATCACGAGCTGAACCTAAAGGCTTTCGCCTCATTTCACTATCACTTTTTGGGGTCTTCCCTGCACAGGGAGTGGGAGATCGTGGGACCTTCTGGAAGCCAGAAAGAACATTTTTGCATGAAAGGACCTGTTAATTTGATTGAAAGAGTAGTCAGCAAAAACAGTACAGACTTTAGAAATACATATAGGTGCTACTTAAAAAAACTGACAACAATTAAGAGAATATAGTTGCATAACCAAGTTTTATAAGCGCAAGAAAAACATGCACCAACTTAAAGGTCTATAGGAAGAAAAACATACTCATGTAATTGAAAAGAGTGCATTAAGGCTTAAAGGACTGAACATTGACAACATTTTCCACAAGCATATTACTTTTCTTTTTGATAAGCAAACAAGAATTCAAAATTGATGAAACCACATGACAAAACTATGCAAACTTACTGCATCTGCATCAACTCGGTGAAACAGGAGCTTTCTCCGTGCTCTGCAGCTCGTTCTATATGCAACCACGGTATGGCCTAAGGCAAAGACTACGGACGAGAGAAACAAGACAGGCATTCCCCAGGACTTTTTCAAATGGATTCTCTGCCTTGAGAGGGAAGATGAAGCTTCAGCCTCAATTTGAGAATTTACAGTGAAAACACAGGCCTTTACTGAAAGAAGAAGAATTGAGAGAAATGAACACAATGTCACAGTTCCAAGGTATGGACCGTGCGAGAGAGCAGGGGCATCACACATTGAATAAACACCTGCAGTCAGCATATAAATGAAATGGAAAATTATCAGCCCTGACATTGAAAAGGGTACGAAACTCAATGGAACATTCTGCCTACAAAATTCTGAAAGACGGTCAAATTACATTAAAAAACAGGTTTCAGTCACCTCTCACGGCAATATTAATATAAAAATATAAAGTTCTCTCGTTCATATGTCAGCTCGAATATCCAGAAAATGTGAAGTGAAAGGAATCATACACTTCATATTATTATGAATCCAAAAAAGATATAATCAAAGATAGATACTTAAATTAAGCACAACAAAGTGGAAGTTCGTGTTTCTTAGGTCCCACATGCACTTAAAAGAACCCAATTCCTGTTCTTTTCCTAAAAATCAGCAAAGAAACACATACTAGTACTAGATTAAAGTCACACACATAAATATATAATACAGGAATAGCATAAAAGTAGCTGCACAACTAAAAGAAAGAAACTTGTACTGTATGCTAACAAATATGGAAATTTATAATTAAAAAAAATAAAAAATTTCAAAATACAAAACTAAAAAATGTTCATTATTAAGGACTTATTAACAAGAAAAACCTTCAGTTAATTGAGCCAAATAAAGCAATTTTAGCTTCATAAAGGAGTTTGCTTTTTATGCTTGCTTCTTAGCAATCATAATAACCATAAAACTAAAAACAAAAAACAAAAAAAAATGTTGGGGGAAAAAAATAGAAAGTGAAGTCCATTAACAAAATGAATAAGTATTTTCCAAAAAAGCATAAAAGTTTTCAAGGAAAAAAACAATTAACAGTGATTAAAGCAGATTTAGCTCAGATGACAGCTACAAAAATTGCCATTTCTAAAAGTTTATTTTTCCTCTACTTTCTCAGCAACCAAACATAAGTTGTGATTCGCAGGAAAAAAAAAAAAAAGTTTTTTGAAGAAAAAATTTTAAACACACATAATATTATTAATATGACAAAAACATATTCATACAATTTTCTAATTGAAAAATAAAAACACACACACAAAAAAAGAAACTTGTACTGTATGCTAACCAGAAGGATGAAGATCAAAATTCATTCAAAAGCACGAAATCCTAAAATTTAAACAAAAGGAAAAAAGTAAAAAGACGAAGAAGAATTGAAATATGATTTCTCGAAGAACCAGCAACATGAAGATCCCAACTCCTTCAAAAACAACCAATTTTTTTTTTTATAAATGAAATCGTTTCAAAAAATAAATAAAAAATCAAATATAGTTTTGAATTTGATTGAAGAACCAGCAACACGAAGATCACAATTCATTCAAAAACAACCAAAATTTAAAACTCAAACCAAAAAAAAAAAATCAATTTAGCTTTGAATTTTGATTCATTGAGGAACCAGCAAAACGAAGATTACAAATCATTCAAAAGTAAAAATAAATAAATAAAAATTCAAAATTTAAACGAAAAGGAAAATGAAAAAATATATATATAAATAAAAAATAAAAAATAAAAAAAGCTAATAAAAGCAAAAAGAAGATATAGCGAAGCGTACAGATAATAATGAGAGATCTGACAACGGAGACGAGAGGAATATCGGTCAAGGAGCTCTTGAAAGCGTATCGTCTGAAATGCTCTTTGAGTCCATAGCATCGGACACAGGTGAAGCTTGATATGAGAACACATGGCACCAACACATCCCCTATGGCTACAAGCACTGGCAAAGACGATACAAGCAACGACGCCACCATCGCCACCATGAAGAACACCGTCCGTATGATCCTCCTTATCCTCTCCCCTAAAAGTCCTCCCTTCGCCATAGCCAAAATTAATCAAATCAATCAATGTAGCTACGTATTGGATTGTATTGAATTTGAATTTTTATGATAGTTGTACTCGTATGTACAACTCGCTCTCTATCTAAGACCTCGAGAGTGCGATGATGAAACCCTAGCCGATAAAACGAAACGAAGATGATCCACCGGAGGTGGCGGCGGTGGAGGCTCCTCGGACATTTCTGTAACTTTTCCGGTGAGAGCGAGGGCAGAAATGGAAATCTCACAGCTTCATGGAGAGAAAATAGTTTTGGGCTTAGGGTTTCAGAGATCTCTCGCCAAGAGAGAGAGCTTTGAAATCAAAAAAAATTCAAAGCCTTTTGTTGCTGTGAACAAAGTTTTGAAATTCTCTTCCTTTCTTTTTAACCGTCTCTCTCTCTCTCTCTCTTTTATTTATTAATAGGCGAAATTGCATAATCATCCCATGGGTTTGATTCAGTTGCAAATAGATCCATGAGGTTTTGATTTTGTAATATAACCACATGGGGTTTTTAAATTGATAAAATTGACCCCTCTAAATATATTTTTTGTTAATTTTGCTAACAAAATTTGTCATATGCATTGCATGTGACCACTTTATAATAAAACATTCATTATTATAAACCAAGTGTAATGCATATGATAAATTTTATTAGTAAAATTGACAAAAAAATATACTTAGAGAGGTTAATTTCACCATTTTAAAAACCTAATGTGGTTATATTACAAAATCAAAACCTCAATAAATCTGTTTGTAACTTAATCAAACCTCAGAGGTGATTTATTAATTCAAAGTCTTTTGCTTTGTTTTCATCTGGTAAAAAAGAAAAAAAAAGTGTATTACTATTGGCAGAAAGGAAATCCATCGCTAATCAGAATAATGTATCTGACACCACTTGATCAATAAGTTTGTTGCACACCTGTCCGCCTTTTTTTATTGACACAACTACCCCTTATTACGGGATATTAATTATTTCTGTTTTTCTAATGGACCAAATTACCCTTCCTCTTTTTCTTCGGAAACCCAACTTGTTTTTGGTGTACTACCCCCATATATACATTATCTTCCTCATTACCTACTGTACATTACTATAATGATATATCAATTTTTAAATATAAAATATAAAAGTAATTAAGAGATTTCTTTTATTATTTTTTGTTGTGATAAAAATCATATATGTTTATTATTATATTAATTTGTAAATATTTTTGTAGTAAACTTGATCATGATTATAATATTGTTTCTTTCTTATTACTTATGACAAAGAAAATCATTTATTTCCTTCAAGCTCAAGTGATTGAATTCCTGGCTTCCCTTTCCTTTGTCCTTTTTTTTTTTTTTAATAAGATATTCTAAATTTGGAATCATGGGCTTGCAAAAGGTGATATATTTGTTTATACTTTACACCACCATAATTCAACTCTTTGGTGATATATTCGTTTAAACCACCATAATTCAACTCTTTTTGTACTATAATTTTTAACCCTTGACCCAAATATTGTACTTTGTATTTTTTATTTTTTATTACTCAATAATTGGGGAATGAGGGATTTGAACCTTGTATGTTTTTGTTGAAATCATTAGGTACCAACCAGTTGAGGTATAAGACTCTTGACATACTTTCTATTTCTAAGAAGGTTAGTAATCAAAGCGTGATCCTACTCTATATTCATTGGTTGTTTTTTAGAACCATTCCTTTTGTTAAAGTTAAAATAAATAAATAATTAAATAAAATGAAGTCATGTATGAATCAAACTTTACCATATTATTTATCCTCTACAATACCTTTTTGCTATCTTATTACTTCTTCTTTTTTGTTGTTGCCCCTTTTTGCCAAACAAGCTTTGAATCTAATACTTTCACTATGCATTCCTCAGTTTGTAGCTTGAACTTGCTTATTAGCTAAGAAGGTGGACACATGCTTCAACAGATTTAGATGACAACTAGTTCTTTATTTTAATTTTTGATAATTCAATAGTTGGGAGATGTGAGATTTGAATTATGGAAATCTCTATTGAAAACACCAAAAGTATCAGTTGAGTTACAAGGTTCATGAACAACTCATTTTCATTTGTAACTCATTTTAATTTGTTCATTAACTATCCTATTGATTTAAAAATGTGATTAGCGATTTATCTCATAAAGTCATTTGAAATGTGTATAGTATCTCTTAGAAAATGTGATAAATTAGTTAGCAAAATCTAATGAATTTAGAACCAATGAATTTATTAATTTCTAACTGAGAGAGAACTTGTAGGATACTTTTTGAAAGCTGACATTCACATATTATTTATATATATATATATAAATAAAATAATATATGATATAACTTTTTGTTAATGTTACACATCTCAATAAATTTTTATTTAATTAATATATTCAAAATCTCAACGTTGGATTACACATTATCATTATTCTTAATACGCATACCAAATTTCGTGTTAATCGGATATTATTTTCTATTTTATTAATAAACTCATATTTTTTGTATAATTTTAAGCTTAACCATTTTATAGATGAAATAGTTATTGATCTTTGATTATCTTTATATTTTGCAAGCATAGAGACTATAAAGAGGCAATGTATAATTCAATGGTAGATTAGTCAAAGAACTCATCAAATAGAAAGTTATTAAATGGTGTAAGATTGACAAAAGTTACACCATGTGTAACTTGACACACACACACATGCTATATATATATATATATATATATATATATATAAAGAGAGAGTGAGAGTGGGGATCAAGTAGTACTTGGTGTAACTATTACTTATATTACACCGCTTAATAATTTTTTATTAGATAAATATTTTAAATATCTCACTGTTGGATTAAATGTTCTCTATGTTCTTATCATAAGTTCACATGCATGCCAAATATATTGTCAACGGATTATTTACTATTTGATCATAAGCTCATGTTATATATAATTTAATAAAAAAAAAAAAATTGAAATTTGAACATTTTATAAATGAAATAGTTATTGATCTTTGATAATCTTGATATTTTCAAGAATATAAGGTATAAGGAGACAATGTACACTAACAATGGAATTGTCAAAAAACATATCCAATATAAAATTGTTAAGTGGTGTAATATTAATAAAATCAAACTTTCAACCCAACTCATATATATATATATATATATATATATATATATATATATATATATATATATATGTTTTTGACATTTTGGAATGTTTTAATGCAATTTAAAATGGCCAATTATTATGTGTCAAAATGCTACTCATTTGTTTTGCCTTTATTGTGTGACACATGCAAAAAGATGACATCAAATGTGATTCATAACTTCCTGTTTTTTGGGTCACTATTGGCTATTACAACTATTAGACAATTGTTCTATCACAAAAAAAAAAAAAAAAAAAAAACTATTAGACAATTAATCTCTCACACATTTCCTCAATATTTAAGTACAAGTATACATAACTCAAAAAAAAAAAAAATTAAAAGTATGCAATATTAAACAAACGAGGTCAACATATTTTCAAAAAATAAAAATAAATAAATGAGGTCAATATGGGTAATAACGTGCTTGGGGTTGTCTTTCTAGTGTCATGGGAGAACTTATGACCTATGACGTCTGTTCCACGATGATTACTCTTATCATTAGGCTAAGACACCAATTGGTTTTTGGTATAGGCGGGTAATTTGTACTTTTGCCTATGGAAGATGTTACTCAAACCTTACCATTAGGCTAAGACACCAATTGATTTTTGGTATAGGCGAGTAATTTGTACTTTTGCCTATGGAAGGTGTTACTCAAACCTATGAACTAGAATTTACTTAAATAATTATTTGTTTATTTTTTTGATAAAAATAAATAATTATTTGTTGCATATAGGAGATAAGATTATGTTATATTATATTATATTCCTATAAATAATTAAAAAAAATTAAAGAAAGAAGGAAAAATCAATAAATGTGCTTGGACTGGTGCTTGTCTACTTGACATTTGACAATGATTTTTTTTTTTTTTTTTTTTTTAGGATTTAGTGAGACTAATGGGTGTTATGCGTGACAGGTTTAGCTTATTTTATTTGGCTGCAACATAATACATCATGATAGCTTATTTTATTTGGCTGCAACATAATACATCATGAAGGCCATGTATAAGTAGCCATGTGTAAGAAATGTTTGGTTTACGTTGATACAACATTCTCTCATACGGTTTTTGCAACTCACTTTACCAATTGTAAAATTGAGAAACTATTATCCGAACAATTATGCATGGATGATCCAAATTGAAAGTTGCAATCATCCAAACAAAAAAGTAGTCTCAATCCTAAATCATGGTATTGGGAGGTACAAGAACAAAAAAGACCATAATTTTTTATTTTTTTTTCAAAGTTAAACATAAGATCATAGTTAATCATAAATTACCTTTATTCTGGTACATAGAATGGAAGGGCAATTTGGGGAACAAACAAAACAAGCATAGGTGTTTACCAATTTATATGGTTTTATTTTTTTGGATTAGATAATTTACTTGATTTAATAGGGGCGGCCATGCCACCAAGAAAGTACAACCAGATTAAACTTTGAAGTAGCGAGATCCCCGAGAACGTGACCGTTAGACGGTGTAGAAGATCGTGGTCGGGACCAGAAAGCTTTAAAAAATTAAAAACTAAAAATTAAAAACTCCCACCCAATCAGCGACCCCCACTCTGTCACCCGCGGGTCACGTCACATCACTGTAACCTCGCACAGAGAGCCACTGGGTCCCTCTTTTGTCACTCCCACTCTGTTTAATTTCTCCCTGAACGCCACGTGGCAAAACAGTACAGGCTGTATAAAAGATATAAGCTAGTTCTGTCATTTAGTGGGACCCAATGAGAGTGGAGCACGCAACGGTCAGATTAAATTAAAAAAAAAAAACATAGAATTTCTTGCCGAAATGTACGGCACTAACTGATACCGGGATCGAAACGTTTCGGGGTGAAACAAAGCAGTAAAAAAAAATAGAAACGAAAAGAGAGGTGGGTAACTGGTAACTGTTACTGTCCGTTTCTGTTACGACGACAAGGATGGGTATTGCAGGCTTACATATACTTGTCAGATTACGCAGGTACCACTTTTCCACTTTTGTCTTACGAATTAGTGAGTTACCATAGCATGCGCAAGTGAAAGGTTTTTTTTTTTTTTTAATAACAGTTATTCTAAATTTTTGTCTTTTCCTTATTCGTTTCCTAAATTATTTTCAAACATATGTCGATTAGATTAGGGGCTTAAAATGAAAAGTCAGTCAAGAACATGTGTGTTTGATTGTATATTTTTTTCTTCCATGACCTAAGGGACTTTCACATGGGCATGTACTTTTTTTTGTCTTTTGTTTAATTTTAAGAAGCTTCGACATTTTCATGGAGAACAGGTCGTATAAAACAATTTTGATCATTAATAGATCTAGTTCATTATATTTATAAGGGAAGAAAATTGGAAATTATGGGTAGGCTTTTATCTTTTATGTCAATGATTTATTTGAACCATTCGATTATAAAAGAAAATCATGCTATTATATGAATTCTATTGCATTTATATATAAATGATATCTTATCACGGGATAAAAAGAAAAAGTCATACCTTAATCGTATTTAACAAAAATAGTGATGTAAAAGTTGTGATAGGAACTCATATTCAGATTTTATAAATTAGGTTAAAACATAATTTATGCCCTTTAATTTTGTGGTCGTTTTCTCAATTGGTCACTCGAGTTTTAAAACTTATAACTTATATCCTCAACTATTGCAACGATGCTAATGTGTCATTTTTGTTATGGTCCATCACAATTTAACTATCAATTGACCTAAAAAAATGTCTTTTTTGGGTGGGTAATAACAAATATTCTAATGGTAGGACGCATTGACCTTGTTGTAATACTTGAGGATGTAAATTGTAGGATTTTAATGAATCGATTTAGAAACAACCAACTTAAAGGGGGTAAATAGTATTTTAACTCAGGCTAAATTGCATAATCACCCCTTGGGGTTTGGGTCATTTGCAAACTGACCCCATGGGGTTTCAATTTTGTAATATAACCACCTGAAGTTTTTTAATTGGTGAAATTGACCCCTTTAAATATATTTTTTTGTCAATTTTGCTAACAAAATTTTTCACATGCATTGCACTTGGGTTTATAATAATGAATTTTTTTATTATAAAGTGGTCACATGTAATGCACGTGACAAATTGTTACAAGCAAAATCGACAAAAAATGTATTTAGAGAGATCAATTTCATCAATTTAAAAACCTCAGGTGGTTATATTGCAAAATCAAAACCCCAGGGGTCTGTTTGCAACTGACCCAAACCCCAAGGGATGATTATGTAATTTGGCCTTTAACATAAAAATTAGTAATGGATTAGATCAATATTTCTCATTTACATTTAAGATTTACATGTAGGATAAAATTTTAGCTTCCCCTTGCATTGCGACCAAAATCTCACTTATCAAAGAAAAATTTTAGCAATGTATGATGGACATCAACTCTAGAATTAGGATCTTCCCAAGCTCTTAAGAGAATTTTACTGTGTATTTTTTAAAATTATATCAATATATTGTAAAATAAGTAAATTGAATTTTATCACGTCATTAATAATTTAAATAAACATTTACTAGTATAGTGTTTGGTTTCGAGTGATGTTACGATTACTACAAATTTTACTATATTAACTTTACAAATTAATGTGTCAACTTTTAAACACAAAATAAAAAGTAATTAAGAAATTTATTTTAATATGTGGTTGATATGCAACAATCACAATAATTGTCATTTCAATTTTGAAGTGTTTTGTAATAAAACTGATAATAGTTTTAGTATTTTCATGTGATATATCTATTTAAATTATTGACAACGTGACAAAATCAAATTTACTTATTTTATAATGATTAATGAGATTTTAAGAACTTCATAGTATAGTTATCATAAAAACTCTTAGGACTATATTAACAAAAAATGTTATCATCACTTAGAAAAATAAATAAAAAAATCCTTTCAAACTATCAATAATTTTTTTTTTTTTTTGGGTTAAAGGGAAATTCATCAAAGCAAAGAGAACAGAATACAAATTACAACATATGGGGGTATGAAACCCCCCAATTGTCTGCCAAAACTTGGCTTACTACAAAAGATGGAGGAGATACATATTGGGAATAAGAAACTAAAAGATTATGCCCCTCCTTTGCCAAAAGATCTGCATAAAGATTGCTCTCGCGGTGGACATGATAAAGACTAGCTTTTTCAAAGGATAGAATCAGACACCTGCAATCATTGATTAAAGCACTCTAAGGGTGAGATGCAGTGTTATTAACATTCAAAGGATTTATAACATTCAAAGGATTTAGAAGATCAACCACAGCTTTGGCATAGGATGCAGTGTAATACAATAAGCATTAGACAAATCACATATATACTAGTACGGATAAGGTTGAAATTTGCACATATTATGATTTATGAATTATGATAACATGAAAGAAAAAAAGAGAGAAAAAGAATAGAGCATTTTAGGGACCGTCAACGACTCAATAGTTAATATACCAACTGACCGCATTCATATGTAATACATATATAAATGGAAAATGATATTTCCACATGCAGAAATATCAAATAATTATATATATATACATCACATCATTTGTTATTATTTATGCATTATTGGTGTAAAAATATTAACAAATGGTGTGAAAATAACACTAAGCATATAAGAGCAACTCCAGCACTGCTCTCTACATCTACAAATGAAGAGCCAAAATGCAAAAACCGGCTCCAACACTGCTCTTCATCCCGCTCTTCATCCCTTATATTGCTACAGTAAAAATTTACATCTGAAGAGTTACTGTTCATCCTTCAGTTATTATTTTATTATATTTTGACCGGCTATATAAACCTTTTTTTCTTCCTTTCCCTTTCATTTTCCCGAATTTTTTCTCTCTCCTCACATTTTTCTCCGTTCTCTCCCTCTGTTCTCGGTTCTCTCCCTCTGTTCTCCGTAGCTCTCGTCACCTTCTCTGTACTCCATAGCTCTCCCCTCTCCTCTGTTGATTTTCTGGTGGCGTTTGGGTTGACGGTGGGCTTGGGTTTTGGTCTCGACGCCGATTTGGACTTGGGTTTTCTTCTAGTGGGTTTGGGTTTTGGTCTCGGCGTGGTGGTGGAGCCGTGGGTGTGGGTGTGGTTGTGGTGGGTTGCGTTTTGGTCTCGGCGTGGTGGTGGAGCCGTGGGTGTGGGTGTGGTTGTGGTGGGTTGCGTTTTGGTCTCGGCGTGGTGGTGGAGCCGTGGGTGTGGGTGTGGTTGTGGTGGTTTGCGTTTTGGTCTCGGCGTGGTGGTGGAGCCGTGGGTGTGGGTGTGGTTGTGGTGGTTTGCGTTTTGGTCTCGGCGTGGTGGTGGAGCCGTGGGTGTGGGTGTGGTTGTGGGGTTGCCGGTGGATTGAGGAGGGGGGCGAGAAATGAAGAGAGAGAAAAAAAGTTTAAATAAAATAATAAAAATATTATTTTAATAAAAATGAAGATAAAATAGAGAGTAGTGCTGGAGTGAAGGTGAAAAAATGACTCTCCACATGTGAAAAACTCTCCACATGTGAAGATAAAATGATGAGCAGTACTGAAGATGCTCTAAATTTGACTTCTAAACTTTTTATTTTTATTTTTTTGGGTCAGTAATTTCTTTAGACGTGATGCCGGTTAAGGCGCGATTCCATATTTCCATAAGTTGCATATATGCTCATAAACCAACAAATATTGTTGAATTTTGACGTGTTTCCTGATCAAAGTAACTTATTTGTCACTAATGAATAATGATTCACAATATGGAGTTTATTGCAAAAGAAGTTCTTCTCTCATTCACGTTGCACACGGAAATGGACAAGCATAGTAACTGATTGGATACAAGCCTCAAATTCAATATGTCAAAGTGTTTTTATTTTTTATAGGGTAAAATGCATGTATACCCTCCAAACTTTGAGGGGTTGCACTTAGACCCCTCGTTCTTTATCTTTAACTAATTTACTACTTAAACTTTTACAAATTAACAAATAACCACTTAAATCCCATTTTGTCCAAATTCCCGTTAACTTCCTCACGTTATACGAACGACTTTTTCAACTGACTCTTGAATTTCTGGTTCTCCTCTCTCCTCGCTCCTCTCTCTCATCTAGTTCTTCTTGCTCGCTCTTTTCTTTGCTTCTTCTCTCTCTCATGACGTCTTACTCTTCATCTCAGGGCGCAACCTCGACTCTTCATCGCAGGGATTTTTGCAACCTTGGCCCAACATGGAAGGCCCATCGATGGTGGTGGCGGTGCGATCGAGGAGGTGGAGGAACGGGTGAGACATGGATGTGGGTAGGGGCACAGTTTCGTTTGGAGGGTGCGATTGGGATCAAAAATTTTTATGGAGGTGGTGGATGGAGAGCTTGAGGAAGTGGAGAACAGTGGTGAGAAAAATTTGAGAAAAAAAGGGATGAGAATTTTTTTTTTAATTCTGGGGAAGTGGCTGAAAATTTGGTCGGAGTGCGTGGTTGTTTTGTGGTGGTGGTTAGGTGGGTGTGTTTGGTTGTTTGCAGTGGTGATTTATTGTTTGCGGTGGTGGTTGGGTGGTAATGTATGGTTGTTTGCAGTGGTGAGTGGTGATTTATTGTTTGTGGTGGGTTGTTTGTAGTGGTGATTGATTGTTTGCGGTGGTGTTTGGGTGGTTGTGTATGGTTGTTTGCAGTGGTGATTGGTTGTTGCAGTGGTGGTTGGTGGGTGCGTGTTTGTTTACCGTGGTTGTCGCGGTGGTGGGTGGACGTGGTTGTCGTGTGGTGGTGGTACAGAACAAAGAAATAAAAAAGTTTACAGTGGTAGTTGGGTCCAGACCAGTGTGTTTATTTACAGTGAACCTCTAGTCCTAGACCCACAGAACAGAACACCATCAGTCCAAAGGAGAAGAAATTTGTTGGATCGAGCCACCCAAGATCTCCCCATCACCAGATCAACTTAGAGAGAAAAAAACTAAAGAGAGAAAAGAGGCCATGAGAGAGTTCACCCGGAGGTATTTTATAATAAATTTGTTCTTTCACATACATGATTATTAAAAGTAGATTTATTATTTAAATGTGGCATATGATGTGATATTTGTAGAAAAATCATATTAATGGTTAAAGAAGCAAATGTAGAGAGTAATGATTTTTCATAAATTTAAAATTGTTCTAGACTGTGGATGTTAATAGAATATCAACATTAGAGCCTACACTTGTTGTGCTTCTATATGATAAGATGATTTACTCCATCATTAAGGTAGTGACTTTAAGCATACAAGTGAGTGTAATGTAATAAGTACATACATTGAACTAGATTTGATTAAGAACACCTTATGGGTTGATCATTATTGGTTAAAATGTTGTTCTATCACAATTTTTCTATTGTCCTCAAACATGAGAGATTTACATATATTTATTTATTATGCACATAACTTTGACAATGTCAACCGATGATGCTCATTTAAAGGCTATATATGGAGATGTTGGGTTATATGTATAATGCGTAATATATGTTAATAATGGATTCACCAGTCTCTAAATGAGATAGTATATTCAGTTGATTTTCATAATGGTATTGGACTCAAAACAAAACTGGCCGGTGACATTTTTCAAAGTGTTTTCATATATATATATATATATATATATATATATTTATAAAGAGTTTTTGAAAATTATTTAGGAGTCCAAGGGAATTATGAATTCAAGAAATTAAAGGGTTACATAAGCTAGAAACATAACAGTAATATTAATTCAGTCATAGTGGCTCATGTGGAATATAGTATGATGGAAGGACATATAGATATAAAGTTGTAAGTAAAGGGACCTCACTTGTTATTCTCTAATCTTCAGAGGTCAATTGCAATGTGTTGATGGACATTATTGTAATTTGTAGAAGTTCAAAATATTATCCTGATATGATTAAGATAATTAAAGAATTATTTTGAAAGAGTTTCAAAGTAAGTCAATAACCTTCAAAAGATATTGACTTATCCTACTACTGAAGATAGAGATCCATAAGGATCCCACGTTAAAATCTTTCTCTAGGGTTTTTATTATGGATATATAAATAAGAAATATCACGTTAGTAGTTGGCCATCAAAACTATTGTGATATATTGCAGCCATTAGAAAAACTCTAAAATAAAGAGAGAGAGAGACGTGAATACCTTGGGAGGCAACACACTTGGGTTGCTAGAAGAAGCTTACACTTGGGTTGTTAAGAAGAGGCTTACTTGGATTGCTGAAAAAGGTACGCTTATTATTTTAAAGTCCATGATTATGTGGTGTAACGATTCTTGAATGAAACAGAAAATTTTGATTTGTCATTAATGCTTCCGCAAACTAACAAGAACAACCAAACGAGAGAAGAGAGTTAGAGAAGAATTGGAAATGAGAGTTGAAAAAATCGTGCGTGTCATGTGAGGAATTTAATAGGAGTTTGGATGACAAGTGACCGAGGTGGTTATTTGGCACTATGTGAAAGCTTAAGTAGTAAATTAGCTTAAAAAAAAAAAGGGTCTAAGTGCTACCCCTCAGAGTTTAGGGGGTGTACATGTATTTTACCCTTTTTTATATAACATGGCTATCCAATCTTTGTCGGACTAATAGGGTAATTATGAAATATTTTTAGAGTATATTAATATCGTATTCCCTCATATGAGATGATAGATCCAGACATCCAGTTAATTAAATTTACGGTGAGATATAACCAGGGGCGGATCTAGGAATTCATTTTAGGGTGGGCACCTTTTAATCCCAAAGTTTAATAGACATAATACAAAAAATGCTTAAAGCCGATATACATTATTTATATAATCAAAAAGTAACAAACAATAAACTCATTATAGCCTTTTACAATTGATTTTGACGTGTGTAATGTATTTTCCTATGTATACAATCAAGTTGTCATACATTCATTGATCACTCATTCGACTCCGTAATCGATTATTTACAATCTTCATAACTGAAAATGATCTTTCCACAATGATGGTTGTAATTGGTAAGTTTGATAGTAAGTTTTTTATATATATATATACCTAGAAAAAAAAAAATTTAACAAAAAAATTAGGGTCATTCTACAATACTCACTCTTTTTATAAGTTTGGTACCCACTTAATTGTTATCATCAAATATGATGTAGTTGTCATCATATGTGATGGTAGTGCTATCCAATGTGATGTTGGTACTCTCCAATTTTATATATATTAAATTTAAATAGATAAATAAAAATTTAGGGTATCAAGTAATGTGATCATAGATACCAACATATGTGAGGTAATTACCATCATGTGTGACACAAACACCATCAATGTGACATTTTATCTATTGAAAGTACTACATGCACTAAAAAAAAGTATGTGTATTGTAGAATTATTAAAAAATTTGAGGGTGGGCACTTTATTTAATCCAATTATTTTTTATATTTTTTACCTAATAATTTTAAAAAAATATATTTAAGGGTGGGCACTATGCTAGATCCGCCCATGGATATAACATTTATATAAGAGAAGAGTGTACAATATCAATGCATTCCAGAAGTATTTTATAATTTTCTTGACTAAACTTATTGGCACATGCAGTCTTTCGTCTCAAATACGCCGGACAATTACTAGATCCAATGATCCTGGAGATGGCCCCAAAATGATATGTTGTCATGAGGAGTCAAATTTACCAGTTGCACTCCTAAGGTGCATATTATGTCTCGTCTTATTACTAGAGTATTCCCTTTGAGTTGTCAAAATGCGGTGATATATGAAGCATATAAACTATGGTATTAATTTCATAGTAAAAAATTATAATCCCCATAATCTGTACAGAAGGTCGTAAAACAGTCACATGTCTACCAATGAATTGTTTATTAAATAAGAAAAAGAGGGTATGTTTGAAAAATTGTCTTCCACATTACAAAAAGACTGAATTTATCAAGGATTGTCAGGGAACACGAAACCATAACTAAACATGTTAGTTAACTAATTTCATGATTCATTAAAAAATTGATTCTTTTCTTACCGTCACATCTGAAAGCAATAGAAGAAATAGGAAAAGAGAAAAATGGAACACACTAATCGTGGAGTAGATGCTGCTATAAAATGGTTCTTGGTTAATTTTTTTCTTGGCCTATTCAAGAAAATGAAATGGTTTAATTTTGCATATAAAGTTGCAAATGAATACCCTTTAAAAAAAAGAAAAAGAAAAAGAAAAAGAAAAAGAAAAAGAAAAAGAAAATGAAAATGAAAGAATTAGAGGACTATAAGCCGGAGAGTAGACTGTTTGTAAACGACAGACAAAGGATAGATCGATAGAGATTGGATAATTTGGTATGGGATTGGTAGTTGAGTCTTTTTTGTTGATTGAGTCTTTTCGTTGCTTAAAGAAAGCAATTTATGGGGCATAGGGTGTCCATGTGATTGCCCAAATAAATGTTTAGCATTTATTTTCTTGTACATGGTTTGTTGGGAAAGTCAAGAGAACTGAAACTTTTTTCCCGCTGGTGCATGGGACAAAAGGGTGACTTAAACATGAAAATGGGACATAAAGGCAACTCAAAAGCATGATATTGGGTCACCATGTCAATTCAACTACGGTGCTGATGATGAATGGGCCCTCCATGTTCCTTCCCAAGCAAATTATTAGAACAAACAAAATCCTCTGATTGCAATAAAATGAGAGAATCACTTTATCCTTTTCTTCAGTTGGAGGATTACTGGGAAAAACAGGGAAATTTTTTACAATGGAACATTGCCTATTGTAATGGAACATTGCCTATTGTTGGTCTATGGCCATTTTGAAAGTAATATTATCATTATGTGCGCAATGATCAATCACTAAAGAATCAAAATGCATGGGATTACATGCTTGAACAATGCTGGACATCTTTTAAAAATTGAATTCTTACATTATGATTCATTTAGAATGTAAGTTTTATTAATTAAATCATCAATTATCTATCATCTTTTGATGGTTGTCAATTTAGTGTAGTGGTTCCATTTTTGCTAAATGCAGAAGGCTCGAAGATGACCATAATCAAATGAGGTGTCATGGTCGCTTCTTTAAGTGGGTTCAACCATAATTTAAATTTATTCTTGTAAAAGTGTGGTCCTAGGCGTGGACGAGGTCTATGATCACTCCATGTCTCATCTTAAAATTATGCTTCATCCTAATTTTTCTTTTTAAAGTCCCTATAATTTTGGAAGTCGTAAAATATATATATATATATATATATAATTGAAAATGCCCATATATTTAAAGCAAACCTAAAAGAAGCTCAACTATTAAAAATAATTCTTTAAAATAAATCCAATAATAATTTATTACTCCAACCCAAGTCCTAACAATAATAAAATAATCATAAAAAAGTAAAAATAAATAAACTTTTCACCCAAGAACAAGATTTGTTAGAAAATAATGAATATACAAGTTTAATTAAAAATTTTGCAGCACAAATCATGTATAGAATAATTTATCAATTATATTTTATCTTAAATTATTATTCCTTTTATAGAAAGAATACCTCATTTTTTTGCACTACTCCAGACCTTATAATTCTTAGGGTCGACCCGTAATTTATTTATTTATTTTTTAATATATGATAGAAATTCTAATCTAAATTTACACACACGTATATTTTAGAGATCGCAGAGATCGAACCTACGCCCTCATATATAGAGAAGTGGGATTTTTTGGAAATGGGGATTTACTGGGGAATACCCAAATGTCAGGGCCGACCCGTATTAATAGCATTAGTTGCGGTTCCATTTATAAAAAGTAGAATTATACATGAATAGATAACTAAAAAAATAACATTAATTGCTGTACAAAATTAAAAAAATCATACATATAATCTTCATGAACTGATGCAGAGACGTGTAGAACATGCCAAATACATGGAAGGTGGGGTCGCATATAGGCTATAACATATCTGCATATGTATTGATAATAACTTTCCACATTATCCTGTAAAAATAATTCTGTAAGAAAGGCATTTCTCAATTTGTAACCTCATTTTCTTACATAAACTTATAGTACTATTTATAAGTTTTTGAGAAAAAAAAAGAAGATGCATTCCAAAACTCATTTTTGGAGGGAATTTGCATTTAAAAGAACCAAATTAAAGCTAGTTTTCATGTACTTAGTCTAATTTTGAACCAGTTCTCTGAACAATTTTTTTACCAGACTTATATTGTTCGATATGCTCCTGCTTTTTACTCTGTTTAATTTGATTTGATGAAGTTAATTTAATTTTTTGCATCTACATGTTAATGATGGAGAGTTGAATTCATAATGAGCACTAATTCATTTGTTGACCATTAGTCCTTTTCAATGTCAAAATTCAATTTATTGGGTGAGGATTATGATTTATGAAGCATCCTAGTGGCCACCCTAAATGGTTGATAATGTTTCTGAGGTGACTAATCTATATTGCGATATGGATGGATTTCGATTTTTTTTAATGAAAGCAGTGATTGATTTCTTGATAATTGGAAGATTCCATATTTTGAGTGACCCATTTCACCCAATAACTAATAGTAATTTAGTAGAAATTATTTAATTTTATTTGAAATTCTGTTTGGAAAAGTTGTTACCGAGTATAAGCAATTAATCATTATAGAGAAAGACACACCAAAGTAGATCCAACATTAAAAATAAAAACAAAAATCAATAATCTTCAATGTTTACTGGAAGAATCCTCCAAGAGGGGTTGTTAAATTAAATGTAGATGCAGCCGTCCCAAAGGAGAAGGTAGCTCTTGCAGCAGTGGCGCGGGATGAAAAGGGATTAATTTTGAGATGTTGGGTTGATGGTTGTGATCCATTAGTTGCACAAGCTTCCGCCTTAGTTTGGGCTTTACAGTTGGCATATGAGAAGCACTATCAACGACTTATATTAGAAGGGGACTCAAAGACATGTTTTGATGCACTAAATGGAAGCATTGACGATGCAGATTGGAAAGTTCAATCACTTCTCTTTCATGCCCTTGATATTGCTAATTCTTTTGTGAGCTGTGAATTTTGTTGGATAAAAAGAGATGCAAATTTTGTAGCTCATGCATTAGCTACACATGCTGTTCTTTCTAATTCTAATGTGTTCTGTACTGCTATGTCCCTCCCTCCTTTGGTTAAGGAGGTATGGGAAAGAGATGTATTTCTTTTACTCCTTCAATGAATTTTAGTTTAATTATTAAAAAAAGAAGAAGAAAAAAGAAGAAGAGATGAGGCTATGAAATTGAGCCTAATGACTACACCTCTCTTACATCTCCATCAACTTAGGTAATGTCCAAACCGTTGAAGAAACATATTTTATCCATGTCTATTATGGTTCAAACTTAAAAAAATAATATTAGTGAAAGGGTTTTAATGAAGAGAAAAATAAAAGAACATTATTCTTACCTTTCAAAAGTTATAAAAAAAAAAATTTAATAGGATCTCAATTTTTTTTTTGGGTAATAATTTATTCTCCTTTATAAAAAATATGTATAAACAATAAAGTATGGAGATAAATTATATAATAAACTACATAGTCTGATATTCTTTTCAAGTTAATATTTTGTTGGGTTTAATTCAACAATGATTTTGGTTGATTTTGTATTTTTTCTTTTTTAGGAATTGGTTGATTTTGTAATTGGTCTACAGTTGTGAACGAAATTTTGATTTATATTACTATGCATACCAAATACTGAAAAGTATTTTCCAAGTCATTTTTTGGATAGCAAAAAGAAAAAAAAAATGAGTTAGTTTTCCAATTTTTTTTTTTTTTAATAGAAACATTTTAAATTTTCTCAAATATATATATATATATATATATTCGCATGCAAGTGATAAATGTATATAAATTTTGTTTCCTATCAATTCAAATCATGACTCGGATATTGATTAATTAACTAGGGACATAATTTTTGTTACAATTTGCTAAGATGACAAATTTTGAGCAATATTACTTTCATATGTATCCATTGTTGATAGTACTACTATTTTTATATTTTTGTCTCTAAACTTTTTGGTGTTGGTTGAGTTGTAAGTGTATGCCTTCCCCCAAAAACTATGTTTTCATCATACAAGCCATCTCTATATCTGTCAAAGACCAAAAAAAAAAAAAAAAAAAAAAGGGGGGGGGGGGGGGGGGGGGGGGGTGTAAAAATGATAACACAATTCTTTTTATATAGATAAAAAAAAGATCATGTCCAGGGCTTCCTCAACCAATTTTGGGGCCTAAGGCCAAAAGATTAAGCCGAGTTATTGTTATTATTATTATTATACAAATATTAAGTAAATAATAATTTTTTTTTAATTTTTGATTTTTTTTAAAATTTATTTATTTTAATTATGAGATATGAAATTATTATTAAGTTGATAATGTGTGTGGATATAAAAAAAAAGCAAGATGAAAAGTGGAAATAAAGAGATGAGGCGTGAGCAAAAAAAATTAGGATGGAGAATAGTAAGGTGAGTAGTGAGCAAAAAAACTGGATTTAATTTATTCAAGAATTATGATAGAGAGATAGAGAATGCTTTTGTTTTTTTGGCTTTTGTTATTAGAGATATATAGTCTCTCTCTTGGCAAATTTCATGGGAGAAAAGCTAGACTTTATTAAAGTTTTTGACTGCTATTAATTCTTATTTTAATTTTATTAGGAGTATCTTGTCTGATTTTAAATTTGTCTGTCCACTTTCTGTGTTTTGGGATATAATGTGGTTCTTTTCAATAGATAATACATTTTATTATCCAATAGAAGGGTACCATAATTTTATTTATTTTAGGTGAAACGGCCTTAATTAAAATGTTAAGGCAGATAAATATAATATATTATATTAGTTTTGGGGCCAAAGGCGATTGTCTAAATTGCTTATATGGTTGAGCCGCCCCTCTTCATGTCACATGTCGTTTAGCATGAACAGTATCATAAGTTGTTCGAGACAAAAGTATGGTTTTCAGAAGAAAAAAAGTGTTCTACAATTCAATTTGTAAAGTGTGGTTATTCAGTGTAGATGTGTTACAATTGTTTAAAACCTTGTACGTATGTGCTACTATATATATATAAATGGTGTTACACAGCCTACAAAACTTATAATCTGAGAGTTCTGGAAATTTTAAATTTCTCTAATTCTCCTTCATGTTTTACATGTATGTGATTTTCCCCCATATGCAGGCAACTAATTAAGTCCATGAGAGTCATAGTTAATGGTCCCCTTTGTACACTTTCTAGCTACCAACTGTGATACCAACCCCGCAGAAACATCCCTGTAAAGTCTTTTAATCTCTTCGGAATTTTCTCTTTGAACTAACTACAATTTTAATAATCTTATAGAAACAAAGCTTAGGATCTTGTTTTGATAATGAAACACATATACAAAGTCCAACTTTTTACAACTTGGGAGAATGACATATTTCAAATTCAAGATTGTTGTACAGAAATATCATATAATATATTATTACTCTTTTAGTGCTTATACACATTCTTATGCTATGGTTTAAACAATGGTGGCTCTATTTTGATGATTAGTAGTTAAGCAGCTAATCTGGCATGAGTCTCTTCGTCACCCACAATGCATCTATACCTAATGAGCATATAACTTTTACATTATTTTATTTTTCATGCTTATCTCAGCGTGACCATTTAATATAATTTTTTTTTTGTCAATTTTGTCACCTTAAAAGAGTCATATAGATAACAATGTCAATACAGCCGTTTTAATTGAAACTTTCCATTCTAGATGATGACAAAGATAACCCCAATGACGGCTCAAGGCATTCAAATTTCATGTTATAGTCTATAGGGGAATAGTCAGAAATTTTTGCTCTGTTGCAAAACCAAAATCATCATAACTCAAACCACATGAATATAAAGATTCGTAGGTCCTCTTTAATTGGGTCTAATAGGCTTACCATATGATGTATGTGAGATTGCAATTGACCTTTAGAGTTCTGTTGCCTTATTTTCCCATAAGTATTATTGATTTATTGTACTAAGAAGATTTTTATTAGAATGTTCCGAGGAAAACGAAAGGTTGAAAATGTCAAAAAAAGATAGATGAAGTATATATCAATAAAGTGAAAATAAATTTGCCAACCGATGGCTCATTTTGATTCTCCACAATAAGGGCCTTAATTTGATGGGTCATGAGGCACTTGTTGGTTACTAATTTGCTATAAAATGAGGCAAGTTCAATCACGATCCAATTCCAGTAAAAGTTGATTGAGATAGTAGTAGATAGTTTCAGAAATGAATGGTTTCAATTGCTTTTGGGCCACAGCATCACCGCCCACTACAAAATCAATATCGAAGCGCATCTTATGATAGCTTTACTCGTTAATTATGGTTAGAGTTATCATAATTATGTTTCAAGTCTGATATTGTAATAACCCAAGGAAAGTGCTAGCTATATCTGCGTTTATACTTCAAAAGGACTAGTCAAGTTACAATTGGGATTGCACACACACACACTTATCAAATTTTGAGACATCATAATCTCCCCCACTTAAATCCCTAACGTCCTCGTTAGGGTTCATATGTTCGAGCCCACACATGATTACTGGGTTGGCTCTGATACCATTTGTAACAACCCAAGGAAAACGCTAGCCCATATCTGCGCTTATACCCCAGTAAGACTAGTCAAGTTACAATTGAGGCTCATTGCAATTGTTAATAAAACTTAGTTCAACCCATTATATGCCTAATGTGGGAGTCAGTGCACACACATTTATCAAATTTTGAGACATCACATATATATTACTTTAATTCATGTTCATTGTTTTTTTTTTTTTGGTTGTTGCTAAATTCCATTGTATCTAATCTTAATTGGAATGCAAGTAAAACAATCATATTTCCATTTGTAGTGCAAGTATTGTAATCCTTAGTTAGTCATAATTTAGCATATACTCTTCAATGGGTTCATTGTGATACACAAAGCTTAAGGCTGAACTATCAAGGGGTTTTCTTTGTTGATGTAACCTCTTAAGGTTGAACCATGTTAATACAATGTTTTTTCTCATACTATTAACTTTCTTTATTTTTTTTTTTGATTTGACGATAGCAATCTACACTACACACACGCACACACTGTTTGGGGAAGGCAGAGGGGATCGAACCTCTGCCAAATGGGGGGGAATTTTCCCTTGCACCACAAGGCCAAATGCCTAGTGGGCAACTTTCTTTATTTTTCTTTCTCATATTTTCTTATATACTTTATCATGGTGTCAAATGTCTTGACTTTTCTAACATGATATCAAAGTTATATATATATATTTTCTTTTTTTTTTTTTTTTTTTTTTTTTAATATGGTATCAAAATCAGGCTTTTGCAACCTCCATTAATCTAAAATTTTAATCGCTAGATCCAAGTTCCTTTTCTCACCATTGTTGCCTGTCACTTTGCAGCCCATCTTGATCTATTCCCTGTCGTGGACAACATCAAGGTTCTCTCTCTCTCACCATCGCTGCCAGCCACTGCAGGTTCAATATGATTTATTCCATGCTGTTGAAAGTTGGAGTAACAGAAGCTTTAACACAACTTTGTTAGGCCAAATTACAGTCTTTGTGTGAATCAAATTAAATAACCCCAACTAATAGAAAGATAAATAATCACGCAAGTACCAAGAAAACCATACAAGAACACGCTAAATTTGCATGGGAAACCCTCCAGTTTAGAGGGAAAAAACACTGGGCAAATTTCGAAATGTATTCAGTACTAAGTCATTTAAAATTTTAATTGACATAGATTAAATAAAATATTAACCAAAAAATAGATTTCTTAACTCTAAGTAGAATGGGGAGAATATTATATCTTTTATCTTGTTATTTAATTTTCTTTCCTTCTTACAAGGATGACAATGGGTTGGGTGGAAACATGCTCAATATCATTTGATTGAATAGTTGACCCAGCTACTTGTTGTTTGAAGAAACCCTCCACTTCAATTGGTATTTTTTCACGAAAAGCAAAGATGAGATAGCAAATCCAGTCTTTCACTAAGATTTCGAATAGCTGTCCCGAATTCAAGTTGATTATGTTTCGCCTCTTCCTTGGAGAAAGACGATCAAACAATTCCCGATCATGGGCCTTGCGGATCGGATCATCAATATAATATACAAAAAGAAACTCAGATTTAGTCATACCATTATATTGACAATTTCAAAAAACTGGTCATACTATGAACATAGTATGATGGCGGTCGGGTAAGTATGCCCCCATCGTCTAGTGGTTCAGGACATCTCTCTTTCAAGGAGGCAGCGGGGATTCGACTTCCCCTGGGGGTAGGGTACTACTAACGGAAGTTGATCATGGATTATCAATAAGCCCGGAATTGATTCTTCAATGATTTTTTTGGCCTGACCCGGCCTTAATAGTTAGAGTTTATAATTTTATTAAATAGGTTTGGAAGGGTTCGGTTTCAAATTTCTAAATCTACTAGGGTTCGGGAAATGATATGAGTTTTACACCTAGGTACCCAAGCATGACCTGATGATGCATTTAAATTATTACAATACCATTATTATTCGTTTTATTTACAAAAAAACTAGGGTTTTATAATAAAGGTTGGTGTCCCTCTCTTTCTCTATCTACAAAAGCAACTCTCTCTCTCTCTCTCTCTCTTTCTCTCTCACTATTAAAGATTGAACAATGTCCAAACAAGTAGAGAATATGAAAACACAACATTGGAATCCTCTGACATAAACCCAATTAATTTAATACAAAAGCGCTTAATAATTATTAAAATTAGTCAAACAATATTTTAGTTATTCATATTTAGGTTAATTTGATTTGAACTAACTCATTCGACTTGACGTATGGTAAAATAAGAGAGAGAGTTTGAGTTTTTCAAATATAAATGGGAAGAGTTTGAGATAGAATTCTTAAAATTTAATAGGGTTTGGTATATAAATATTTCGAGGGTTTGGTTTGGAGAGCTTTTTCCATCCTAAACTCGTCTGTGGCCATTTCTACTTCTTTGAGAGGACTATTGTGGTCATGTGGGTTTATTTTTGGTAAGATACATGTCATTTGTAATAATATATATATAATTTTAGATAACTTTTTACGTTATTTGGAATACCAATTTATGTTATCTCAAATAACATGTATTTTACTCCAAATAGCACACATCATGATACAAAGGACACACATTTAACCCCCACAGGACTAAAGAGCTTTGAGGGGTAGTGATATATTCACATCGCTAAAACACACTCCTAAATCCTAATACACATCTTAACAACTTTTGGACATTCACATCCACAAATTTCAACACTACACATGATTTTGGGACATTGTTATCTACAATTTTGTGGAATGCTCACAATTTTTAGATATTTACATGTAATGTGCATTAGGATGTGGATTAGGTTGTGCACAAATAATTTTAATAGGATAGAGAATGGAAATAGATAATGTGATATGGATGTGATTAAAAGTGATTAGGCAAAATTGAAAAATTGACTCCTTAAATTAAAATTTTTGCCTATTAAGTTGAAAATGCTCTTAGAGCCTATAAACCCAATATCTAAAGTGTCACTTCAAAATCCCCAAAATATTGAATGGAAGGAAAGGAAATATCGTAAGAGTAGAAATGTGGGGGTCCGGCTTCCCTCCCGTTAAAAAACCTTTAGTTCCCTCCCATTTTCATCCTGATGAAAGACTACAAATAAAATCCAACGGTGAAAAACATGACACGTCTATCCCCAACTATCCCAAATTTATTTCTCAGTCAACACCCTTTTAGCAACCTCAACTCCGACGCTGTCCACTGCTAAGACCTCCGCCATCTTCTCCAACACCGTGTCGGCCACCACCTCCACATGTGCTTCAAGGTTTCACCCAGACCACCACCACCACTACACCTTTCATGGCACCGTATAGGGCTTCTAGATTTTGTTCCCCCGGTAACCCCTCCTCACATCACGGCACCGTATGGGGTTTCTCGATCTTGTTCCCTCAGTAACCCCTCCTCACATCATGGGACCTGTGTGGGTTTTCTCTTTTGCTTTCTCACTATTTCTTTTCACGGTGGATGGATTGATCTAGGTGATGATTTGGATGATTTTTTTTGCCGTGGATGGGTTGGGTGGGTTGATTTGGATTTTCCGGTGTGGGTTTTTTGGGTTTTGTTACTGTGGCGTGAGTGTGTTTTTTTGTGAATCAGTTTTTTGTGGTGGTTGGAATTTGATTTTGGGTGAGGGATTTGATTTGCTTGGCCCTCTTTTTGGTTGCTATGAAAATGTAAGAAAATTTGGGTTTTGTGTGTGAAGGAGGTGGAGGAAACCAGAGTTTGTGAAAGGTACGGTGGTGGTGGTCTGGGTGAAATGTGGAGGTGGTGGCCAGTACGGTTTTTGAGAAGATGACGGAGGTCTTGGCGGTGGACGGTGTCGGAGTTGAGGTTGCTAAGAGTGTGTTGACTGAGAAATAAATTAGGGATAGATGTGTCTTTTTTTTCACTGTTGGATTTTATTTGTGATACGTGTCTTTCATTAGGATAAAAATGGGAGGAAACTGAAGGTTTTTTAATGGGATGGGAGCCGGGCCCAAAATGTGGCATTGGCAAAGTGAAACTTGGCCTAGGGAATTGCATTGAGAGTTGAAACAACCAGAGCAAAGCGACAATTGGTTGAGTTGAAGTCATGCAAAGTTTTTGTCATCAGGGTCAAGGTTGTTGAAGGGTATCCATTGCTTGGTTAGTTGGATTTGAGCCAAATGTGTCCTAGTCTCCAAGATGCTAGATTGAGTACAAACCAGAAAATATCAAGGGAATGTTTCAAGTAGCAAGGTCGTTTTCATTAAGGGTAGGAATCTATAGAGCTTCTTTAATTAATTAAATAAGTTTATCTATCTCTGACCAAAACAAGAAGAAAATACCCTAATTTTAAACAGGTCTGAACCCTTTCTTGAATTCCACGCTATTTAGTGAATGTATTATTATTTCTTTTGGTCCGTAACTTGTGACTTGTGAATGTACAAAATCCAATTGAATTTGGTACGAAACCAAGTAAGCTTTTGGAAAACATTTGTTGTTAGTAAGAAAAGCAATTACAGGCTTACCTTTTGTTTTTTGTTGTTGTACTTGTTGTTGCTAAATTAACTTCTTTATGTTTTTTTTTTTTTTTTTTTAAGAATTAACTTCTTTATGTTAGTTAACATTCTTTGTGAACATTTTATTTATTTATTTCTATAATACAATTGGTGTAGGGCAGTTGGACTTGATAGCCAGCTCTAACCCAGTTTTATTTTTGCATAAAAGTGAACTAGTTTCTAGTTTTGATTAAGTTTGAAGTATGGATTTTTCTTGTTTGAAAGTACGAATTAGGTTGGATTTGATATTTTGGGCCCTGATTTTCGTCAGATTCACAAAACCCCAATCCTTGGTTTTCTTTGTTGGGTCATCATTACCAATCCTTTCGTTGAAGCTACGAATTCGGTTTGGAGATATTTGGGCATATGGATGGTGGGTTTCACAAGAAAGCTAGCACTAAATGCAGCTTCCCAAACGAGATTTGGGCCATCATATATGGGCTGGTGCAGGCCCGTAATCTTAATTTCAAGAAAGTTAGATGTGATTGATGAAAGGGTACTAAGTGACTCTGCGTCTCTGCCCCTTTACGACAAGCCATTTACTGGAAATTGGAAAACCATCCTTACTGTTAGTCGCTTAGTTAAAAATTTGTTCAATAAGTCCATTGGTGAAAATTTATAGAGAAGAAGAGAAAAGAAATAAACTTTCGTTACAAATAAATTAGCACTTAGTAGTTTTGATCAAAGTTTTGAATTCCATTATCCAAACCATTTTAGATTGGCTACTAGAACGAAATATTTTAGTAGCCATATATACTTGTGTATCGTTTCAAGATTATCATTATAAAATAAGTTCATGCCATCTAATTAATCAACATAAATTTATAAAAAATATAATATTTTTAAAAACAAATAAATACAAAAATTCATAGGGTCCACCTCGGAATGCGTTGAGATTCCACACGCCTTGTTAAAAGCGCCTTTTGGGACCGGACGCAGGAGCTTTAGTCCCAAACCTCATGTTTTCAAGGCAAATTTGTTTGCCTTCCACGTGTTTTGGTTCTTATCAAATGCAAAAATAAGAAAGTACAATGAGTTTTTTTTGATAAAAAAGTAAGTTGAACGGGCACATAATCTCATACATAATTAGATAAATCAAAGGTTCCTAAAATCTTATACATAATTAAACAAACCAAAAGTTCATAAAATTTCATACATATTTTAACAAATCCAAAAATTTCACAAAATCTAATAAAAGTAATTTCAGGCTAGAATGCAGGCATGTTACACCTGAAAGGTCAGAATTCCATTGAAATAACTGGTACAAGCGAGAAATTTGGACGAAATAAAATAGGGGTTTAATATACTAGAACGATATATTCCAATTGGAATGATCGGAACGAAATAAAATTCAAAACTTTTGTTTTGATTCCCAAAGAAGTGCCTAATCCTAACTCTAATTAATGAGCAACACCAGAACCATGGTGCTGTCTAACCAACATCCCATAACTCTAATTAATGAGCAACACCAGAACCATGGTGCTGTCTAACCAACATCCCAGATTTCATCAACTTTGGAGACATTCTAACTTTTAAGGTGGTGTTTGGATTCTCTATTCAAAACAGTTATTCGGATTTCAATGCATAAAATGCATTCTAAAAAGAAAAAAAAAACTATATGTTTGGTTGAGATTTTGACAAATGCAAAATGCATTCTAGAAATTTTCATTTCTAGAGCAGAAGTCAGAATCCAAAATTTTTTGGATTATGATTCTCATTTTAACTAAAGCAAATGAGACCCACTGACAGGAGGATTAAATGCTCTAACTACTTAGTTTTTTTCAACAGGAGTATTAATTGCTAAAAATACTCAATTTTTTTCGCACCGTTTCTATTGGATTGTTTCTTACCCCTTTGTATCTTCACAATAACATCCAAATAAAACCAGTAAATCACAATAAAAAAATCTTTGAAAATATCACAACAAAATAATTCTTTACAGATAAAAAAATCACTGCACAATCAATGAACAAATTTCACAAATTCCCAACTAGCAACAAAAAAAATCTGTAGAGCAATAAAAACAAACCCAGTCTCCCCACAGCACCGCTTAGTAGAGAGGAAGAAAATAAGATGAAAAATAAATTAAAGGGACATGTGGTGACTAAGGAGAAAAAAGAAAGAATGAAAGAAAATGTGGAGTCGTGAAGAATGAAGGAGCTGGGAAATGGAAAGAGAAAAAGGAGAAAAAATTAAGGAGGGGTGGGGGTAGGTGTGACCGTGTGGTGGAGAAAAAGAAGGAAAGAAATTAGTTTTATTTGTTTGTTGGGTGAAAAGTATAGAATTATGAAAATTTGTTAAAGAAAGTATAGTATTATTATTATTATTATTTTTTAATTTATTTTTTTGTGTGTACATCTCTATTGCATACACAATATACACTTGTCTAGATTTTTTATTTATTTTTTATTTTATCATATTGTTCAAATTTTGTAAAAGTGTGCAACAGGGATGTGCACAAATCATGACTTTTTATTTTTATTTTTTAAAGTAGAAATTTATTTAAATCACAATGTAATATTTTTTGAATTAATGTTAAGAATGAAAAAAAAAAATTGTTAAGGATTTTTTTGTTAATTTTGTATTGGTAATAAATGTATTTTTAGCCTTGTATTGAGATATTTTTTAAAAAATGTTAATTACATAATATACTAATAATATATTATCTAAGAGGAAGAATGCATTCTCTAAAATACCAACTAAACACAATTTCATTCAGCATAATACTTTTAGTTTCAAATTTTACCAAAACTAATTTCTTAAATATTTTTTAAAGAATATTTTTTAAATCCACTAATTCTTTAGAAATTTATGCATTTAAATGCATATGAATGCTATTCTATTCTAACAGGAATGCATTGTCTAGAATGTATTCCCAAAATATTGAATTAATATCCAATTTTTTTTGCTTGCCTGTGTTTGATCCTCGATTTTGAGAATGCATTCTAGAGAATGCATTCCTACTAGAATGCATTCTCGAGAATGCATTATCAAGAATGCATTTTGCTGAAAATAGTGCGTTTGGTAAAATATTAAAATTATTTATAAAAAGTGATTATACTGAAAGAAATCGTATTTGATTGGTATTTTAAAGAATGCATTCTTCCTATTAAATAATATATTATTAGTATACATTATGTAATTAACATTTTTTTTTAAATATCTCAATACAAGGCTAAAAATACATTTACTACCAATACAAAATTAACAATGTAATAAAGAAATAAAGTATTATGTTGTGATTTAAATTAATGTCTACTAATAAAAAAAAACAGCTCATGATTTGTACACATCTTCTTGCATACATTTTTATAAAATTTGAATAATGTAATAAAAAAATATAGAGAAATGTGTATTGTGTGTGCAATAGAGATATACACAAACCATTTATGATAAAAAAATCATAGACATCTTCTAAATAAATTTTCACAATTCTACACTTTGTACCAAACAAAGTGAACATACAAATAAAACCAATTTAGTTTTTTCCCTTTCAATTTTTTTTTTTCTTTTTGTTTTCCATTCCCCCTTTTTTCCCACCATACACGTAAACCCCACTCCCCATTTCTTTTTTCCTTTTTATTTTTTATTTTTTTCCACCACCCATTTCACACCCCTCCCCCATTTCTCAGTTTTTTTTTTTTTTTTTTATTCTTTTTATTTATTTTTATATAACATCCAAACATTACAAATAAAAGAAAGGAAATAAAAGAAAAAACATAATGTGACATAAAATCCAAACATTACAAATAAAGTACTGGAAACAGCACATCATAACAAGTTTACATTAAACAAAGAAAAAAACATTATTAACGATCATTCCAAATCATCCCTGGTTGTTTGATACAAAATGAGAAAATGAGACTACTTTTTCAAAGATAAAAGAAAGAAAGAGAAAAAATAGGAAACACATAAAAAAAGGAGAAAAAGTAGGGAACAAAAGAGAGGGAAGGAAAATAAAAAGAAAGAAAGAAAGAGAAAAATTAAGTAAGAAAAAAAGAGTTGTTCAAGTAATAAACTGTTGTAAGTGAGTCCCATTTACTTTAGCAAAAATTAAAAGTAGAAGCTAGAATCAGAATCCAAAATATTTTGGATTCTGACTTCTGCTCTAGAAATGAGAATTTGTAAAATGCATTCTGCCTAGAATGCATTTTGCATTTTCCAAAATCCCAACCAAACATTTCAAATTTTTTACAGAATGCATTCTATGCATAAAAATCCGTGAAATCACTTTTAAGTAGAGGATCCAAACATAGGCTAAGTCTTCTGAGAATAACTACTCCAAAATTCTAAAGGATCGATCACAATCCCTTAGAGTACTTGCCATTAAAAAAAAAAAAAAAAAAAAAAATAAATCCTAAACCACACTACAGAGAGACGAAAGTTATAGGCTTAAAAATATTTGTTTATCTGTAGTCTGAAATATATTAGGATATTAGTATATTACCATAAATATGTCATATTTATGTAGCTTATAAAAAATATTAAGATATTACCATAAATGTGTAGAGCATGATTTTGTAGAAGACGATGAGCTATCGTGGTCTTAGGTTATTATACTAACTTAATATTCCTATATATCATACATTGGGTTTGTTGTAACATATAATTTAGAATAGTAAAAATGTATCCGTTTAAGGCTTTTTGCTGTGAATGTAGGCAGTCATGCTGAATCACATTAATTCTCTTGCTATTGTTTTTTAATCTCTCTACTTCATTTTATTTTTCTTCTTTCTATTTTTAACATGGTATCAGAGTCAAATTTTTCTTTTCTTCATCAAACTTCATTGTCACTTCCACTATCAACATCAAAGCTCACATCCGAGATCAAGTTCCATGAGGATACCTAGACTCAGCTTTTCATCCAAGTCCTCTCAAAATTGTTGTTTAGGCATCACACACATCCTCAAGAATCGTCTTAGTCTGGATCATGAACTTCCTTGTGACTGCATGCATCACTTCTTTCTTTTGAAAACACATTCCAAGTGTCTCACATGCGCTTCTAACCTTCACGCCCCAATTTCGTCTTGGCTATGTGTCTAACTAACTATATGCCTTCTAGATCTATATATATAATTCTTACTCCAAAATACATGTGTTGGAGACACCTACTTACGCTCTCGCGCTAAAGCTTTTTTTTTTTTTTTTTTTGGTTGCAATTGTGCCAAATCTTTGTATTCGCTACCTTGGTATTTTTCTCTACTCAAGTAGCACATCATACGCAGGGTTGGCCTCGAGGTTTGGGTTGCCCCAGGCCGTCCTAATTTTGGTTACCCACTTATTATTAAATATTAAAAAAAACAATATAAAAGTCTAAATAATTTTTTTTATTATTTTTTTTATGCAAAATCAAGGTTACTATATGTCTAATAGTTTTTTTAACTAAAAAATTCCTTAGTGTTAATAACAAAACACACACATATATATCAAGGTCCTAAAACCACAACAAAACTAATACTAATAATAAATTAAAAGTCATAAAATAAACACGGCAATACACTACACTACATAGCAACACAAAACAATAACTTATTTCGTTGTCTCCACAAACAAAAGCATATGGTCAATTGCTCACAAAATTTTTAAGCAAAATAAATCACATAGTACAACACTCCCACAAAAAAAATAAAAATAAAAATACAGTTTCTTCAATTCACACTTCACACAGCCACAACACAATAAATATTCATTTACTAATATGTCACTATTTGGTCAAATGATATATAAAACAAAAACAAAAAAACTATTCAGTCAATAAAAGCATATTCTTTATGTCATTCTCAATTTCTCATTCATATCAAAATATTATCATAATTCATTTGAGAGAGAGAGAGAGAGAGAGAGAGAGAGAGAGAGAGAGAGAGAGAGAGAGAGAGAGAGAGAGAGAGAGAGAGAGAGAGAGAGAGAGAGACCTGGATCTGTGGGACTGTTGGTCTGTGCTGTTGTGGTGGACTTGGAAGTCTGGAGGTGGTCGATTGGTGAGTGGTGTCCAAGACAGTGGCTGGCTGTTGAGCTGCGAGCATTGGCCATCGAGCGGCAGTAAATCGAGTTGAGCAAGAGCAAATCGCGGTGGCTAGAGAGTTCCTTCATTCCTTGAACGGATCTAGCGTTGGATCGAGCAAGCTGTTGCCCCCTTTCATGGTTGAAGTTGATTTTTGGATTAAGAATCTGGGATTAGGGCTTAAGGATTTTATTTTTGCAATTTTTTGTGTTTTGTCGTATGTGTTTGTGTTGCCGATTAGTAAAATTTTGTTTTGAGGTTTTATTTGTAATGTTGTGTTGGGTTTAATTTCTTGTTATCTGTTGGTTCATGTCCAAATCCTTTGTTTTTCTTTGAATTGTTGGTCTGTTAGTTGTTGCCCTCGTTGGTTATTGCCCTCTGATTTTTATTTTTATTTTATGTATTCTAATTTTTTTTTTTAATACTAATAAATAAAATTTCTATTATCTATAATAATTTTTTTTATTAAGCCTCCTTATGCTAACTTTTAAAACCATTCTTATAATACTGATATATATTCCTATACAAATATATATATATATATTATATATATATATATATATATATATATATATATATATATATATATGGGTAATATATTTATATATATATATCCAAAAATATCCGTCCGTTATTTTTTTTTCTTCATTGGTTGCCTCCCTAGGGGGTTGCCCTAGCCCAAGGGCTTGCTAGGCATCTTCTTATCTTCCAGGACCGGCCTTGACCATACGCTCTTTTGAGATCTCACTGGATCTGGTGAGATTCAGATCTAGCGAGATCCTCGCCATGTCTTTAACCGACCGGCGACCCGCCCGATCAAAAATGATATTTTCTCCATTGTGCCAAGTCTATGTGTTCAAGCATCTTGGTGTTATTCTCTGTTCAGCAGACCAAATGCCATTTGAGACCATTTCTACACATACATTCTCAACGAGACGAACAATGATCTTTTTTTTTTTGTTTCTTGCATTAAAGACATTCCTTGCATTGAAGACTTCCTTCTTAGACTCAAGTTTTATTCAAGCCTCCACCTTGAAATTGAGGAGGGGATGTTAGAATATTTAATGATATCATTAATTAATTAATGTGTAGACTAAGATTTTGTAAAATACTATGAGCTATTGTGATTTTAGGATTATTATACTAACCCTAATGTATTCCTATTTATTACTTTGGGTTCGTAATAATATATAATTCAAAATCATAAAAACTATAGTTGTTTGAGACTTTTCACTGTGGACATAAGTGGTCAAGTCAAAACATGTTTATTATGTTGCTGATGCTCTTTCTCTCCCAATACATCATTTTATTTTTCTTTTTTCTTTTTTTAATACTAGCTTTTGCTGTTAATCATCTTATTAACATTTACCGTAAGCAATCTGTTTTTGTTTTTGTTTTTATTTTTATTTTTTATTTTTTTGGAAATGTGCTATTTCCAAAAAAAGAAAAGAAAAGCCAAAGTACTACATAGAACAACCTTCTAATGTGTCTACATGCAAATTGGAAACCCAGTGCAACGACTTTATGTATGAGATAGACTTTAAAAAACGTAGGTCTAGATGAAATTTCCTAGCATATCCTTTGGGGCCATGCCAATCAGAATCATAAAGTTCATTGTGATTGCATCCTGGGACCATGTACATCTTTTGCTTTTTGTATTTTGAGAGCATGCAAGGTTAGTATGCCGTTCAGGGAATGAGGGACGGAAATGTGCGGAATCTCTAAAGGCGGTGGTCTCCTTCAATTTTTGCATGGTTTTGAGCCAGCAAAGCATACATTACAAAATGTTCATATCGAGCCTCAACACTCTTAAGAAGAATTTGGACAAAAAGTAATAAATTTTCCAGTAATCTGTCCGTTCTAGCTAGATCTCCTGCTTCACAGGTGACGAAATTGTAGCAGTTGAAACTTGAAACGCCTCATTTATGAACTTAAAAGTTTTTTTTTTTTTCAATAACTTTCTCAAAAGTTAAATGTTATCATAACGGTAGAATAGTATTACGATGGGTGATCGTCTAAGTAGTCCTTATGTTGCAGTTCTCTCTAAGGTATAGTAGTGGAAAATTAGGATTTATGAAACGAGCTTGGTTCACTTGTTTGAGTCTTTCCAGCAGAAGTAAGGTTTTATTAATTGTATAGGTGTCTAGACCAGTTTAATTTATGGCTTCATGTTGGCAATAATAATAGCACTTTGGACAAAATGGAGCTCCTAAATTACATATGCTGATGAACTAGTTCTAGCTACTGTCAGTTCATTTGTTTAGAGTTCTCATATTTAGTCTATTTATAATGAAAGACATATATAGTTTATAAAGTTACTCTCCTATCCTCCTTATTAGGCCTGTGTGTATGTAGTTAAACAGTGTGTTTGGAAGTCTAGAGGGAGAGGAAAGTGAAAGGTGAAAAGGGAAAGGAGAAGAGAGGGGAGGAGAATAGTTGTCCATTCTTCTTTATTTGAATGTTTTAAAAATTAAGTAAGGGGACAATATAACATATATCCCTCCAATTTGTTTGAATTAATGTTTTAAAAAGTAAAATATAAAGGAGAGAAATGATAAGACATTAGATAGGTTGACAATTATACCATCTTTTGTTCAATTTTAAGAACTAGAGATAAATTGTTATCATAAGGACAAAATTTATAATTTAATTTAATTATTTTTAATATAAGTGGAATCTTTCCCACTTTAAAATTCCTCCATTTGGGGAATTTAAAAATAAGGGGTACCCCTTTAAAGACTCTCAAACCCTTTCCCCCTTTCTTTTAAAAAACATCAAGTTAAATATCCTCTTCCCCATTCCTTACATTCTCCTCTCCTTCCCCCCTCTCTCCTCCATCCACCTTATAACAATATGTTTAGAAGCTTAGAGGGGGAGGAGAGTAGAGGGTAAGGAGGGAATGAGAGAAGAGTTAAGGAGAGAGAAAGAGAATGATTATCATTTTCTTTTGTTTGGATGTTTTAAAAATTAAGTAGGAGGAGGAGAGGGGAGATGAATTTTCATACAAATTGACAATCAAGACACTCATTTGCTAATTTCAAAGAAATAGATATAAATTGATATAAGAAGGGCAAATTTGGCAATTTATATATATATTTTTTAATATAAGTGAAACCCCTCCCCTCTCCTTCTACATTCCACGAATTTGGGAGAATTAAAGATGAAGGGTTTGGGGGAGTATCTTATCCCTCTATATCCCCTCAAACGGTTCCATTTTTCCATATTAAAGACATCCAAACAAGGTTCATTAAATCTTTCCCATCTCATTTTCTTTACCCCCACCCATCCAAACATACTATAATGCTATGTTTGAAAGTTTGGAGAGAGAGGAGAGTAGAGGGTAAGAGAGGGAAGGAGAGGAGATAGGAGGATAGGGGAGAGGAATTGTTACCCCTCCTCTTTTTTGGATGTTTTAAAAATTAAGTAAGGGAGAGAGAAATAGATATCTTTGCTCTTTGTTTGAATGTTTTAAAATTTAAGTAGAGAAAAATAAGGAGAGGAAGTAGTGAGAATGTATATAAAGAGAAGGAGAGGAAAGTGGTTATATAAATTGACAATTATGACACACATCTGCTAATTCAAAAGAAATAGATATAAATTGACACCATAAAATGCATAATTGATAATTTAATTAAGTTTTAAAATAAGCATAAATTGTCCACTCCCAATTTACCTCCAAATTTCCCTTAAATTTGTAAACCACTCCCCCTAATTAAAAATGAGAAATTAATCCCTTCAAATCTATTTTGCTACTCACATAAAAGAAAAAATCCAAAACTAATTCGGGAGAATAGAAAATAAGATCCTTAATCCTTCAAATCATTTCCTGCTACTCTCACTTAAAAAAAACTCCTCAAACTAATTCGGTTAATTAAATAAGAGCTCCCGTCCCATCCCCTTCTCAAACTCCCTTCCGCTCATTCACTTAAAAAAACTCCATCCAAACATAGCATAAGCGTCTTTAAATAGCTCTTCTGACTCATGTAAAAAGATCCCCTTGCGTTACCTGATTGATCCCATAAGATGTTCATTCCCCTCCATCCAAACATAGCATAAGCGTCTATTAGCTTCTGACTTCTTAAAAAGATTGCGTTAACATATTGATCCATAAGATTAACAATTTCCCTTTAGCTGTAATTCCATAAATCTTCATATATTAAGACAAGAATTTATTGATTAATTCCTTAAGTTGTAATTCCATAAATTATATAAAGACAAGAATTTAGATTATCCAACTAGTAAAACAAGGAAAATAATATTGAGGAAAAGTGGAGGATTTAAGCGAACAAATTTATCAATAACAGAGCCTAATATTGTCCATAATCAAGATTCATAATCTTAAATATTTAGTTAAACTTTCTAACATTTAATAAAAGCCTCAGCCCTATGATCTTATCCATACTTTTAAACTTAATATCACTAATACCAAGAGTAAACATACATACATGTAGATCCCTTCTATCAAGTTCTTAAGTACCACTTTAAGCCCTATATTGATGATAAGCTCCCCTTAAGGGAGTAATAGTTAAAGGATTATGCCTTTAACCTTCCTCCATTACAGGATAGCTTTTTTGTTTGCAATAAACCTTTTGCAAAGATGTTTTGCTTTGAACTTTTATTCTAATGTTGTGTACTATGTCATCTGCCACAAGTTCGTTCTTAATTGACTCTCTCTTTGTACTGTATAAGTTTGTCTTTGCATTATGTCCTCACCATGAATGTTTAATGTGTGTGTGCGCATGTCACACAGAGAGAGAGAGAGAGTAACAATGAAACCTAGCTAGGTAGTAGTGTACTACATCACTAGGGAAATGGTAAGCCATGCATGGGTTGAGGAAAAAGTCAAAGGACATACACATAAGTTTCGAGCTTGATGAGCATCATTAATACTCCATAAATCGCTTAAATTAGCAATATTAATTTTGGTCTTCCTTTATTCCTCCTTCCACTTATTTCTTATGCATATATAGTTGAAGAAATCCGAAGTACATATAGTATAACAATACCTAATTTTAATGAAGTCCATGTCTAGGGTTCCTAGATTGAAGAAAGATTAAGCGTGGAGAGAAATTGGGAGCTTCGTAGTGGTGGCCACAATGATGATGATGATGATGATGATGATATGATGGCATCAGTGTACTCCATTTGAATGGATGGAAGTTGAGAATGATAGGGATTATAAGACCCAAATATTGGAGAGCATGATGAGAGTCTAGCAGGTGTGTATAGTAATTCTGGTGAAGGAGGTGCATATGGAAGCATGCCACTAACATTACCTCTGAGGATGATCTCACTGAGTTCTGGCATTTTGGATGCAAATTCTGGTTTATCATAAGGTGTTTCTTTGATACTTGGATTGATGATGATAGGGCAACTAGTATCATGTTGATTGGGACCAAGTTGATGATCATAGCCCACTAGTGGTGACCAGGTGACTGGGATTAGAGGTGGAAAATAAGAAGATGAATCATTGTGATTGGAGTGATGGCACTTGTTGAGAGTTTATGCTGGGATTAGAGGTGGAAAATTAACCATAGTGGGACAACAATTGTTATGTTGTAATTCAAGATCAACTTGTAGCATTGTGATTGGAGTGGGAATATGGTGTTGCTGATCTTGTTGAGAGTTTATGATCAAATTAGGGTTTGCATCCTCTGAACTAATAGGATGGCCAATATCATGTTGATTGGGACCAAGTTGATGATCATAGCCCACTAGTGGTGACCAGGTGACATAAGAAGATGAATCTGATGGCACTGCTGGGATTAGAGGTGGAAAATTAACCATAGTGGGACAACAATTGTTATGTTGTAATTCAAGATCAACTTGTAGCATTGTGATTGGAGTGGGAATATGGTGTTGCTGATCTTGTTGAGAGTTTATGATCAAATTAGGGTTTGCATCCTCTGAACTAATAGGATGGCCGATATCAGGACAGGTTGCTAAAGCACCAGGAAGATTAAGTGCATGGGACGACTTGAGCTTCTTCTTTAAGCTTGTATGCCAAAAATTCTTCACCTCATTATCTGTTCTTCCAGGTAGGTGCTTGGCTATCTGAGACCACCTGTTTCCAAGAATTCTATGCAGTTCAATGATAAGGGCTGCTTCTTGGGGAGAGAAACTCCCTCGTTTTAAGCCTGGTCTCAGATAATTTATCCATCTTAGTCTGCAGCTCTTTCCACATCTCTGCAAGCCTGTATCATAAATCCAAGAAAGGGCAAAAAGAAAAAGAAAAAGTTAAGAACCTAGGAAACAAATATTAGGGTTAGATCATAATTGGCCCGCAAATTTAAAGATATTGAAGATATGAGAGCTAGTGCAACCTTTTTATTTTATAATTTGATAGTTATAATTAAAAGAGATTTTTAACCCTAATTCTCTAGGTAAAGAGGAGCAGACAGAGCTTGTACTTGCAACTTAACTATATTATCACTATAGAAAATATATATAGAATGAAGCAAATAATTACCAGCAAGTTTTGGAACTGAGGTCCAACTACCATGGCCATGGATTGAAATATAGTTGATGAGTTTCTCATCCTCCTCTGGTGACCATAACCCCCTCTTCACCTTTTGCTTATTGCAACATGAGTGACGTCTCATCTCATCCCACTTTTCTCTTAAATCAGTAGTATATCCAATGGCACAACAAGTCCAACTTTTGGGTACGTATTACCTACTAAAAAGAAAAAAAAAAAAAAAAAAAAAAGGTAGAATGGGAGAATAAAATAAATTAAGCAAGGATATAGATCGAGCTAGCTAGCCAGCCCTAGGGGCTAGAAGTGCAAAACAATTAATGTGGAAACTGTGAATAGATGAGAGCATATATAGAAAGGCAAATTGATATTTGGAAGCCTGAGTTGGTATATTAGGGTTTATAGTAAACGGAAAAAAAGTTGTTGCATCTTTCTGTAAGAGCGGCTTATAATGAATCTTATGGTCACTCAGAGTCAGAGATGGGTGGCTGTTACACATTTCATGACACATATTGTAGGGTGGTTGGTCCATGTGTGCTGCTAGGTCCCACTTTGGACACATCTCGGATTATTGATCAAGCATTAAACACTTTTGGATGTAAGTGTTTGCAGTGGATGGACGTTTACCTTGCTGGCCTATTTGAGGATGGCAATGATGAATTTCTGCATGATTTCAACTTTTGAACGTTTTATTCCCACTGCTTGGTCATTTTCTTGGAAAAAGGGAATGATGAATTAATTAAGTTTGAAGTAAACTGATTAACGGTTATGATTGCATGATGATTTGTTGTAGATTACTATATATTAAATATAAATATTGACAAAGTTACCAAACCTTTTTAGTTTGGTGATTAAATAGTGATATGAATTGAAAATGGTTTTGTTGAGAACTTAATTTGTAGTTTAACTAATATTTATTGATATTTTTAATAGAAATATTTAGGGTTTAAATTTTTCCTCCCTTGAATTAAAAAAAAAAAAAAAAAAAGGCTGAAAATGGTTTCAAAATCCGGTGCATTAATTGGCTCAAATAGTATCAAAGGAGTTAGGTTATAATTTGTACAAACAAAAAAGGTAATATATATATATATATATATGTTACAATTTTTTCCCTAGTACATAAAACTAATTATGAAATTGGAATCTAACATATGATAGGTCCTAGTCATTGTTCAGAAACAATTTGTCAATAATATATAGGGACAGCCAAATTTTTTCGAAGTTCCATGATTTTTTTAATGATGAAGAGGAAGCAAATACAACATTTATATACGGACGTTTCTGTAATATAGATATAAATGATTGTTTTTTTACTTTTACAAGAATCTTCACGGTTTGCTTCCAAAGATTGGCTTTAAAGTCAACAGTAGTGGTCTAGTGGATTTCAGTTTCCTAGTTTTAGAAAGGAAGTAAAAGCAAAGCTTTATGAGGTGATGTTAGTTCAACTGTAACTTCACAATAATTTATACCAATTATTTCCTTTTTTCATTTAGAAAACATGAATTCTGGCGACAAGTTTTAGTGTCAAGCATTGTTAATTTAACGAAAAATGCAAATCACAACATAGCTAGATAACACTACTGACATTGAAAACATGTATCACAAAGATGTACAGACAGCAATCGAATAAAAGGTAGTAATGTGGACAAGGTGGAGGATCTGGACGCTGAAGGTAGCAACCTTTTTGTGTACCCTTAGATTGGATAATACATATATTAGGAACAATCAAAAGTAACAACCGGTAAGTAACCTATAATTTTGATATTTATTTTATTTTATTTTTTCCTTCTCTTCCCCCTTTCACACCTCATGCACAATTTTATGAATTCATCTCTTCAACATCCTTCTCTCTCTCTCCCTCTCATAATCTCTGAGCTTCCATCTTCTTCAACAACTAATCTAATCTTCTTTGAACTCCCTTTCACCTTTAAGTTTTAAGTAAGATCTTATTGGCCCTTCATTTCTTGCTGTTAAGGAATCCCATCGAAGTGGGAATGGGTGTTTAATGTTATTTTATAAATAGGATTTCTTATAATCTATACTATAATGTAAAACCGAAACTTTTTGATTTTTGGTTGACCTTATAATATTACACTACATAAGATTTTGAGTTCTTACAATTTTACACCTCATAATTTTAATATATATTTTCTAATTGAAATTAAATTTTATTCTATAACTAAATATTCCATTAGAATCTTGACACATCATATTTTCTTTAATAGAAAGAATATATTGTTCTATATATATAAACACAATCATAATAAATGTCTAATACCAGAATATATTCTATATATAAACACAATAATAATAGATGTCTTTTAATAAATATCATGATTATCGATTTTTATATTTAGACAAAAAACAAAAGAGAGAAAAAAAATCATATTATGTAAAACTTTCCCGTGCGTTGCACCTGTTACCGACTAATACATTGTAAATACAGTGAAATAATAAAGATATAGTCCCTATCAAGACTTTATCATATGGATGTAGGTCATAGTGTCGAACTACGTAAAACCTTGTGTCTCTCATTTTATATTTCCTTTATTTAGATTGTTATATTTCTATATAGCCTATATATTGCTTTTACTTGCCTCTGCTTGTTGTGGGAAATAGTGACCACATCAAAATAGACTAAATTCTTTCTTGTTACCCTTAATGGGTCATCTTATTTTCCCCAATTTATTTAAATTCAACTTTTTTTTTAAAGCATGTAAAACTTACTAAATCTTATTTTTCAAAACAGACTCCATTTTCAAAAGTAAGATACCCAAAATAAGTTAATCCATACTGATGCTAAATGATAGACTAAAATCTATTTTTGACCCCTAAAATTCAGGATTGTTTTCATTTTGGTTCTTTAAGTTTAAATTTCTTTAAACTTATTACTCTAACTTATGTGAAATGTTACCTAAGCCAACCAACTCAATTTTTTATTAATATTATTTAATCTTAGTCAGCATAATTTACTAAACAATAAAATAAAAATAAATAATGAGATAAAATTCCCTATTTTTCCTTATGGACAAGGTTTGGCTACAAACCAATTTGTAACCAGTTTGCTACAACCCACTACGTGGTAGCTTATAAAACCATCCACATGTATTATTTAAAGAAGTCATATGACTCATTAAATAGGTCATGTGATTAAAATACACGTGGATGATTTTATTAGTTGTCACGTAGTGGGTTGTATTAAGCTGGCTACAAACCAGTTTATAGCAAAACTCTGTCCTTTCCTTATTTGTTCTTCTTCACTTTTGTATCCTCTATTTTTTCGGTTTGATTTTTTTAATATTAACTAAACTAGGTTTAAACGAAAATGTTTTGTCCGCATCCTAGCATGCCAGATAGGCACTTAACAGCTAGCCCAACAAATTTGGATGAAATGATAATTTTGAAAATGAATTCTAACTTAGAGGAGTAAAATGAATCATTTTAAATTTAAGGGATCAAAATGAAATCAACCCCTAGTTTTCGGGGCCAAAAGTGTACTTTTGCCAAAAGTGTACTTTTGCCTAAAGAATAAAATCTTCCAATCGTAAAATGAAAATATGAAAAATAAAAAGACAAACAAGATATAACCAAGTAAAAAATTAAAGTGCTATGAAAGAGACCATAACTAATTACATTATTAGCCTAATTAAATTACAAATTAAATCTTGAAGTTTCAACTGCATCTAACTTATAATACATAAAAACCCATATTATCAAGACATTTTGTGAGTCATTGTAAATTAAAAGTGATGGAAACCAATAATACCCTATAATCAGGACCATGATCTAAGAATAACAAACCCTCACTAAACAACTTACTCATGTTTACTTGGGAAAAAAAAAAAAACTTACTCATGTATTCAAACCCTAATAGTTGGACATAATTCAATCAATATGTCATCATGCTTAATTTTATTTCATGAATTTCAATTTTCTTCAAGTTTATTTTAATTAAACTTTATTTTTTTAAATTTTAATATTTCTTTGCAAGTTTATTTTAATTAAATAATTGTTTTCATGATAGGTTTAGATATTCAAAAGCCTTTTGTTAAGTTCTTTAGTGAATTATACCACGATTCTCACTTTTAAAGCATGTCTTTTAATTCTTCAATGAATCTTCTTTCAAAGGCATGTCTTTTAACTTTTCAATGAATTTTGACATGATTATTGCTTCCCAACACATGATTCTCGAATTATCACACGTCTTGCATTCAATTCATGTTATTAAATTGTTGTTGAGATGCCTTTCCTATGATTTGATGATTAATAAACTTGGATTCAGGTAAGAGTTCCTCTCTTTTATTCCATATAATAATTCTGCCTCAATTCCCATACTTCGATTGCTTATTGATTGTCATAGTTTTAGGTTTAATTTATTTTTGTGTGTTTAGAGATTTGTTTTATAAACTTCCTTCAAGAATATCAAGTAATATAGAGGAAGGCTAACCATTAGGTTGAACGTTCTTGGGTGCCTAACACCTTCCTAAGACGTACCTTAGCTCCAGACCTAGTGAGGACTATTCTTTTGTTGTGCATGAAGTCATATATATGATTCCTGAACCTATAAACTAAGCGGTGACTCTTTGTTCCTTTGCTTATAACCCTAAAAATATTCAATTGCACAAACAACCCCCTGAAGTGCCCCTACGGTATCTCACAGGCTATAATCAAAGGAGACACCTTGCCAATGAGGCTATAAATGAGGAGCCCCAGATTTGAGATAAGGATGAGACTCGAACTTACTGCATTCCAATAAAATACCTTTAGAAATCCCTCCACTGGAAACTTTGGAAGTACTGGGTTCTGGGTAAGGTGAAATATTTAGTGTGGCATGCTTGCGCCAACTCCTTCCCTACAGACAAACCTCTTACATTGTCACATACTTTCGGATCCAATGTGCCCTATGTGTTAGTAGATGAGTGAAGATGTTACCCATCATTATGGGATTCACCTTACACAAGGGATGTCTAGGCTTCGACTTCTCCGCAACTTCAAATTTTGTGGCATTGAGTGAGGATTTTTGCAATGTTTTTCGATCATTGTTTTGGAGGTTGGATAAGGATGTGAGGAAGCAATGGGCATCCATCACTTGGGCTCTTTGGTCGGCTCGGAACAAGTTTGTTTTTGAAGGTGTGATGATGCCGCCTTCAAAGGTGGTGGAGATCGGTAATAATCTGTGGGGAGAGTACGGTCAAGCTTGTGTGAGATGCCCAATTTTACCCATTCATTATTGATTTTCCTTTGTATCTAATTTCTACTTCCCATTGGTTTTGTTATTTTGTATGTTGAGTCATTTGTAGGCTTTATATCGTTTTATTTCATATTGCGCCAGTGATCATGGGTGTACCACCTTGTCCACCTTCTTTTTACACATGTATTTCTCATAAAACGTATTATTCAATGAAATTCTAACTTCTTTATAAAAAAAAAGAAAAAAGAAAAAAGAAAAAAGAAAAAAAAGGAAATCCCTCCATTGATATAGGCGTCAGAGCCATCTTAGATCGGTACCACACCAATGTCACTCCAAGCTCTTTTCCTTTTTGTAGGCACATCATCGCGTAGTTAGCCATATGATCACTAGTTCATCATCAGAACTATTTTCAAAATTTTAGCAACTAAATTGACACAATGGATAGTTTTGAGGATAAAAATTGAATTTTGACTCATAGTTCAAGGTCTAAAATTATAGTTTGGCCATGAATTTTAGTGTCTCATAAGGTCTCATTTGCAGTTTATGTGGGTTCCTATTATTTTTTGGTAACAAAGAGTTCATGAAATGTCCTGGTTGCAATGACTTTAATATTATAGCATGAACATTGATGTAATAGAAATTTTGGAATTTTTAATTTAGGTTAAACTATTGTTTTCGTCTCTAAACTTTGCAGGAATTTCGTTTTTTGTCTCTGAACTTTGAAAAGTTCGTTTTTTGTCCTTGAACTTCGACAAAGTTCGTTTTACACCTAAATTTTGTTCTGAAATTTTTTTTTTTAGAGGACAAAATTCATGTGTAAAAATGAATTTTTTGAAAATTCAGGAATGAAAATGAACTTTTCAAAGTTCAGGAACGAAAACCGAATTTCATGCAGAATTTAGGGACAAAAACAATAGTTTAGCTTTTAATTTATAACCTGTTATTACAAAATTTAAAATAATGATCTGGAGTATGATTTGGCAAGCGTACCAATTAAATGGTGACACGTGGACTAAACAATGGTCAATACACGTGCCAAACAGAAGGAGACACGTGAATCAATGAAAGAGCAATGCGTGGATTTGAGTAGTGAATAGGCTACAAACCAATCAAATGGTGACACGTAGACAGAGTAAGTGGCCAGAATGGGGGGCCAATCATAAAGAAGCACGCGGATCGGTCAAGGAGCAACACGTGTTTGATTTTCATAGCCTCACAGATGACATCTGGCAAGTGAAAGGCACACATGATGCACGTTCCTGGATTTTCTAACAGAAAGACCACGATCTAAGCAGTTAACAAGTAACATGAGCTATTTTCATGAGATTTGAAGAGAAGATCAAAAGCTTAATCAATGTTTGAAATGTAATCGTTGGAGTTCGCTTATAAATAGCAAACCCAAATGCATTTCAAAGACACATACACCCCCAAACAAACCCAAATAGCACTTGTTAGATTAGTTACTTAGAGAGCTTTCGATTGTAGCTTCTAGTGTTTGCTTTACATGCTTGTAAGTATTCTTTCAATTAATGTATTAATAATGTCTCGTTTATGTTAGCGTTACTTTATTTGATGCTTTAGTTACCTCAATCGCAATATGTTTTACTTTAACTTAGGTGTAGTTATCTCGATTAGCATTAGTTACTCTAGGATTAGCTTAAGTAGTTAATTTAATTAATTCCTTAGTTACCTTAGCCTACCTAGACTAGTTTAATTAGTTAGTTTAATTAATTAATTAGTTACCTTAGTAGTAGTTAGTTTAATTAATTAATTAGTCACCTTAGTCTACTTAGAATTATCTTAATTAATCAATTGTTATTGACCTTAGCTTAGTTAGTTAACTTAATTAGTACTTAATTTAGTTATCTACCTTAATTAATTAGCAGTAGTTAGTTTAATTAATCAATTGAATTATCTTAATTATCTACCTTAGTTAGCTTAATTAATTAGAATTACTTAATTAATCAATTGTTATCTACCTAGCCTAATTAGCAGTTACTCTCTTATTTACTTGCATTAGCTTAATTAGATAATCTTGTTGCTATTTTTCATTCTTTTTCTTTACTTGCATTTTATTTTAAAGTCCTTTGGGTAAAGGCAGTTACCGAGCCTACCAGCCTTTTAGATCGAAGTCAGATTGTGGTTCTAAGCTTGCTTTAAGGCACTAGACTCTCATCTAGCATAGTTATTTGTTTCCTTCAAACAAATTGACGACCATTCTTTGGAAATTCTAGTTTGGCAACAAACAAATTGGCGACCACAGTGTGAGTCCTATATGCCAGTAAGAACAAGAAGAATGAAAAACTCTGGAAAGGGTGCTAAATTACCTGAAGAAAGCTTTAGTTCAGACGAGGACACTGAAATGTCCCCACCAGCCAAAAGCATGAACTTACTTGGATACGAGAATCCAAGAAAGGATGGAGGCATTCAATGAGAATGTCCAAACTGAACCACCAATGGTTCAAAAAGATGATACTACACAGTTATTACTCCAGATTCTAAATGACTAAAATGAGAGGATGAAGAAATTGGAACAAGTTGTGAGTAATACTGAGCATTTCACACAAAACATTGCTGCACTAGTTCAGGGAATGTTTCAGAAAAACACCACGAGAGGAATAGAACTAGGACAAGGATCTGGCCAGCAACCTCAAATAGAAGTGGTAACAACACATGTAGAGATACCCATAGGGTATCCTATCAACCCGGTGATAGGCTCTAAGGAAAGACCAATCAATACCAATCTTAATACCCCTGTAGAGGAAACACCTAGAATGGAACAGCCTCGGGTGGAACAGATTATAATGCTTTAAGGAAAGCCCAATCAATACCAATCTTAATACCCCTGTAGAGGAAACACCTAGAATGGAACGACCTCGGGTGGAACAGATTATAACAGAATCACCGAGAGTGGAGCCACCGAGAGTGGAACCACCTCAATTTGAGCCACCAAGAGTGGAACCACCACGATTTGAGCCACCAAGAGTGGAACAACCATGGATGGAGCCATTAAGAGTGAATCCACCTCGATTCGAGCAGCCAAGAGTGGAACCACCAAGAATGGAACAACCACGATTTGAGCTACCAAGGATGGAGCCACCAAGAGTGGATCCACCTCGATTCGAGCAGCCGAGAGTGGAACCACCAAGGATGGAGCCACCAAGAATGGAGCCACCTCGATTCGAGAAGCCAAGAATGGAACCACCAAGAATGGATCCACCTCGATTCGAGCAGCCAAGAATTGAACCACCAAGAATGGAACAACCTCGATTCGAGCAACCAAGGATGGAACAACCTTGGTTTGGGCAACCAAGGATGGAACCACCTCGTTTTGAGCAGCCAAGGATGGGACCACCTCATTTCGAGCAACCAAGGATGGATCAACCTTGGTTCGAGCAACCAAGAATGGAACCACCTTGATTTGAGCAACCAAGATTGGAGCCACCTTGGATAGGACAACCTCAATTCGGATTTCCTAGGGTGGAACAATTCCAGCTTGGAATGGGTCAACCAGAAGTAGGGTTTAGGGTTGAACCACCCCAAAGGTTTGGGCCTATCAGAGATGAGCCGTATAGGGAGCAGGTTAGGTTTGAGCAACCTTACTAGTTTAGAAACGAACCCCCACGCAATGAACCTTACATACCCCCACAAAATAGAAGAAATAGGCCAAGAAATGATTATGATGGTCAGAATTTTCCTGAGGGAGAGGTATTTGATAGAGGGATAAATCTTGAAGAAAGGAATATAGGAGTTGAACCTAACCCTATACCTGCATAAGGTCAAGACCTAAGAGACCAAATTTTAGAAGTCATCGATCAAGCATTAGGTCCAGGTCATAGAAGGGCACTGAGGCACCCTTATAGAAAACCCTATTCTGAAAGGATAGATAGAGAAGAATGGCCTAGAGGGTTCAAAATACCTGACTTTACTATGTTTTCAGGTGAGGATGAAAAAACAGCCTTAGAACATATTTCCAGATTTACCGTCCAGTGTGGTGAATATTCCAACAATGGAAATGGAAAGCTAAGGATATTTCCTAATTCTTTAATAGGCCAAGATTTTACCTGGTATGCCGCGTTACCGGCAAATTTTATTAATTCCTGGGAGGAAATGGAGGAAAAATTCCAATCCCACTTTGCCAGGTCAAACATAGGAGTTTCAATGGTAGATCTAGCTCGATTAAAGCAAAAACAAGATGAATCTGCAGAGAAATTCATCATGATTCAAAAGGATCAGAACATGATGCCTCACAACTTTACTAGAGGTTGAATATGTTAAGATAGCTATCGATGGTCTTAATTTTGAGCTAAGAAAGAAATTTGAAGGAATAACCGTCATTGACCTATTCGAGCTGTCAGAAAGAGCATCTAGATTTGAAGGACCCTTAAAAGAAGAGAATCAAAGGAAAAACTCTTCTTATGGCACCTACTACCAAGATCTCAACTATGAGATTGATCTGGTAGAGTATGTAGGTCAAGGGCCATTTGTTTATGAGGCTTTACATAAAAAGCAAACCCAAGCAAAAGAGTTCAACAAACCAGCCTCTCCTCTATAGGCTTACTCTTTCGATGTAGAAAGAGCAGATGAAATTTTTGACATCCTATATAAAGCTAATCAGTTGAAGATTATAGGGAGACATAGATTTCCTTCTAAGGAAGAGTTGAAAGGGAGAGATTACTGTAAATGGCATAGTACCTATACTCATGCCACCAAATCTTGTGTGACTTTTAGGAATGTAGTATAGGATAAAATAGACAAAAATGTTTTAAAATTTCCTAAAATACCTCAGGAAAGCATGGCAGTCGATGCGGATCCTTTTCCTTTTGTAAGATGTTAATACCACATCTGTTGACCTTAGCTCACTTATACCTTATAAAAATTTGCATGTCAAAACTAATAAGTCTAAGGTTAACTTACTACAAGCTCTTTGTCCATAGGAAAAACAGTTAGTTCAAGTTACACAAGAAATGAGTAACTTGAGGATTGAGAGAGCTGCTACTTCAAGTCAGAACAACTAAGCCAAAGTTAATGGCATGAGCATCTCGATTCAGGGCAACAATGTCCACAGTGACAAAGGGAAAAGCGTGGCACATCCCATAGAGCAACCCACTTTTTCTTACAAGGAGGTGCTTAGGAAAGAACCACTATAAGTTAGCCCAGAAAGTGATGAAGACGACACTATTTGTGAAAGATGTAGCCACATATTGGCTAAATGCTTCTCACGAACCAAAAAGGAGGACGGTAACAGGCCACAGGAAACCGAAATTGGTAGGCCTGAACCAAGACCAGTCCCACGTCCAGCAGAAATTGGTAGGCCTGAACCAAGATTAATCTCACGTGTAGTAGAAATTGGTAGGCCTAAGCCAAGATCATTTCCACGTTTACACTCGATTCAATCGAGGCTTGGTCCTCAATATGAATAGCCAAAAATGGCTCGATTGAGGCCAAACGCTCATCAAACCCTAGATTCTAGGTTCAAATCAATTAGAAAGCCTAGAATGATTAGGCCACCAGTCTCGGAAGCAGGGAGATGGGTCACCCTTTGAAACCCCTGGGCTTAAACCAATACATAAACAGGAGTACAAATATGGCTACAACCCATTTTTCTCAAGAATGACACAAACCTAGAGGCGGAGATGGATAAGGCAACAAGCAGCTTTACATCAAGAGTTCGAAAGAAGAGACCACTATTCATCCAGATCAACCATCGACTCAGACTCCATGGAAGTGATAATGGGAGCAGAAGTACCTGAATATCTTCAGAGGACCCTATGCTCGAAAAGAAGACATTATTGGTGCAACAACCAAAAATATTGCAACATCAATAATAAATGGCACAAGTCACAAATTGCAAAACGTAAGAACCAAGCCATGTCAAGGCAGGGATTCGACGAGACCTCGAGATAATCACAAGCGCCTGGAGAAAGGTAGTGAGAATGCTGAGTTAGAAATAGAATCAGAGGAAGCCAAAACTTCACAGATACCAGTAGGGCCATAAAAAGGCCAAGTGCTGCAGGTTTGGTTTGGCAGAAAGAAAAGAAGCCCGAGGGGCAGGAAAGAAGCAGAAGATAACCTAATTGAGGTAGAACAGTCCCAGGAAACACTAATGAAGAGTGTTCAAAGAAACTCAACTGAAGATGCAGAAGATATCAAAAGTATTGAGGACAGTGAAGGTATCGAAGATATAAAAGATGTTGAAAACATTGGAGATATCGAAGACATGGAAGACATCGAGAATATTGAAGATGATGGAGATATCGAAGAAATGGAAGACATCGAGAATATTGAAGATATTGAGAACTTTGAAAATACTGAAGGTATTGATGATATCGAGGTTGAGGAGGCTAATGATATTGAAGAAATGGAAGGATCAGAAGCCATAGGGTGCACAAAAACTGGTATCCAAACCGGGGAACCTAGAAATCGAGTCTCAAGAGCCAAAAAATGGAAAAACACTCAGTTGCAATGCCATTACCCTACCAAGGGAATTCATGGCAACAACTTGGGTACAAAGGGAAAAAGATGCTCGAGGGGCAGTGCCCATCTTATTAGCAGAAGATGAAGAGTGCCGAGACACAGGTAAAATCGTATTTGAAAAACCTAATATGTCTATGTGTCAGCATTTAAAACCCTTATACATTAAAGCACATATGGACGGTATACTCGTAAATAGGGTCTTAGTTGATAATAGGGCAACAATTAATATCTTGCCAACCTTTATGCTTCGAACAACTATTTAAAATGGAAAGCGATCTAATAGCAACAGGACGTTTCTGTTAGTGGGTTTGTTGGTGGAGCCACTAAAACAAAAAGGGTTATTCCCATCGAAGTTAAAGTTGGCAGTAAGGTGGCCAAAGTAGCATTCTTTGTTGTTAATACTGACTCAGCATACAATGCTTTATTAGGAAGAGATTGGATTCATTCCAATTGGGTTGTACCATCTTCTTTACACCAAGTATTAGTCTTCTGGAAAGATGATAATAATATTGAAGTAGTTAAAGCAGATGAGAGGCCATTTGTGGCCTATAATAATAATGTAGATGCACAATTATATAATGATTGTGTGGGCATTGTAAAATTTATAGGTATAGATCAAAATGGAAACCCATCAAGGGTAACCGTTGGACCTGAAGAGCCTCTAACAATGGAGGACTTATTCAAGCTCAGCCAAAATTTGGAAGAGACAAAGACAAGGCCAGAAATCGAGAATGACCTCGATTATTATGTTGAAGATCTTGAATAAACCCATTAATATAAAGAAAAAGGAGGCCATTGATCTGGCCTTAAGGAAGCTGGTAGGATACGTAACAGAGAAAAGGTTGGAACAAAACTCTCAGTTTGCTGAGTGTAACATACAACCTAGGAATGGCCAAGGAATTATGGGCCAAGAACAAATAAGCACCCATCCAATCAGAATGGATGATATTAAGGAGGAAGTCCAGGATCCCCTAATCGAAGTAAACTTAGGAACTAAGGAAGACCCACGGGTAACCTTTGTAAGTGGTCACCTTGGACCAAAAGAATTTAATAAAATTGTGATGATCCTAAAGAAATACAAAGACTGTTTCGCATGGGATTATCCAGAATTGCCAGGACTAAGCAGGAAACTAGTGGAACATCGATTGCCAATCAAGGAAGGATTTCAACCATTCCAACAAGCTCCAAGAAGAATGGCTCCTGACATCACCCTCAAAATAAATGAGGAGATTGAAAGACTGGTTTGAGCAGGCTTCATCAGACCAGCCAGGTATGTCGAATGGTTATCAAATATAGTCCTTGTTTTAAAGAAAAATGGCAAACTTAGGATTTGTATCGATTTTAGAAATATAAATATGGCCACACCCAAAGATGAGTATCCTATGCTTGTAGCTGATTTGCTAGTAGATGGGGCATCTGGATATAAAGTCTTGTCTTTTATGGATGAACTCTCGGGTTATAATCAAATCTTCATTGTAGAAAGTGATGTACATAAAACTGCATTTAGATGTTTTGGATCTATAGGAACATTTGCATGAGTGGTAATGCCTTTTGGTTTAAAAAATGCTAGAGCTACATATCAAAGAGCTATGAATTCTATTTTCCATGACATGATTGGAAAATATATGAAAGTATACATAGAAGATATAGTAGTAAAGTTTCAAGACTTTGATGAACATTTAAAAAACCTAGAACAGGCTTTTATAAGAATGAGGAAGCATCAATTAAAGATGAACCCATTAAAATGTGCATTTGGTGTTACGGCTGGGAACTTTTTAGGGTTTCTGGTACATAATCGAGGCATAGAGGTGGATAAAAATAAGGCTAAAGCTATTTTACAAGCTAAGCCTCCATCAAATAAAAAGGAGTTGCAAAGATTACTTGGGCAAATAAATTTTTTAAGAAAATTTATTGCAAATGTGGTAAGAAAAACCAAAATTTTCTCTCCTTTGCTTCGATTGAAGGACCATGAAGGCATTTGTATGGCATGAAGAACATTAGAAAGCCTTCGATACCATCAAGCAATATTTAACTACTCCACTAATGTTGATTCCTCCAAGAGAAGGCAAACCACTAAAGTTATATATCTCTGCTACTCAAGAGTCGATTGGAAATCTTTTGGCCCAAGACAATGAAAATGGCCATGAACAAGCTGTTTTTTATTTAAGTAGAATTTTAAATCCAACTGAATGCAGATATTCTACTGTTGAAAAACTTTGTTTAGCTTTGTATTTTTCTGCACTTAAATTAAGGCATTATATGTTAGCTTATATTGTGTTTGTCATTGCTCAAACTGACGTTATTAAATGTATGCTATCAAAACCTATCTTAAGTGGAAGAATGTGCAAATGGAGTTTAACTTTAGTAGAATTTCATTTACTGTATGTACCACAAAAAGCAATTAAAGGCCAAGCATTGGCAGATTTCTTGGCTGATCATCCTTGTGAGGATGTGCCAAATGAAGCCCAATATGTGGCTTTAGTTCCTTGGAAATTCTATTTTGATGGATCAAGGGCTGAACAAGGAGCAGGTGTTGGAATAATTTTGGAGTCACCACAAGGAGTAAAAACCCAATTAGCATTCAGAGTAGAAAAAGTATGTTCTAACAACCATGTAGAGTATGAAGCTTTGGTGTTAGGACTAGAAATACTTCTACAAATGGGGATAAAAAATGTCACAATATTTGGTGATTCACAATTAGTAATCAATCAAGTTAAGGGACAATATAAATGTGAAAGTGTTCTGTTGGCCCCATATTTAGTGTCTGCCCAACAATTATTGCAAGAGTTCCAAGAATGCACTTTACTTCATATACATCGAGAGGAAAACCATGAGGCCAATAGGATGGCCCAGGTAGCCTTAGGATATAGGCCAATCGAAGATGAAAAAGTCAAAATTGAGGCACTAAAAGTAAGAACTTTACCATTAATATTTACTAGGCAATTAGGAACAGAGATCTTTACCCTCGAAGTGGGGAAAGAAGATTGGAGAAGTCCAATCATCTCGTACCTAAGAAGCCCAAGTGGCTGTACCAACAATGCCTTAAAACTCAAAGCCAGAAGGTATGTGTTGATGGAAGAAGACGAACGCCTATTCAAGTGTGGAGCTGATGAAATTTTGCTTAAGTGTATAAGCACAGAAGAAGCAATACAAGTAATGGCTGAAGTCCATGAGGGAATTTGTGGTGTGATAAGTCATGAAATATGACTTATTTACCTATGTTTTAGAGAGAATTTAATGGGATTATTATGCATGATACTTTGAATTACACATAAGTTATACAATTCTTTAATTTCATTACATCGCATGAAATTTACCATTTATGTGAGTTATATTGATCCCATAGAGTGTTAACTTAGTTGTTATATTTGTAGGTCTTAATGAAGCAAAAAAAGGTCAGCCCAATTCAATTGGAGTCCAAATAGAATAAGGAATCAAAGAAAAATCGCAGTCCAATTCGTACTAGGATTCTAGCTTGCATATGTCTTTGTATTTGGGCCGTAACTTTCAACTCAAATATTGGATTGATGCGATTCAAGTTATGCTGGAAAGCTGATTCAAAGGGCTACAATTTTGTGTGTAATGAGAATTTCCTAATTCGGACTTATAAGGGGTCAAACGTGGCGGTCAAGTAAAGCCTAAAAATTTGGGATTTTAAACCTACGAAAATTCTAGTTTTATTAGGATTTCTAGACCTATTTAAAGGTTCATTAGGTCAAATTTAAGAGCACTCTCCTCTCCTCTCTCTTAGTCTCTCTTTGCCTCTCTCCTCCAATTTTTTCTTTAGTATTTTTCATGGAAGGCTAAAACCTTAGCTTAGACTAAGGGGGATTCCCCTTTGTAAAATACTATTTATTCTTTTAATGCCATGAATGTGTTTCAATGTTTTAATTTCTTCTATTGATTGTTCATACCTATTGTATTATTTTTTTATTTGAAACTTTTAGGGTTTGAACCGTTTCATAAGTTCAGTCAGGCTTTTCTTATAGTTATGTAAGAACCCTAGATTTATTTATCAAATACAAAACCTTAATTGCATTAGATATTATTGTTTGCTGCGTTATTGCTTGAGAGTATATCGTCGTCTTATGATTTTTCTAGTGTAGTTATTGATTTCATGCTTTAATCAATGGACAATCTTTAGAAAAATTTATATTAGAATTATTTATAAAGTCTTTATTGCAAATCTTCCGATTGATGGTTTGGGATGAGAAACCATCAATTGAGTTATGACATGGTAAAATTGAATTTATAGTATTCTTATAAAGTGGATGAACCTAAAGTCTAAGCATTTTTACTCATTGCATTTTTCTTAATTTTAATTATTAGTTTTCTACAAACCTCAAAATATTATTTTCTTTATTTTTACCCTTTTAAAAGTGTCTCTTGAATTCCAATCTCTCTGTGGTTTGACAACCCTCTTCACTACTATACTATCCATCCTTCATCAAAATTGACCCGACATCAATTTTTGGCGCTGTTGCCGGGGAGTTTCGGTACATTCAGAGACAACTTCGTGGAACAAAGATCACCAGTGGAATCTACTCTATTGGTAACCTCGTTCCATTCTCCCTTATTTCTATTTTACATTTTTTTTTTCTCTTTTTGCATTTACTTTAATTATTTGTCTGCATTACATTGTGTATGAGCATTTGGGTAAGGAACGAAAAAGGAAGATTAGAGATTTTTGAAACATATTTTGCAAACCTTTTTGATACACCAACATCTTCACCCAAATCATCCACAATGGGTGACGACACAGATAGCAATCATGAAGGGAATAGAAAAACTATGTATGATTTGTTGCATCCCACTCAAAGTTCTATACCATCATGCATCATGTTTCCACCTAATGCACCATATGTTGAGTTAAAACAAGGACTTTTGGCTATACTTCCAGATTTTCGAGGTCTTGAAAATGAGAACCCTTATGTGCATATTAGGGCTTTTGAGGAAGTGATTAATAGTTTTTATGCCCAACATGCTGTTGAGACTGCTAAGCTTAGATTTTTCCCATTTTCTCTTAAGGATAGAGCAAGAGGTTGGTTATACACCTTGAAGCCTAGGTCTATAGGTAATTGGGGTGAGATGGGGCATGAGTTTTACAAGAAATATTTTCCTCCCCATAAGGTCCAACAAGTTAAGAGAAAGATTTCTAATTTTATCCAAGGAGAGAATGAGTCATTATTTCAAGCTTGGGAGCGGTATAAGGATCTCTTTAATTTTTGTCCAACTCATAGCTATGAGAATTGGAGATTGGTGGCTTATTTTTATGAGGGTCTTACACCTAGAGATAGACAATTTGTGCAACTCTCTTGTGGAGGAGGATTTTTACAAAAAGAACCTGAGGATGCAATAGATTATCTAGATGAGATTGCTGAGAACTCAAATACTTGGACTGGGCCAAGTGCTACTGAGAGCACAGATAGGTCTAGGGTCACCTCTACTACTACTGGTAAAGGAATTTATCAACTTAAGGAAGAAGATACCATGAAGGCCAAACTAGAGAGTTTAACCAAAGAGATTGAGGTCTTAAAGTTGAAAGATACTGTTGGAGCCAAGCAAGGCTACCAAGCTGAAATTCATGAGATATGCACTGTGTGTCATAATGAACATCCCATCAAGGATTGCCCATTACTACCTAATCTTGTAGGGATTTATGAGGAACAATGTGGGGCCATAGGTAATTTTAAGAAGTCTTATTCCCTTTATTCTGAGACTTACAACCCTGGATGGAAAAATCACCCTAATTTTGGTTGGAAGAATGACACTAGTTCTCCCCAACAATCATCATTGCCACAAATGAATTTTTCTCAATCCTATCCCACACAACATGCATCACAACCATTATCATCATCATCTAATTCACTTGAGCATAATCTTAATGCATTCATTGAAGCTCAAACTAAGGCTAATCAAATGTATGATGCATTTAATCAAAAGCATGAAGCAACCATTCAAAAGCATGATGCTATTCTCAACCGCTTGGTTGAAGATAATAAAGAGTTTAGGAGCCATCTTTCTAAATTGACCACCACATTATCTATTAATGAGAAAGGGAAATTTCCATCCCAACCTCATATTCCACATGGTCAATATATGGCTCAAGGTTCTCAAGATAAGCCTAACAATGAGCATATCAATGTAGTCACCACTAGAAGTGGAAAGACTGTGGTTACTCCCCCTGTGGAGGAACAAGTTGAAAATAGAGATAACATTGAAGAGCCCACCATTAATGAACCGGTTAGGAGACCAATTTCTGTCCCATTCCCTCAAGCCCTAAAGACTTCTAGGAAATTGGACTCTAGCCCTGAAATTTTGGAGAACCTAAGGCAAGTAAGAATCAACCTTCCTCTTTTGCATGTGATTAAACAAGTGCCTAGTTATGCCAAGATTCTAAAAGATTTGTGCACCATGAAAAGGAAACAAAATGTGAAGAAAACTGCTTTCCTCACTGAACAGGTTAGTGCTTTAATTCAACATAAAATACCTCCCAAATATAAAGACCCTGGTTGCCCAACGATTTCTTGCATTATTGGTGACCATGATATTGAGCAAGCTTTGCTTGATCTTGGGGCAAGTGTTAATTTGATGCCCTATTCAGTGTATTTACAACTCAGTCTAGGAGAGTTAAAACCCACCATGGTGGTGTTACAATTGGCAGACCGGTCTGTAAAAACACCTAAGGGTGTAGTGGAGGATGTTCTTGTTCAAATTGATAAATTTTATTATCCTGTTGATTTTCTCATTCTTGAAACTGAATCTGTTGTGCATGCTAATTCTAAAATTCCTATTATTCTTGGTAGACCCTTTTTGGCTACAGCTAATGCACTTATTAATTGTAGGAATGGCTTGATGAAGCTCTCCTTTGGGCACATGACTTTGGAAGTGAACATCTTCAACATTGGGAAAGCAAATCTTTGAAGATGAAGACTGTGAAGTAGTGAATTGGATAGATGCAGTTGTGCAAGAGCAATTCACCAAGACATATCATTCTGACCCTCTTGACTCTTGTTTATTAAATTTTTCTGATAGTGACTCTAGCATTGGTTCTAATATTGCAAATGTTTGTTCTTTGCTTGACTCACAGGTTATGGAGCTCAATTGTTGGAAGCCAAGATTTGAGGAGCTACCTAAAAGTGAAAATAAAGCTCTACCCTCTAGTGTTGCAATACCAAAACTTGAACTAAAGCAACTACCAAGTGGGTTGAAATATGCATTTCTTGAATCAGGTGATACCTTTCCTGTTGTTATCTCTTCTGTTTTAAACATGGATCAAGAAGGTAAATTGGTTGAGTTGTTGAGAAAACATAAGACCGCAATTGGTTGGACCATAGCGGATATCAAGGGAATTAGCCCTTTAATTTGTACTCATAGGATTAATTTTGAGGATGAGGTCAAGGCCTCTAGACAACCTCAACGTAGACTAAACCCAAACATGAGAGAAGTTGTAAAAACTGAAGTTTTAAAGTTGTTGGATGCGGGTATCATTTATCCAATTTCTGATAGTAAATGGGTTAGTCCTACTCAAGTGGTTCCTAAAAAGTCAGGAGTCACTGTTGTGAAAAATGAGCATGGGGAGTTAGTACCCACCAAACTTGTCACCGGATGGCGGATGTGTATTGATTATAGGAAATTAAATACCGCCACCCGAAAAGATCACTTTCCTTTGCCCTTTATTGACCAAGTCTTAGAGAGAGTGGCTGGGCACTCTTTCTATTGTTTTCTGGATGGCTATTCTGGATACTACCAAATTGAAATTGACTTAGAAGACCAGGATAAGACCACCTTCACATGTCCCTTTGGCACATATGCATTTCGTCGCATGCCATTTGGATTATGTAATGCTCCGGCCACTTTCCAAAGATGTATGATGAGTATTTTTAGTGATATGGTCGGAGAAATTATGGAAGTGTTCATGGATGATCTTTCTGTTTTTGGAAATACCTTTGATGATTGTTTGGATAACTTAGGCAAAGTATTGGCTAGGTGTGAGGAGAAAAACCTTGTGCTTAATTGGGAGAAGTGTCATTTTATGGTGTCTTCTGGAATTGTCCTAGGCCATATTGTTTCATCCAAGGGGATAGAGGTAGACAAATCAAAAATTGAATTAATCACTAAACTACCTACTCCTAAAACTGTTAAAGATGTGAGATCTTTTCTAGGCCATGCTGGCTTCTATCGTAGGTTCATTGAAGGATTCAGTTCAATTGCTAAACCATTGTGTAAGCTTCTTCTTAAGGATACTCCCTTTGACTGGACGGAAGCATGCCAAGAAGCTTTCACTAAGCTTATTGGCAAGCTCACATCCGCTCCTATTATGCAAGCACCTGATTGGAGTCTTCCTTTTGAACTTATGTGTGATGCTAGTGATTATGCTATAGGAGCTGTGTTAGGGCAACGTAAAGATAAGAAACCACATGTAATTTACTATGCTAGTAGAACTCTAAATAGTGCTCAAATGAATTATACCACAACTGAAAAAGAGTTACTAGCTATTGTGTTTGCTTTAGATAAATTCCGCTCTTACTTGATTGGCTCACCTGTTGTATGCTTTACTGATCATGCCGCACTTAAGTATCTTTTTACCAAAAAGGATGCTAAAGCGCGCCTAATTAGGTGGATCTTATTATTGCAGGAATTTAATCTCATCATCAAAGATAAGAAAGGAGTCGAGAATGTGGTGGCAGATCACCTTTCAAGGCTCATATTTGAGGATAACATGGAACACTTACCTATTAATGATGAATTTCCTGATGAGCATTTATTTGCTTTATCAAACCTACCATGGTATGCTTACATTGTTAATTATCTTGCTGTAGGTGAAATTCCAAAGGATTGGAGCACTCAAGACAAAAGAAAGTTTTTGGTCGAGGTACGTAACTTTTATTGGGATGATCCCAACTTGTTTAAATATTGTCCTGACCAAATAATTAGGAGATGTGTTCCAAACGATGAAGTCATTAGTGTTTTAAAATTTTGTCATTCTGAAGCATGTGGTGGCCACTTTTCTATCAAGAAAACCGCTGCAAAGATTTTGCAATGCGGATTTTATTGGCCTACACTATTCAAAGACACTAATAATTTTTGTCGTTCATGTGAAAGATGTCAAAAGTTGGGGGCAATTTCTCGTCGAAATATGATGCCTCTAAACCCCATTCTTGTGATAGAGATTTTTGATTGTTGGGGTATAGATTTTATGGGCCCTTTTCCCCCATCTTTTGGCTATCTTTACATTCTTGTGGCGGTGGACTATGTGTCCAAATGGGTAGAAGCCGTGGCATGCAAAAACAATGACCATAGGACAGTTGTGAAATTCCTTAAAGAACATATACTGTCTAGATTTGGAACACCACGGGCCATCATAAGTGATCAAGGCACTCACTTTTGTAATAAACCATTTGAAGCTCTAATGTCAAAATATGGTGTCATTCACAAAGTAGCTACCTCATATCACCCACAAACAAGTGGACAAGTGGAACTAGCCAATAGGGAGATCAAACAAATTTTAGAAAAAACGGTTAACCCGGATCGCAAGGATTGGTCTTTAAGACTAGTTGATGCACTTTGGGCTTATCGTACTGCTTATAAATCTCCCCTTGGTATGTCCCCTTATCGACTTGTTTTTGGTAAGCCTTGCCATTTGCCAGTTGAACTTGAACATAAAGCCTATTGGGCAATTAAATCTTTTAACTTTAACATTGATGAAGCTGGCAAACTTAGAAAACTCCAAATGAATGAATTAGAGGAGTTGAGAAACGAGGCATATGAGAGTTCTAGAATTTACAAGGCAAAGATGAAAACTTTTCATGATAAAAGAATTTTAAGGAAAACTTTTGTAGTAAACCAAAAAGTGTACTTGTATAATTCTAGACTACATAAGCACCCTGGCAAGTTGAGGTCTAGATGGGATGGTCCATACATTGTTAAAGCATGTTTCTGAACATGGAGCCATTGAGGTAGAAGATCCTAGGGATGGATGCACTTTTAAAGTTAATGGCCAAAGACTTAAACCAGCCCTAGAGAGGTTTGTTCAAGAGGAAGAGACCATTCCCTTGGAAGATCCCGTTTACCGGGATGACTAGACTTTCTTTAAGTCTATGTTACCATTGTACCATATTTTATATACTTTTTCTTTTTGTGTTTGTTTTCTTGGCTTTCTAACAACTTTGCAGGAAATAGCTTGGGTATTACTACATCATCTCAGGTGTTTTCGCTCCCTTTTCCTTTTATTTTATTCTATTGGCATGCCTCTCATTATCTTTCATTCATGCAAATATTTTAAACATTGAGGACAATGTCTGATTTAGGTTGGGGGGAGGATAATGTATTCATTGATTGATGTACCTCTTGTTGTCTTTGGTTGAGAAGTTAGAAATCCATGCTTTCTTCTTAAAAAAAAAAAAAAAAAAAAAAAAAAGATATGAAGTCTTGAATTGTTGGATAATAATGTTATATTCACATGTTTTATTATGTTGTCTTTGAGAATTCTGTTGAACATTGAACTTATGGTTTGAAAGTCATTAGTGAGCTTAAGCATCTCAACACATAATTATTTGATTGAGATATTTGAACATGGCCCTTTATTACTTGTGTTTTGAGTGGTGATTATTACACTTGTACCTTGAATTAAGCACGAGCACGAACATGTAATTTGTGGGGTATGAAGTATGCATCCAATTGTTACGCAATTAAATTGGTTGACTTGTTAGGTAATTAACCTTGGCAAAAAAAAAAAAACCATGCGAGCCTTTGATAAAAAAAAGGTAAACAATTCAAATGGTTGAGATATGAGTGACTAGTTTAGCTTCGTAGCCTTTTTGACTCGAGTTAGTAAACTCTTAGAGGTGTCTCTACATCTAGTGCCCCTTGAGCCAACTGGTTTGGGAGTCACTGGTCTAACACTCGATACATGGGTCAATTAGAAAGCTTAATGAAGTTAAACATTGCACAGTCCTCACGCAAAAAAAAAAAAAAAAAAAAAAAAAAGCCCTGGTTGATTCATCTAATGGGAATTCCATTGTTCTATATTATTATGTTGGAAAGATATTAAAACCCCATGATTATAGGTTATTTCACTTCACACATCAAGGAACTTGTGTAATGTTTTACTACTTGAATTTAAGTGATTTGGACTTAGTTAAGATTTCTAAAGATTTGAAAGTGGAGTTGATCTATTTAAGCTTGCTAATGAATCAAAACCATTGTTTGTGTGATGCTATATTCTCATTTGATAACATGATTTAATATGTGTTTGTTTTGAAACCAAGATTGAGCAATTCATAGCGTTTGTGGGTATCACTTCTGGTAAACCCTCACGAGACTACAACTCGTCCACTAGGGACACCTAGGGGTTTAAAGGCTTGTTGCATACGCTAAATGCAATCGAGAGTGCCAGCGAAAGTGGCTTAGTTAATTTTGTTTTGATTTATTTTTTTTTTGATATTTTTGTTTTTAGTTTGCTAGGGACTAGCAAAGTTCAGGTTGGGAGGTGTGATAAGTCATGAAATATGACTTATTTACCTATGTTTTAGAGAGAATTTAATGGGATTATTATGCATGATACTTTGAATTACACATAAGTTATACAATTCTTTAATTTCATTGCATCGCATGAAATTTACCATTTATGTGAGTTATATTGATCCCATAGAGTGTTAACTTAGTTTGTTATATTTGTAGGTCTTAATGAAGCAAAAGAAGGTCAGCCCAATTCAATTGGAGTCCAAATAGAACAAGGAATCAAAGAAAAATCGCAGTCCAATTCGTACTAGGATTCCAGCTTGCATATGTCTTCGTATTTGGGCCGTAACTTTCAACTCAAATATCGGATTGATGCGATTCAAGTTGGGCTGGAAAGCTGATTCAAAGGGCTACAATTTTGTGTCTAATGAGAATTTCCTAATTCGGACTTATAAGGGGTCAAACGTGGCGGTCAAGTAAAGCCTAAAAATCTGGGATTTTAAACCTACGAAAATTCTAGTTTTATTAGGATTTCTAGACCTATTTAAAGGTTCATTAGGTCAAATTTAAGAGCACTCTCTCTCTCCTCTCTCTTAGTCTCTCTTTGCCTCTCTCCCCCAATGTTTTCTTTAGATTTTTGTTTAGTATTTTTCATGGAAGGCTAAAACCTTAGCTTAGACTAAGGGGGATTCCCCTTTGTAAAATACTATTTATTCTTTTAATGCCATGAATGTGTTTCAATGTTTATAATTTCTTCTATTGATTGTTCATACCTATTATATTATTTTTTTATTTGAAACTTTTAGGGTTTGAACCGTTTCATAAGTTCAGTCAGGCTTTTCTTATAGTTATGTAAGAACCCTAGATTTATCAAATACAAAACCTTAATTGCATTAGATATTATTGTTTGCTGCGTTATTGCTTGAGAGTATATCGTCGTCTTATGATTTTTCTAGTGTAGTTATTGATTTCATGCTTTAATCAATGGACAATCTTTAGAAAAATTTATATTAGAATTATTTATAAAGTCTTTATTGCAAATCTTCCGATTGATGGTTTGGGATGAGAAACCATCAATTGAGTTATGACATGGTAAAATTGAATTTATAGTATTCTTATAAAGTGGATGAACCTAAAGTCTAAGCATTTTTACTCATTGCATTTTTCTTAATTTTAATTATTAGTTTTCTACAAACCCCAAAATATTATTTTTTTTATTTTTACCCTTTTAAAAGTGTCTCTTGAATTCCAATCTCCCTGTGGTTCGACAACCCTCTTCACTACTATACTATCCATCCTTCATCAAAATTGACCCGACATCAAGCACACTAGTTAGGAATAAAAATAAAATGGTTAATCCATCGATATGGATATTATTGGCCAAAAATCCTAAAAGAATGCATCGAGTATGCCCATGGATGCGAGGCATGTCAAAAACATGGACCATTACCCAGGCTACCTACTGCCGAGCTAAGCTCGATTATTAAACCTTGGCCATTTAGAGGATGAGCAATGAATTTAATTGGAAAGGTAAGGTCTACTTCAAAAAAGAAGAATTGTTTTGTAATCGTGGCTACAGATTATTTTACAAAATGGGTGGAAGCCAAAGATTATATGGATGTAACTGAATATGATGTGATTAAGTTTATAGAAGAAATGATAGTCCATCGATTTGGTTTACCTCAAAGTATTACTGTGGATAATGGAATGGCTTTTAATGGATCGAGGGTTTTGGCTTTTGCACAAGAGTATGGCATCAAAATCCTTAACTCTACACCATATTATGCACAAGCAAATGGGCAAGCAGAGTCTACTAGCAAAATCATCAAAGCCAATTTAAGGAAAGTTGTTAATAATAATCCCTCGAATTGGGATGAGTTATTATTAGAACTTTTATGGGCCTATCGAACTTCCAAAAGGTTAAGCATTAATACAACTCCTTTCTCATTGTTCTATGGCCACGATGCAGTACTCCCTATGGAAGTAATTGTCCAATCACTTAGAATGACTAAGAAAAACCAATTGAGCCATATAGATTATGAAAATGCTATGATGGCAGAGATGGATGATTTAGATGAGGCACAAGTAGCATCCTTAAACTCCATTATCCTACAAAAGCAAAAAGTTATTAAGAGTTACAATCGAAGGGTTAGACCTAAGACTTTTGCTATAAGAGACTTGGTTTGGAAAGTAATATTACCCATTAGGACCAAAGACTTTTACTTAGGAAAATGGTCACCTAATTAGGAAGGGCCTTATTTGGTCAGCCAATTATTTGATGGAAATGCATATAAGTTAATGCATGTTAATGGGGAAGAACATATTAGGTTAATAAATGGAAAATACCTTAAACCCTACAAACCAAGTTTTAATGAAATGGCTTATCAACATAAAAAGTTTTGAATAAAAGCAAAAAGCAATAAGGCTTAAAGATAGCCTGAGAAATTATACAAGGCCAAAATTTGGAGTATACTCAGAAGACAAGACAAGAGAAATCAGAGGAAGAAACAAAAAGATTACAACTCCTTAAAAGCATCAAGGAGACTAGCCCAACTCATTAAAGGCAGCATCTCGAGGTCAGTAATCTCAGACTGAAGGATTTGTATGTCTTGTTCAGCTCTGGAGATTAATTCTACCCCTTGAACTAGTCCTTGGCTCTCAGCATGAACGATTTGAACCTCTAAACACATCTGGGTGTGTTTGGATTTCCAAAGTTGAAGTTCAGCCTCGAGTGACTTCACTTTTTGATCGATCAACTTTAGTTCTGATGCCTTAGTTTGAAGGTCAAGTTGATGAGCTTGCAACTTAGAGACTCTCTATTTATGGTCTGCTTCCTGGCTAGTGGCTCGATTCCTTTTCTTTTGGGTTATCTGGAGGTTAGAAATAGTGCTATCTAGGTTTTGCACGAACAAGCCGAAGAGAGCCCTGCCACTCTCGCCTAAAGCAGAGAAATAGGTAGTAAAAAATCGAGCCACTTGTTGGAACAGGTCTACCAGACTAGCATCTAGAAGCACTGTACTAACAGGCTTTTGCAGGAGCTCTTTCAATTGGTCAATTGTTGCTTGGAGTTGATCCTTTGTAGGTTCCAAAGGAGTGAGGGTAGAAGAAGTCTTGGTGGGAGTCTGGCATTGTTGAAGGGTCAAGGAGACATCTTCAAGAAGTTTGTCAATGTCCCTAAGATCCTCTGGCATATTTTGAGTCTGAAACAGGAAGTATAAGTCAGTATACAAATAAAGACATAAGGAAAATAAAAACCAAGGTAAAGTTCATACTAACCAAGGGAGTAGTAGCTTCGATAGGAGAGGTCATAGCCTCAATCGAGGTCCTAACCTTGATAATCGGCTGTGCAACCTTCTGCACTAACGTCACAGCTGTTCTTATAGCCTGCTTTGTCAGCTTTGCCTCCTTTGGCACTACTTTTTCTGCCTTTCTTTTTGTAGCCTCTACCTCTTCCGTCTTCCCTTTCTCCCTCTCCTCTTTCTTTTTCTTCTTCTCTTCCTCCTCTTCTTTCGTCTTTTCAAGCTTTTGCTGTTTCTTTTCAGCTTCAGCCTTCTCTTTCTTCTTTATCTCCAACCTCTTCTCAATTTCAGCAATTCTCTCATCCTCAGCTTTCTTAGCTTGCCTCCTCTTCTCCACCTCAGCTTCCAGACGCTTCCTTTCAGCATCCTCAGCCTTAGCCTTGGCCTTGAGGGTAGCAGCAAGTTGCTTAGCCTCTTTTAACCCTTGGGCCATGCGTCGACCCTCAGCTTCAAGAGCTTATTGAGCCTCGATGACACCACTTAGAACTTGTTTCTGTTCATCTATACTCCTTATCAAATTGGACAAGGTGGCAGCATCATCAAGTTCCTCTTCCAAAGGTTCTACCTCGATAATCGAGGAGTCATAAACTATCTTGACAACCTTGGCCTTCTTAGCAGTGGATTTTTTAGCCACAGTCTTGACGAGCTTCTTACCAGAAGATTTAGCACCTTTGGAAGGGATAGTAGGGTCGACTTCTTCAACCTCTGGAGTTTTGCGTTTGGTTGAAATGCGAGTCCCTTGCTTTGAGAGGGCTGGAAGTCTAAGAATAGGAGCCTGAAGCTTGAGGTCTTCTTTTGCCTTCTTGAAGCTACATTCTAAAGCAAATTGGCCTGACAAGACTTCATTAGCTGGTTTCTTAAATCAAAGGCCACTTCAGCAAGTTCAACATTATATGCAGTAACTCTATCAGTGACTATATCAATAAGACTGATGAGAGGATTAAGAACTTATTTCAGCAGTGGCAAACTTTTAAGAAGAGGGGTCAACACCAACTTTCTTCCCAGAAGAAGAGATTTGCTGAAGAGGTTGGGGAGTCACATAGCTTGCCATGTGCTCGAAACCAGCACCTAAAAGAAGCAAATGAAACTGGTGTTATGTTTAAAACTATACAAGCAAACAACTCAAATAAAAGAAGTGTGAGACAAATACCTGCAAGCTGTTATAGTAAGAATGTAAGGCAGCAACCCTGAGTGGCCTCGATCAGATCATCCTCGTTATTAAAGTGGGCCATGTATGTCTTCCACCAGCCGTGGAATGAGGAGGAGGACACTGATCGAACCAGGAACGGTGTGAAGGCAAAACTTGTAATCTATTCACTGGCCAGAACACTTATTTGTTTGGCCTTGTCTTTAGAGATCGAGACCCGAGAAGTCCAATTTGTGTTCTTAATCCAGATTGGGGGAATAGGCAACAATTGGACGAGTCCAAATTGCCTCGCCACCAGCGAGGGGTAGTACGCCTCGACGTCAGCATTAGAGGACCTAATGACCACGAAGTCCCTCAATTGGAGACAAACGCCCCACGCTGCGTCCCCTTTGAAAAAGCCTTGGCTCGAGAATTGGTGGAAATCCTTAGAACCATACGTCTTTGCCTCGAAAAGCATAAACTCCTCGGGTGACCTCCTTCTTGATGAGTCACTAAAGAGCCTGAAGTAGGTAGGATAGGAAGGGACTTCTTTAGGGTACCTAGCATGCATCCAGGCTTCTCCGTAAGACCACGGCTCAATGGTAAGATGAAGCTTAGGAGCAATCGAGGGGAAGTAAGAGTAAGCCCACATTTGGATGAGCCAGACGGGCTCACCATGGGATTGCTTAGGCTCGGTGCTGAGCAAGAACAAAGATAGATAGAGCTCTCCTAGCAAGAATGAGCTTAGATCAACATGAGTACCGTTTGCCAAGCATTGAGCTATGGGTAGGTAGTAGTTGATAACCCGTTTTGAGGAGGTACAAGCCAGGAACTTGCATATCCAGAACAAGTAAGAAGCAACACTTTTCCTTGTAAGTAACGAGTGAGGTGCCAGAACCCTTCATCTCTTTGATGAAATCATTGTAGTTAAGGGACACGCCATTGAGGATGTCATCGTCAGGGCCTGTACCAACGGCCATTGAGGGGTGAGCCAATGCACCCATTAGACGTAAGTTTAATAGGGCGAAAACATTAGCCACTGTAGGGGTTATGTATCTCTTAAGGAAAGAAAAAGTATTGGTCATTGGGGACCAGAAGCAAAAAAGAGATATTAACAGGCTAGGATTAATGGGGATTTCATATTTAGAAGCACGAATTGCTTCATTAATCCCCAATGTCTTCCACTTATCAAGCTTGGAGAGAGCCATTCTTGCTACTCAGGCAGACCAACTGGGAGTTGTCTTATACTACGTAACAGAAGTGGTAAATGTGTCCCATTCTCCCCATTTCATTTGTCTTTTTTGATAAGTGGAAGCAAAATGAGAATGGTAAGGAAAGATTGGAGAGAGATCCTCAGGAAAGGATGAGAAAGAAGGACCCAAACCACATCGAGGCTATATGGAGGTAGAAGAAGAAGAGGTTTGGGTATTCTCACGGGGGATAAGGATACATGTGATACGATGAGAAGCATGAAGTGCCTCGATTATTTGAGTAGCACGACTGCAAGGATCAATGTTGGAAGAAGACTTAGCCATTTTAGTGGTTGAAACGAAAAATCGAAGGTGAAAACAAGGGTTTACAGTAGAACTGGAGAAAGAAAAACGCTTGAAGACAAATAAGGGTTTAAGAGAAGAGACGTTTGAGAGTTGGTAGGATTTTGAAAGTCGGAATAATGAAGTGACTACTAAGCAATGAAATGACTATATGTTGTCTTTCATTCATTTAAGAGCCGCATAAAAGCTGGCATAACCGTTAGAAGGCAAAGCGTACCCTGGAGCATTAAATTCACACGATTGGTAAAGGATATTTACCGAATCACGTGCGAGGGGCATATGTTAAGTACAAAATTTAAAATAATGATCTGGAGTATGAATTGACAAGGGTACTAATTAAATGGTGACACGTGGACTAAACAATGGTCAATACACGAGCCAAACAAAAGGAGACACGTGAACCAACGAAAGAGCAACGCGTGGATCTGAGTAGTGAATAGGCTACAAGCCAATCAAATGGTGACACATAGGCAGAGTAAGTGGCCAGAACGAGGGGCCAATCATAAAGACGCACGCGGATCGATCAAGGAGCAACACGTGTTTGATTTTCATAACCACACAGATGACATCTGGCAAGTGAATTCCTGGATTTTCTAACAGAAAGACCACGATCTAAGTAGTTAACAAGTAATAGGAGCTATTTTCATGGGATTTGAAGAGAAGATCAAAGCTTGAAATATAACCGTTGGAGTTGGCTTATAAATAATAAACCCAAATGCATTTCAAAGACACACACCCCCAAACAAACCCAAATAGCACTTGTTAGATTAGTTATTTAGAGAGCGTTCGATTGTAGCTTCTAGTGTTTGCTTTACATGCTTGTCAGTACTCTTTCAATTAATGTTTACTTTATTTGATGCTTTAGTTACCTCGATCGCAGTATGTTTTACTTTAACTTAGGCATAGTTACCTCGATTAGCATTAATTACTTTAGGATTAGCTTAAGTAGTTAGTTTAATTAATTCCTTAGTTACCTTAGCCTACCTAGACTAGTTTAATTAGTTAGTTTAATTAATTAATTAGTCACCTTAGTCTACTTAGAATTAGCTTAATTAATCAATTGTTATTTACCTTAGCTTAGTTAGTTAGCTTAATTAGTACTTAGAATTAGCTTAATTAATCAGTTGTTATCTACCTTAGCTTAATTAGTTAGCTTAATTAGCAGTTACTTTCTTATTTACTTGCATTAGTTTAATTAGATAATCTTGTTGCTATTTTTCATTCTTTTTCTTTACTTGCATTTTATTTTAAAGTCTTTTGGGCAAAGGCAGTTATCGAGCCTACCAGCCTTTTTGATCGAAGTCAGATTGTGGTTCTAAGCTTACTTTAAGGCACTAGACCCTTATCTAGTATAGTTATTTGTTTCCTTCAAACAAATTGACGACCATTCCTTGGAAATTCTAATTTGGCTACAAACATAACCAGCTTAAAATTTGAGGTTTGTTATATAATTACCTCAAAAGATTGTAACATAATCGTGCGTAGGAAGAACAGTAGACAGCTGACAAAAGACCTTCACATCCTTTTTCATGGTTGATGAGGAATTGCCCACTTCAAGCCTAATAAAAGTTCTATTGTGTTGTCTATAAGAACTCAGGAGTATATATATACGTAGGTAGCAAAAAAAATAGCCAAGCAAGTATGACAGGGAAAAAAGAACGAACTGTTGAAGGTCAGTGCTAAATTAGTGAACAAACCTTGGTTTCCTATTTTTTGAAGATCTTAAATGTACCAGAGAATCTATGAAGAAAGTGGAGCCTGCATTGCATAGCAGGTTGCTCCTCTCTCTTTCATTGAAAGGTTCTAGGTTAAAAAGTCTATGAAGAAATAAAAAGAAGATATTTAATATATTGTGATGGCAATAATACATCGGAGAGTGAAAGGAATTCATTAAATATTTTTATACAGAATGATATCCATTTACTCCCGAAAGGAATTGACAGATAAAACGATTAATGGTTTACCTTAAGGTAAAAAAAGAGTGAACGGAATTCATTAAATAATTGAACTCTTACTTAGAAATATAGTTTAATGATGTTTTTCTTCCTTTAAAAGATGGAGAATTGAGATTTAATCTGTCCATGAAGAAAAAAAAAAAAAAAAAACTTCATCGTATATTCCACTTATGTAATTTCAATAATAAATAAAAATTTGATCTCAAACGATCGACATTTCATACTTTTTTTAAAAACTTGTAAAACTAAGATGTAGGTTGAGATCGTGGATTCATAACCCATTAACTACGTGTGAACCTTAACAGTAAATCAAAGAGAAATGATTTAGTAAACCAAGTGATAAAAAACTAAATTTGATTTGTTAGCATATATTTTTTTCAAAAATCAAAGTAATTTGTCAACAAACTTTCAATCATGAAAAACTTCTGTCTAATTTTTGAGCATAACATTCTTCTCCCTCCTTTCTGTTTTATTTTATTTTTTTCTTTTCTCTAAACTTAAAATGCTAATTTTTTCTTGCATAACATTAATGAATTTATTTTGATTGTATGGTCTTGGCTCAAAATAATATTTATTTCAGTTTCCTATTTCAAAGTAAGAGTTGAATTGGCAAAAATGTTCCCACTTCCTTGTTATAAACTACGTACCAAAGAAAATCCTTACTGTGTGTGCATCATACGGAAGATAAAGATAAAAACGATTCTCTCATTTCTCTTGAGGCGTAGCTATCTGTACGCTTTAGATTGAGGCCCCCATACAACATTAGCACCATAGATGAATTGAAAGGTTGACTCAAATATATCATCCATTTTAGCTGCCTTCATGTTTTGGCCTTTCTTTTGTCTCGTACATGCAGTAGTTAGAAAATGTTTAAAAAGTCTTTTGGTATCCCAACAAACCATGAAGAACAAGAAGGACAATAACATTAGTTTGGGCAATCACATTCTCTCCTATCTTTATATAATTTGCTGTTTATCTAATAAAATCAACATACTGCATGCCCAGTTGCTGTATCAAATTTCTATGTACCCCATGGCTTAAAAGGACTTTTGAGGTCATTTCAATAATAACGAGTAGAGTGCCACCCCAGAGTCATTGGGTCTGGTAACTATCCGGTGCGTGTGGGATGGGAAGACTGTACATACCTTAGTGAGATTAATTAGTTGGAGTGAAATTTCGAATATCCAAGTAATAAAAAAAGTCTCGTGGGATTAATTAGTTGGGATGAAATTTCAAATACCCATGTTATAAAAAAAGCCTTGTGGGATTAATTAGTTGGGGTGAAATTTCAAATATCCATGTTATAAAAAAAAAGCTTTGTATGTGTGTGTGTGTGGCCGCGAATGGTAACTGGTGACACCAAAATTCAAAATTTTCTAGGGTTTCTTCTTGATTTTTCCTTTTCTTTTTGGGGAAATTACCACACACACACACACGGCGAAATTTCAAATATCCATGTTATAAAAAAAAAGCTTTGTATGTGTGTGTGGCCGCGAATGGTAACTGGTGACACCAAAATTCAAAATTTTCTAGGGTTTCTTCTTGATTTTTCCTTTTCTTTTTGGGGAAATTACCACACACACACACACACACACACACACACACACACACACACACACACACACACACACACACACACACACACACACACACACACAAAGAAAAAAAAGAAAGAAAGAAGAAGAAGTTATACTTATACACGCTTTCTAGATCTCATATTTTTAATTTTGTCAATTTAAATACCAAACTTATGAAACTATTTCAATTCAAAGCTCTCTCCCATTGAAATCCTCAGATTCCTTAATATTTTTAGCCAAATGACCATGGTTTTAAAAACCGGATCGGACCGGACCGGTTCGACCGGTTCACCCGTGAATCGGTGCTTAGTTCCGGTCTGATTCTCTTTAAAAACCGAAAAATAAGAAAAAGTCAATAAAAACCGAAAATCGCTGGTTCAACCGGTAAAACCAGGAGCCGGACTGGTTCGACCGGTTTAGGAACGGTTCGTTAGGATTCAAAGCATGGTCGTTTTGGGCAAAACGTGGATGTTGACCATGCATTACAAGAAAACAGGTCTATGGCAACAAAACCTTTCGTCGCACAAAAGTCTCAATTTCGTCGCTTGATGTACCAGGCGACGAAATAATACGTTAGGCGACAAAAATTGTTTCGTCGACTAATGTTGGTCGCGGAATAGTCCTTGGCGACGAAATATTTTTGTTACTTTTGTCGCCTAATACTTTCAACATTTAGCGACAAATTTTTTCGTCGCCTATTAATTTCGTCGCCTAAATAGTATTTGGCGACGAATTTATTTTTGTCGCCTAAAGATCATTTGTCGACGAAACATGGATCGTCGCCCAAAAAACTGTAGGCGACAAAACTTATTTTTGTCACCAAATAATCTTTGCGCGAGGAAATTTATATCATCGCCTATTGAATTTCAAGCGACGAAACATGTTGTCGCCAATTGTTTTTTTTTTTTTTTTTTTCAACCTGTTAGGCGACAAAAATGTGTGTCGCCAATTGCCAAATGAATATATATATATATATATATATATATATATATATATATATATATCATTACAACCTGTCATTAAGAAATCTATTCATTTTCAACAATATATCCATAAGCAAACCATCCATACATTCCAAAAGTAAATAATATATAAGTTTGAATAAACATACTACATTAAATGAAACAAGGCCTGTCAATCCACAAAAGCAGAGGAACCAAACCCTTCAGCTCATTCCTAAAACACAAAATGGGGAATGGAAGAGATTGGAATAGTTCCCAAACATTATACAATTCATGTTCCATCTAGCTACAAAGTGCAATTAATACAAATGAAAATATGTCTTCTAACAATACAAAAAAAGATGACTTCAAAAGACAAAATATGTCATCATTCCCCCAAGCTCATATAATCTGCACAAAAATATCAAGAAAACAACATTAAGATGAAAGAGCAAAAACATTATTTCAATAAGAAATATGAGAATTATTTTTAAGCATATGTAAAACTAATGGACACCATTGCTTTTAGTGTTTTAACCTTTGGCCATTCATTTCTCTGCTTAAGTGTTATGAAACACACATTTACATGCATATAGCTCTCTAACCGTGAGTCCTATTAAAGTATTGTAAGTTCTTATGTTTTACTTTAAGACTGAATGTCATGTTTGTGTCAGTCCACAAGTCGTTCCGTGGCCTTTTTATGTTTTTGCCCTTTTGCAGGACATTTATAGGCAAAAGTGCTTTGAAACGCACATTTGTGCATAACTCTCTAACCATAAGTTTTATCATCATTCCGCAAATTCCTACATGCTACTTTAGACCCTGGGGTCGTGGTCATGTAGGTTCACGGGCTGTTCCATGATTGTTTTATGTTTTTGCCATTTGGCCACTCATTTTTAAGCTTACGTGTTAAGAAACGCACATTTGTGCATAATTCTCTAACCGTAAGCCCTATCAATGTTTTGTAAGTTTCTACATGTTACTCTAGATCCAAGGATAGTTTTTGTGTCAATCCATGGGCCGTTCCGTGGCCTTCTTATGATTTGGCCCATTTGCATGACATTTCTAATCTTAAATGCTATGAAACGCACATTTGCGCATAACTCTCAAACCGTGAGTCCTATTATCATTCTATAACTTTCTACGTGTTAGTTTGGACCCGAGGGTCGTGATCATGTAGGTCCACAGGCCATTCTATGACTGTTTTATGTTTTTTCCCTTTGGCCACTAATTTCTAACCTTACGTGTTCTAAAATGCACATATGCGCACAATTCTCAAACTATGAGCTCTATCAACGTTTTCTAAGTTCATACATGTTACTTTGGACCCAAGGGTCCTGCTCGTGTCAGTCCACGGGTAGTTCCATAGCCTTTTTAAGTTTTTGCCTCTTTGCGGGACATTTCTAAACATAACTCTCTCTTTTGGTATATACTTGTTAAAGTTAATATGTAAAAATGAAATACTAACCAATATCTTAGTTTAGTCAGCAGATGAGCTTCCTCCACTCCCCAAAGATTCAGCTCCAGGGAAACCATGGCCCTTAAGAAACTCTATGATACTAGAAACCTTCTCCTTTTCCTTCTCTCTCTCATCTCTTTCCTTTTTCTTCTCTTCCTCTTGCCTTCTATTTGTCTCTTGTAGTTCAATTATACACTCCTCAAGTTGCTTGACATAAGCACTGGATGACTTAGTCTTGAAAGAGGAAGAAGGCCTCATGCCGAGTCCTTTTACATAACCGGACCTCGGCTTAAGTACCCTGATAGATACCTCTTCTGGGGTTAGTGGAATTGTGTTAGGATCTGCAAGATGCTCCTCCTGGACTCTCAAAATCTCTTCCTGTCATTTTGAAAAGGCATAGTCAGTCACAATTGTAATACGTATGATGTTTTAGTTTTACAAACGTGATATTCATGGAGTGAGATACATACATAGCGTCCCTCACACTCTGGGGTAACCCACTGATTTTTCTTAGGATTGAAGTGGGTCTCACGATACATAGTTGAAAGATTAGGAAGCTCACCCCCATTTCTATGTCTCTGAAATAACCATCAAGTAAAAAAAAAACGATGTTAGAAAAGCTGAGAAGAGAATGATAGAATAACAATTGAAATTGAAAAACAAATAATATACTAAGTTTTTAAGAGAATGAGAAAACACTTAACCCATTCATCAACCCTAACTGGGATCGATTTTGCTCCGCATCGATGTTTTTCATTTGATTTGCTCCTATTTATGCTATTTAGGTTTGATCGAGCCTAGCAAAAAAAATAATAAAAAAAAGACCAATGGGTGAGTGTAAATTTGTATTAGATTATGTAACTCACAACATATGTATTCTTTATGATTGAAATAAATATTAAGTTCTTTTACGGTTTTACAATTACCAGCCAATCTTTGTTACTCCAATTTCCGTCTATGAGTCCAATCCATTTCTCAGTCGTACAATTAGACGGTGGGTGGTTTCTTGCGTAGTCCTTTCCTTTGTTTTCCACAATTTTCTTGTATTTTGTGAACAATTTCGACTTGTGGTCACCTAATTTTCGTCCAGCACTTCTATTAAGGGACTTAGTTATCTTTTCAGGGTCACCCTGTAACTGTTTGCATCTAATTTAAGCATTATAATGGTAACAAACTACATCTGCTAACATGTCCTGCTCAGAAAACTTTCAAGCTATAAGGACTAAATAAAATATTGACTACCGGTCAAAACAATCAGTACATGTGTACAAAAGTATGGCATAACCATGAAAATGAACTTCACCAATTGGGGAGAAAGCACGACAGGGGTCTTGCAAATTATTGAAGATCAAAGACACCTACAGAGGAAAATACCCAATTAATGTATAAATATGCAACTAATAAAGCATACAAATATCAAATTAAAATTAAGTTACTGAACACTTGAATATTGCAAAATAATAGATTGATGCATAATGCCTATAACAAAGAGAACATGATTAGGCATTCAAATAAAGATTGTTTAATTTCAAATGGAGCAAAAACAAGGAAGCTAACAGGCAGGGAATTGCATATTACAACATAGAAATGGGGCAATGATGGGCCACTATTTCCAGCTAATAGGAATGCAAATTGATAGTTGAACTTTGCTAGACCTTAGTGAAATCAATTGGAAAGGAGGCAAAGAAAAAAGAGGGGGACGGGGGAGAGTATTATCTTGATGTGTTAACAAAGGGATAAGGGCCATTAACATGCTCTTTCACATAACAGATGATAATGAAGATATACACTATATGCAGTTGACATATTCAGTGATAACTATCTGATGACTCTAAACCCTTACAAAGTCTTAGACCAACACATTTTACGCGCCTCATGGTTTCAAAAAGCATACTATCAGATGAAACTTCATAATATCCACATTCTCAAGAGCACAACTGTTGGTCTTTCATTATCTATTTATGTCAAACACTCCTTAATCCAAGCTGCTGGTGTGAATCAGTAAGGCCTAAATGTGATATATATGAGAATGAGGAACAGAATAGCACAAGCAACACATAAAGTTAAGTATTACCAAGTCCCAGATATAACAATACATCCTAATATAGTATAAAGAGGTCTAAAAGTCATGTATGCAATCCTGATATTACCTAATTATGCAAAACCATACTTCCAGTGCACCTGATAAAACACGGAAGTCTGGGGTTTCTGATTTGGTCATTGTACTCTTTGGTTTTGTTCCGTTAAACATTTACATTTGTCAGGAATTTCATCGAACATATGCTAGGCATTTTTATACACAAACCAATGAAGGATATGAAAATCTATAACATGATGAAAGAAAAGGAAAAAAAAAAAATTACATATCACATGTCCAAAAGAGATTTCATCAAACACATCACATGCAACAATAATAAAACAAAAGAATAAAGTTGGTCCCCAGGTAGGATAAGCTTAAAAAAGTGAAAATTGAATACCGTTTAGATGACACTCACAAAAAGTGCACCCAAATAAGGGGTTTCAGACACAAACCATCACAAATCCACCCGGTAAATAAACAAAATCGTAAAAATGAAAAGAAATTAAAAAAAAAAAAATCACCTAGGCTTGTCATTGAGGCAGTGGGTATTGATGGGTTTAAATAGGAGATTGAGCAAAGAGCAAAGTAATGGTGACTTGCAATCAATTGGGCAAATCAGAGCGGGAGATAAGGAGTTTGGGATCTGGATTTAATGGGTAAGGGGGAAAATATTTAAGAGAGGGAGGTGAGGAGTCGATCAAGAGAAACAAAAGAGAAGATGATGTAGTTTAGACTTTGTGGAGGTGGAGCAGAGAAATGAAAAAAAAAAAAAAAAAAAAATCCAAAGCAAAAGAGAAAGAAACTAGTTTAGACTTTGTGGAGGTGAGCAGAGAAATGAAAAAAAAAAAAAAGAAAAAAAAAAAGAAGACAACTCACGCCCAAAGAAGAAGGAAATGAAGGATCCCAAAGCAAAAGAGAAAGAAACTAGTTTAGACTTTGTGGAGGTGGAGCAGAGAAATGAAAAAAAAAAGAAAAGACAACTCACGCCCAAAGAAGAAGGAAATGGAGGATCCCAAAGCAAAAGAGAAAGAAACTAGTTTAGACTTTGTGGAGGTGGAGCAGAGAAATGAAAAAAAAAAAGAAGGCAACTCACGCTCAAAGAAGAATGAAATGGAGGAGGAGTGCTGGAGGTGTTCTTGTTAGGGAAGAGATAGTGAGATGAGAGAAAATATTAAAACAAAGAATAGGAAATATTTATGTAAGAGTTAGAGAAGTCAAACGCGGGTAAATGTTAAAAAAAAAAAAACGCGGTTAAATTTTTAATTTTTTTTTTAATATAAACGTGTGTTATAATTAAGTTTAGGAAAGTTTTAGCAATATAACTGTAACAACCCAAGGAAAGCGCTAGCCACAGTTGCGCTTATACCCCAAAAGGACTAGTGAAGTTACAATTGGGTTCAACCCAGTTCCTTAACGACATCACAATCTCCCCCACTTAAATCCCTATCCTCGTTAGGGCCCATATATCCGAGCCCACATGGGATTACTGGGTTGGCTCTAATATCATTTGTAACAACCCAAGGAAAGCGCTAGCCACATCTGCGCTTATACCCCAAAAGGACTAGTCAAGTTACAATTGGGGTTCCTTGCAATTGTTAATAAAGCCCAGTTCAACCCAGTATATGCCCGATGTGGGACTCACTTATCAGATTTTGGGGCATCACAATAACTTTCAACATCTGTGCAATATAAATTGCTTGGCCAGCTTATTTTTCCAAAAAAATATCATTTTGGGTTTCAATTTGTGATTTTAATGTTTTTTTTTTACTTCAATTCAATCTTCTTTTCTTTTTTTTCTTCTTTGCAAGGCACTATACAACCTCTAAGTTTGGTCAATTTTGATTTTGTTCCTTGATATTTGAAATTTTTGATCCACTTCTTCTTAGTTTAGTTCCATTTGGTTTTTGCCCTTCCCGTCCAAAAAACATTAGCTCCTGACCATTAAATGCCACCTAGGTCTGACTCTAAGTGGTCCAATCAGTTCATGTCACATGTCATGTGTATTATAAAATTTTTAAAAATTGAAATAAAAAATATAATTTTCTATGTTAATATATAATATTTTGCAGTAAAATCAAATATATCTACTAGGGGTTAGATGCGTAATATATAATTTTTCATCTTCATATCACAAATCTCACTAAGTGGGCAAGGCCAATGGGCTATCAGGTCAGGCTAGGTGCGTAGTATATGAGTTTTCACCTTCATATCACGATGTCACTAAGTGAGTTGGGCCAGTGGGCTACCGAGTCGGGCTAGGTGTGTAGTATATAAGAGTTTTCACCTTCATATCACGATGTCACTAAGTGAGCTAGGCCAATGGGATACAGAGTTGGGTTAGGTGTGTAGTATATAAGTTTTCACCTTTATATCACAATGTCACTAAGTGGGCTGGGCCAATAGGCTACCGAGTCGAGCTAGGTGCATAGTATATAAGTTTTCACCTTCATATCACAATGTCACTAAGTGGGCAGGGTGGGATGGGCCAGTGGGCTACCGGGTGGGACCATAGACTTTTTTATGATACTTACACGTCGTACTTCAAGTTCAAGAGTTCAATCACACGTAGTGAGTACTTGCATGTATTTTCTATATTTTCGTTTCTTCTGTGACTGTATAGTCAAATTGTAAACACTTACAATGACATCTTTGGTTGACGGAAAATTGATTTTTCATTGCTAAATTGTAAACACAAAATACATTGGGCGACAAAAAGATTTTCGTCACCTAAATCGAAAAAAGATTTACATTGGGCGACAAAAATTTATTTTCGTCACCTAAATCTAAAAAAAAAAAGCCGGGAACTTGACATTTTGGGCGCCAAAATACATTGGGCGACAAAAGTTGATTTTTGTCGCCTAAATCTAAAAAAAGCATTACATTAGGCGACAAAAATTTATTTTCATCACCTAAATCTAGAAAAGACTTACATTGGGCGACGAAAATTGATTTTCGTCGCCAAAATCTTAAAAAAAAAACTGGGAAACTCAATTTTTTGGCACCATATTCACTATATTCATTATATTGGGTGACGAAAATCAAATTTCGTTGCCCAATTGTAAATACAAATGATATTGGGCGACAAAATTTGATTTTCGTCGCCTAAATCCAAAAATAAACTTCCATTGGGCGACGAATCTTTATTTTTGTCGCCTAAATCTTAAAAAAAAAAACCGGGAGAGTAAAATTTTGGGCGCCATATTCACTATATTCATTATATTGGGCGACGAAAATCAAATTTCGTCGCCCAATTGTAAATACAAATGATATTGGGCGACAAAATTTGATTTTCGTCGCCTAAATCCAAAAATAAACTTCCATTGGGCGACGAATCTTTATTTTTGTCGCCTAAATCTTAAAAAAAAAAACCGGGAGAGTAAAATTTTGGGCGCCATATTCACTATATTCATTATATTGGGCGACGAAAATCAAATTTCGTCGCCCAATTGTAAATACAAATGATATTGGGCGACAAAATTTGACTTTCGTCGCCTAAATCTAAAAATAAACTTCCATTGGGTGACGAATCTTTATTTTTGTTGCCTAAATCTTAAAAAAAAAAAACCGGGAGACTAAAATTTTGGGCGCCATATTCACTAATTCATTACATTGGGCGACAAAAATTAAATTTTGTCGCCAAATTGTAAATACAAATGATTTTAGGCGACAAAAATTGAGTTTTGTCGCCTAATGTAATCTGTGTTTTACAATACAGCGACGAAATATTATTTTGTAAATTTCGTCGCTTAAGATTTATATTTGGTGATAAATAAAATATTTGGTCGCCTGAGATTGATGTTAGGCGACAAAAAAATATTTTGTCGCCAGATTTCGTCACCGAATACGCTTATTGTTGTAGTGATGGTTTCTCGCATCTTCGACAACCCCCGTCCACATCTACCGCCACCGTGTACGGGTTCCGGCGGTTCTCGTTTGTCCTCTGTGACATAGCTTGCTTCCTTGCTTCTTTCTCTCCCTTGGTTGATTCTTCAAAACCCAAGAATTTTCTTGCTTTGATTAAATTTTGCAAGCAATTCAACCAATCCTTTCAGTTTCAGATCGATCGATAGCTTGGAAAACAATGGGATGAACTGATGAAGAGAGCAAGAAGGAGTTGGTAGCTGGGTCTTGGGGGTTGGTTAGTTTTGGGGGAAGGGGAGGACTTTAACTGATGAAGAAAAAGTAGCTTCGGGTAAAACAAAACAAAAATTAAAGGGAGGTGACTGAATAATGCACGTGTAATGCGTAAGTGTGATTTGGGAAATAGTGTGTAGGTGAGGTGTTAATGTTATTTGGGATTGGAACGTGAACAGTGAGTGAACACCACTGATTCATTGTGTGTGGTAAGTGAGGTGAATAGTTGCTTTTCTTTGAATTTTGTTAAGTCGTGTCCCATAGGTTAAGTTAAGATTTAATATTATATTATTTGATTTTTTAGTTGAATGGTTTAAATATTAATAAGTCTGTAAGGTTGATATGTGTGGTTATATTTTGTTATTTTGTTTTCTTAATATAAGATTTAAGATATGAAAAGTTGAAAACCCACTTAAAAATAATTAAAAATTTCATATATTATTTTTAGTACATATTATTAGTTACAAATTTATCATTTATTATATATTTATAATTTTAATAATTTTAAAATTATTAATTAAATTATTTATGACGTCACCGGTTCGACCACCAGTTGACTCCGGTCGGACCAGTGATACGGGAATCACTTCCTTTTCCGGTTCTCTTCCCGGTCTGGTTTTTAAAACCATGCAAATAACAGACATGTATTATTTGAAAAATCGAATTCCCTAAAAAAAAAAATAAAAAAAAAATGTAAATGTGTGTGCATGTGGCTGCAAATTGTAAGTGGTGACACCAAAGTTCAAAATTTTCTAGGTTTAATCTTCTTGATTTTTCCTTTCTCTTTTTGGGGAAATTACCAAAACAAAAACAAAAAACAGAAGTTATACTTATACACTCTTTCAAATTAGATCTCAGGCTTTTAATTTTGTCAATTTAATTAAATACCAAACTTATGAAACTATTTCAATTCAAAGCTCCCTCCCATTGAAATTCTCAAATTCCTTAATATTTTTAGCCAAATAAGAGACATGTATTTTTAAAAAAAAATTTAATTGCCTTAAAAAAAAACCCATGTAAATGTGTGTTTGGCTGCAAATGATAACCGGTGACACCAAAATTCAAAATCTTCTAGGGTTAATCTTCATTATTTTTTATTTTTCATTTTGGGGAAATTACCAAAAGAACAAAAACAAAAAACATAAGTTATAATTATACACTTTTTTAGATTAGATCTCAAATTTTTAATTTTGTCAATTTAAATACCAAACTTATGAAACTATTTCAATTCAAAGCTCCCTCCCATTGAAATCCTCAAATTCCTTAATAGTTTTAGTCAAATGAGAGACATGTTTTTTTTTTAACAAATATAGTTGCCTTAAAAAAAACATATAAACTATATAAAATCAAATAAATTCCACGTGCCACAAATTTAACTAAAAATTGGAGTGAATTTGAGAATTTAAATGGGAGAGGATCCTCTCTCTGTTGTCCATCTCTGTTATCCAAAAACTTAAGAGCTTAATCAAGGGTTTTCCTGATGCAAAAAAAAAAATCCAAAGGTTTTCCCGATTTTTTTCTATTCCATTATTGTTAGGAATAGCATAAATGAACATATATTTCAAATTGAAACGATTTTATAAATTTAGGATTTTAATTGAAAAAATGAAAAACATCTAATATGAAACATGGTATAAACTTTTGAATCTTTTTTGTAATTTCACTTCTTCTTCTTCTTCTCTTTTTTTTTTTTTTTTTTTTTTTTTTTTTTTTTTTTTTTATGGGGCATATTTTTTATTTTTATTTTATTTTTTATAAAAAGTATCTTCAATTAACTTTTCACTTTCTTTATATATAAATATATTGTTTAGAACAATAAAGAAAATTACACTAGTAGCCTTTCATTGCATAGTTCAAATGGTTAAACATCATTGTGTTTTTTGGAAAAAAATTTCATTTTATTAATTATTTGTCAAGATGGAATTCTTTTGAAAATATTAAGCAAAATCGTGTCTTCATTATTTTGCATTAGACGATAATGACTTGCTAACGCTGACTTGATCACTAATGTCCATGTTGAAATCATCTTTTGGAAAGACGATTTCAGTCGTAAACACTAAAATTTTGTTTTCGAAAGATAGAAATTTCTCAAATGACGAGTTCAATGTTTTAGTGACGTTTGTTGGGATCACTTTTTCTCCTTTGCCAGGTGTCGTGTAAATGGATTTTGGATCTTTTGGAGCCTGGCTCAACTAGGGTGAATATATATCTTGACGTGGACTTTCTAGAATGATGATGGCTGGAATTCAAAGTCTGTATAACCAATAGCTATCAAATCCTCACTTTGGGAGACACTTATATAATCTCTTATTCTCCTAAGATACTTGAGTAAATCTTTTACAACTAACGAATGAAGTGGTCTTGGATTTGAGTGATTTCTACTAACCATGCCAACTGAATAACAGATATCTAGCCTAGTGCATAACATAGACTTTCTACTACTTTTTTTTTTTTTTTTTATTTGAATAGACTTTCTACTACTGAAGCATAAGGAATTGTATTCATGTGATATTCCTCTTGAGAAGTCTTAGGACATTGATCCCTAGCTAGATAGAGGAACTCCATGTCTTGTAGGAAGTAATCATTTCTTGGAGTCTTGCATGTTAAACTTGATCAGAATCTTAACTTTGTAAGTAGTTTAGAATAAACTTAATATCGTTTTTTTTTTTTTTTTTTTTTTTAATCTTACCAAATCTTGATCCTAATGATGTAACTGGCCTCACTCAAATCCTTCATATCAAACTGGTTTGACAACCAAATTCTTATTGCTAATAATATTCCTACATCATTTCCATTGAGTAGGATGTCATCAACATACAACACTAAGTGTGACATTAGTAGTTGAAGGAAACAATGTATGCTCCAATCTCCCTCCGCCAGGATTGCCACCTACAATCTCTCCTTGCATTTAGCAGTTAGAATCCTTGACCATAATTTTTTTCATCGAAAAACCCCCCCAATTATTAAGGTTAAATCAGTAATTACATATTAAAAATTTAGTTTAAGAACAATCTGGTGATTATGTTTTTCGTATAAATATTTGCTATAAGAAATGTTCAATTTAACCAGCATCTCCAATTAATTTGGTGAGTACTTCCAATAGCGTATGTATTTTTTCATAATCTCATTATTTTGTGTTTATAATTGTTTTCCTTTTCCACGCCTCTTTTCCTCTTTTTGGGTTATTAACTTATTGTTGTAACTGGGTTATTCAGTTATGGTCTCTGCAATTTTTTATTTTATTTTAATTCATCCCAACATTTGTTTATCCTATCTTTGATTTGCACTGGAAGTTAGTTATAGGGATTTGAATCTAATATCAAATCCATTTATATAATAATAATAGTTATAAAAATTTAAATTTTAATTCTTTATTGACTTGTTTTCATTGTATACTAAAATTACATTAAATTTCTAAATTGCAAATGAAAATGTTGACAAAATTAATTTCCAACTTAAGGTGCTATGCTTATATATGAATTGTTTTAGTGCTGGATCTACTACTAACATTTAGTAGATTGAGTAGTTTTCGTGAGTTAATTATAGATTTTCATATTAATTATTTAGTATCTTTCTTTACCGAACATGTCATGTTCTATTCTTCAAGCTTTTTTTCACATTTAAGATACAATAAGTGTCCATGTTGTTGATATTTAGTCTATGCCATCTTGGTCGTGTTTTGTGTTTTTTTTTTTTGGAGGGGGGGGGGGAGGGTGAAATTATTAGACTAGGAACCTTAAATATAAACTTAAGAATTTATGTATTTTATTTACATTTTATTTTTGGGTGTTTTCATTTCTTTTTCTCTTATTTGTATTAAAAGAAAGACAAAAGGAATATCCTCAAGTTTCATTTTTATTTACTGGGCAAATTACAATAACTTGTTACGAGGTTTTATAAAATGACATTTTGTTCTTCCTAAATTCATACTTTACCCCTATCTTTTAAAAAATAAGGGGCAAAGTGTCTTTTTCTAAAGTAAAAGAAATAAAGTGTTATTTCGTTAAATCTTAAATGAAGTTGTTGTAATTTTCCCTTATTTATTTAACTTTTTTATATATGAAAAAAAATATATGTCATACTAGATTAACCCAATCCTTCAAAGACTGGGTAAGAAATCATAGGTCTTGTAACCTAATCCAACCCGTTTTTGACTCTTTTGTGGTCGAGTCAAGCCTGTTTGACCCTAATTGTTTGCCAAGGTTAAGAGGAACACACAAAGGACAATGTTTTTGATGGGTGAGGCACTTGTTAGTAGCTAATTTGTTGTTGTAAATCAACCAGGTTCAATTGCAATCTGACCCAGAAACGAACGTACTGTTCAATCGCTTCTGGGGCATAGAATCATGCACCTTATATCCACTAGGACAAAATTGGAAATTAAAGCCTATCTGAAGGTAGCTTTAAAGCATTTCTGTGTCATTTTATTTCTGTCACAATATTATAAACACAATATCCCAAGCCCAAACAACAAGGGAATAAGATCCCAAAAATGAACTCATAAAAAAAAAAAAAAAAAGTTCCCAAAAATTAAATAAGCATTGACAATGTGTTTTTACCAAAAAAAAAAAAAAAAGGCATTGACAATGTGGAACTGGCCAAAGGGATAATTGCCTTCAATTTTCAACAGTCAAGAGCATAAAACGACAATTGGTTGAGTTAGTTCAGAGTGATGCAAAACTTCTCCTCGGGATTGAGAGGTTGTTGATGGGTTTGTGTCAGTTGGTTGGTGGAATATATGACCTGGATGTGTCATTTTCGAGGCCACTTTTATTTCGTGTGAAGCTTTTAATAAAATGTATGTCATTTGTAGTAAAATATGTATCATTTAGGATAAATTTACTTCAAAATAACACGCATCTTATTTTAAATGACACCTACCTTTACCTTCACAGACCGATGCTATTAAGGGATCAAATAATTTCCCGTCATTTACATGAAATCCCTAAGCTAATAGTCAAAGAAATGAGATAATGTACAACCACCCATGATGGTGGCTTTAGTGGTAGGAAAGTCCTCCAACTAATCCACCTTGTGAGTCCCACATTGATAGTTTAAGCATTGATATGCCCTATTAATTAGGTGGATTGTCCCACGTCATGTGATTCGGGGTTTAAGTGAGCTGGGGGTTGTGAACACACTAGTTAGCTTTTTTTTTTTTTAATTATCAAAAATAGAAAAAAGAATGAGATATTGTACTATATATGTTTGATTATTAATGAGTAGCTTCGTATTAAAATGGTATGGGATTCTATTTAATATCGGTCAATTGTTTTTGTATTTTGGTCAAAACAAGATTGGTGGTTGCTTAATCTTTTAGATATAGCCCCAAAAAAAAAAAATCTTTTAGGCATACATGTAAACCCTGTTTGAACAAAACTAAATTTTGTAATTAATCAAGTTCATTAATCAGTTTTATCCAAACTAATCACTTAATTAATTATCAAATTTATGTAAATCAAAAGGGTGTGTTTGGTCCGAATTACGCCTTAATGATAAAGGACTTGGTTCGATCCAGAAATGGTAAATACTAACTGATTTACTTATGATTTTAATGTAGAAGTTGATATTGAACAATCTCTAAGACAAACCTGATCACAGATTTAATCTCGAGATAACAGTTTACAATTTATTCTTCTTCAAATGTAAACAACTTGGAATTCAACAAAGCTGTGAATAATAATAAACTGCATAATATTTATATTAAACAGTAATCGAGTACAATCACTTTGAATATGAACAAGAACAACAGAAACTTACAAAAGAATAAGTTTCCTGTTACCCTCACACACTTCAAGAACCCGAACTACAAGATCTAAGTCTCATTCAAACTAAAATCACACTAAATGCACTCAAACACACTGAATTACACTGTTTTACACACTTTTGAACACTCGAACACACTTTAGAACACACTTAAACACACTTGAATACACTTTGAATCACAATTGGACTCCTGAACTCTGGAAAATACACGGGGGTGGTAAGTGCCTTTTTTTCTTCTATTTATACCTTCCTCGAGCAGCAGTTTCTTCAATTGAATAGTTACTTTTTTCATTTTGAATTTCAAATCTCCAAAATAATTGGAAGGCTATTTTATTTTCTTTTATGTGTCATGCAAAAGACCAAATGACAGATAGATGGCAACGTCTTCTGCTTTAATTTATATATAGATTCTAATCAAGTTTACTGTTATTCATACTGTTGTGTTTTTTGTAGCTTGACATCGAGATCATTGAACCAACACTTGAAAATGTTGATCAAACCATTGCCTTAGTACTTGCAACACTAACTCATGTAAGTATATATTATTTTCCAAGAATGCCAGTTTATAACTTTCAGTTTTGTTTTTGGGCTCTAACATAGCATTTCTTGGCATTTAGGATGCTAAGCCCTTAAATCAACAACCTCTCATGGACACTCATATCATAAAGGTGGATGTTGAAGACTTGAGTGAACCAGAGGTGGATCATCTAGTGAGGAGGGCCTCATCTTTTCTTGAAGAGATGAAGAGTGCAAGCAAAGCTTCTACTTCAACATCCTCTAAGACTTCTTCTTCACCAGTCTCTTAAGGGATGAATGCTGTTGTAGTCATGAGAAGCATACTTGAACAGCCCTTGGATTCTCTGTTACATGACTCTGAGCTAAGGAATAAATTTCAAGAGTCTACAGACTTTTTACAAAGTTAGTCTAACTTCTTGAATGAAGACATGCTCGGTATGTTAGCTCTATTCTCAGAAAGCTTGGATTCTAAATTATTGCAGATAAGTAATGCTATGGACAATGAGAAAGAGATCTAATCTATTCAGAAAGGCTATGATGAAAAGATAACTGCTAAGTTAGAATTTCAACAAGAGTTTGAACAGACCTTGAAGAAATATGAAGACACCAAGTAAGAGATATCCAGGGTTAGAAAAGAACTTCAAAGGTTAGAGAATGTGAAAGACCTCACTCAAATGAAGTTACAAGACCTTTTGAAGCAAAAAGACAACATTATTGACTCAAGTATTGAGCTTAGCCTCGAGGAGAAGATAACTTCCTTAACAACTGAGGTCTCGAAGTTGAGAAGAATTTCGGAGGCTGTTTGGAATAACCTTAGGAACAGCTTTAACAACTTCCAATTGTAAAGAACTTCGAATTTCTTGATTTTGTAACTCTGACAGTTGTTTATACAAATGTAATTAGAAAGTGTAACTATTGACCAATGTTTGGTCTTTATATGAATGAAAATTAGTACTTTTTGTGTCTTAATTCTATATCACTCATATGAAAGGATTCCCTTTCTCTCTCTCTCTAAAACACACAGATTCTCTCCTAAATCACACAATCCAAGAACAATATGAATAATTCAATCCGATAGGATTGATCCCCTTGCATTCATGAACAAAACCTACTAATTATTATTGAATTCTATCAACTAATGAATCTAATCTCCTAGAGAGAATTTCTAAGAGAAACAATGAAGGTATTTTGATAATGAGCAACAATAGAGGAATGGCAGAGATAACACACACAGTTTGCATGTGTTTTCTCATGCATGCCTCTCATTGGTTGATCTAGATCAAGCCTCCCATTGGCTGGTCCAGATCAAGGCTCCTATTGGCTATTGCTAGTAACAACCAAGGTACAACCCTTAGAAGCTCTAACAAACAAGTACAAGGGGTTAAAGCCTAGAAATGTACTAGACCCCCAATGCACTCAATTAACCATCTAGGTACAAGCTTTTATAGCTTGGACCTTACTAATTATGAATATAAGCTCATACATGTTTTAATCAAATGTTAAAGCTAAGCCAATCCGTGCCTTAGTGGCTAGGGTAAGCATACCCACGGATGTGGGATGGTTGGGGTCTTAACATTGCCCCCTCCATCTAAAACACCTTGCCCACAAGGTGTGGGTAGTCTTCTTGGAGCTTGAACAAGAGCTCCCATGTAGCTTGAACACCTTTTTCTTGCTAGAGGTGAGCAGCCCTTCCACAAAGTCCATACTACTGGAGAGCCACGGCCTAGGAGGTATGCCAAGAGGTTGGAGAAGCCCTGCAGGCTTGCTAGTCTCATGCTTGAGTAGTATTTGGTCCTCATGGTTCCTCTTGGGAGGCAAACCCTCGGGTTCCTCAAGGACTTGAGGAAATTCTTCTACTAACTCTCGGATTGGAGCACCAATCTCTTCTTGTATACTAGCCAACTCACAAGGCATAATCTGAAAGAGTAGTCCCTTCATGGTAGCCTTCCCTTTGAAGTCCTTGCTACCTTGTATCAAGTTGGGTTTTTCCTTCAACCCTTGCAGCCACACTTTATTTCCTTCATGCATGAACCCCATCATAAGGTTCTTGAAGTCCCAATTAATCATCCCAAGTGTGCTCAACCATTGGGTACCCAATACTATGCCATATCCTCCCAATTCTAGCAGGTTGAAAGTTAATTTCAAGTGCAAGCCTTGCATCTTGAACTTCACTTCTTTGCATTCACCCAAAGTTCTTATTACTTGGCCATTTGCTACCCTCACTCCAAAGTTGCTTTCCCCATCAATTGGTAGCTTCAATGTCTTTGCCAAAGTCCCATCCATGAAGTTATGGGTGCTTCCAGTATCAAGAAGAACAACAGTCGTCTGGCCATTCACAATGGCAATCACTCTCATGGTGGAAGGAGAGGTGCTGCCCAATAAAGCACATAAAGTGATCTCGGCCTTTGCTTCTTCTAATTCTGCCTCAACTTCTTCTTCCCTAATTTCTACCAATTCGGCCTCTTCATCTTCCACTTCTTCAATAAGATATAGTTTCCTATCCTTGCACCTGTGATCTGAACTCCATCTCTCATCACAATTGTAGCACAAACCCTTCTTCCTCCTCTCTGACATTTGCATAGGTGTTAACCTTTGCACTTGCATAGAAGGTCTTGCACTAAACTGTTTGGAATCCCCACTTTTGATCTCAACCCGGGCTGCCCCTTGTTGGGCTTGTGACTGGACCCATGAGTCTCGGCTTGGCTCATAGGTTGGTCTTGTACTTCTTTTCACAGTTGTCAAGTACTCCTCTTGTATCTTGGCCAAGGCATAGGCCTCCCCTAAGTTCCTTGGCCCTTGCATTTTTACAGCCAACCTGATTTCATCTTTCATGCCACTCATGAAACAGCTTAATTTGTGCATGTCAGATAAATCCCTCACCCTATTACTAGTTAACTCAAATTGACTCTTATATGCAGCAATAGAATGAGTTTGTTTCAATTTAGTCAACAATTCCATAGGATCATCATAACTAGCAGGCCCAAACCTAATTTGTATAGCTCTAACAAAATCATTCCATCCATGCAATTCATGCTCACAATCTTGGAACCACACTAGGGCTTCCTCATCTAAGTGATAAGAAGCATGCATTACCTTTTCGGGTTCAAGGACTTGATAGTAGTGGAAGTATTGCAATGCCCTATACACCCAAGCCGTTGGATCACCACCTTTGAACCTTGGAAAGTCCAGCTTCATTGGCCTCGGGTCCCTTGCTCTTCCTTGGTTCCATGGAGGTCCATCTTGCTCTTGCCAATAAGGATCTCTATGGTGAGCTCCTTGGTACTGCCTTGGCCTTTCCCGAGCTGGTCTCCCTCTTCTTGGATCAAACCAAGCTTCATCTTGGTCATTCAAACCCCATTGGTCCTCCCTCGGGTCACCAAAATGCATTCCATGTCTTGGAGGGGCTGCATGGGGCTCAAACTGTGCTTGCTGCCCCTGCTGCCTTCCTTGCCTCCTTCCTAGCCAAGGTTCCTCATAAGGAGCATCAAAATGCCCTTGAAATGGAGGCATGAACCTAGCATTGTTCCTCACATTCCTTCTTTCCTCAATCGGGTCACCAAATTCACCCAAAATGGGTCCATTCTGACCATTTTCAAAAAACTCACCTGTTTGCATACCAACTTGTGGCTGATTAGCTCTGACTCTAAAGTCTTGATTCAATGGTCTCATGGGCATCGCATTCCTCACCTCAGCCCCTAATGGAACTCCATGAGCTTCTCTAGGAGCTATTGGAATTTGCTCTCCCAAATTAGCTTGAACCTGATTTGGACTTTGCTCCTCCTGCCTCGGTTGCACTGCTGGTTGCTCCACCACTGGTAATCTTTTCATCACCTCCTGCATCATAGCTCGAATTTCAGCCACTCCAGCCTCTAATCCATCAACCTTCGAGTGCAATCCTTCAATGGACCCCGTGTGATCATCCACTTGTTTCTGGAACCTTTCCATATTCTTCTCGAGAACCGCAATTTGACTGGCTCTTGTTTCAACCATGGCTCGTATATAGCTCTGATACCAAATGAAAGGATTCCCTTTCTCTCTCTCTCTAAAACACACAGATTCTCTCCTAAATCACACAATCCAAGAACAATATGAATAATTCAATCCGATAGGATTGATCCCCTTGCATTCATGAACAAAACCTACTAATTATTATTGAATTCTATCAACTAATGAATCTAATCTCCTAGAGAGAATTTCTAAGAGAAACAATGAAGGTATTTTGATAATGAGCAACAATGGAGGAATGGCAGAGATAACACACACAGTTTGCATGTGTTTTCTCATGCATGCCTCTCATTGGTTGATCTAGATCAAGCCTCCCATTGGCTGGTCCAGATCAAGGCTCCTATTGGCTATTGCTAGTAACAACCAAGGTACAACCCTTAGAAGCTCTAACAAACAAGTACAAGGGGTTAAAGCCTAGAAATGTACTAGACCCCCAATGCACTCAATTAACCATCTAGGTACAAGCTTTTATAGCTTGGACCTTACTAATTATGAATATAAGCTCATACATGTTTTAATCAAATGTTAAACTAAGCCAATCCGTGCCTTAGTGGCTAGGGTAAGCATACCCACGGATGTGGGATGGTTGGGGTCTTAACATCATACTTGGCTTATACAATTTTAAGTACTTGCCATTAATTGCTCTTATATGCTCATCACTGTTTACATGCATAAGCCTATATGCATTTCCTTCAAAAATTTCACTAACTAAGTATGGTCCTTCCCAATTTGGTGACCATTTGCCTAGAAAATGATCTTTTGTTCCAGGTGGTAATATGACTTTCCAAACCATATCTCTTATAGAAAATGATTTTGGTTTGATTCTTTTACTGTAAGCAAGTGCAACTTTCTTTTTTTGTATCATAATTGAATTTAAAGTTGCTATTTGTTGCTCATCTATGTCATCTAATTCAGCTAACATAGCACTTTCATAATCCACATAACTTAATTGATTTTGTCTAGCAACTCTTAGTGATTTCACTGTTATTTCTACAGGAATCATAGCATCATGACCATACACCAATGAATATGGTGCAGTATTAATACTTAACCTTTTAGAGGTCCTATATGTCCAAAGAACTTCTGAAAGTAACTCATCCCAACAAGTAGGATTGTTATCAACTACTTTTCTTATATTGTTCTTGATAATTTTGTTGGTGGATTCAGCCTGTCCATTTGCTTGAGCATAATATGGTGTAGAATTACAAATTTTGATTCCATGGTCTTAAGCAAATGCTAATACTCTTAACCATTGAGTGCTAATCCATTATCTACTGTGATTGTTTGTGGTAATCCAAACCTATGTATGATCATGTCTTTATAAAACTGGATTACTTCATGCTCAGTTACATTCTTATATGCTTTAGCCTCGACCCACTTTGTGAAATAATCTGTTGCAACTATCACAAAACTATTCTTTTTTGAAGTAGGCCTTACTTTCCCTATTAAGTCTACTGCCCAACCTCTAAATGGCCAAGGCTTTATAATCAAACTCAATTCTGCTGTTGGTATTCTAGGTATTGGTCCATGCCTTTGACATGATTCATAACCTTGAGCATACTCTATGCAATCTTTTAAAACTGATGGCCAAAAATATCCATACCTATGAATAAGCCATCTCATCTTAACTCTAGATTGATGTGCACCACAAATACCCTCATGTACTTCTGCTAATACTTGTAAGGATTCATATTTGCTTACACATTTCAACAACAAGCCTTATACACCTCTCTTGTATAACACACCCTCTGGTTCTCCCATTAACACATATTTTCTTGCTTTGAGTTTTAAAGTGTTATCATTACAACCATTTGGATTTCTTAAATATGAAACTATAGGTGCTCTCTAATCATTTTCATCTAACTCGAGGTAAAACATGTCTGTTCCTAAGTTTTTGTTCAAAACAGAAAGTAAGGAATTAGAAGTGATTTCACCTGATTTTTCATTATCCCTAGGATTTACTTATATCTAGAAGCATTTTATGCCATTTTATTGGCATCTACATTCTCTTCTCGAGATATGTGCTGAATTGAGCACTCAGTGAACTGTTGCAGCAGTTGCTGTGCTGCTATCAGATATGGTTCTAATATAACACTTCCACATTTATACTCTCATGTGATTTGTCTTACTACCAACTGTGAGACTCCATATATTTGGACATTAAAAATTTTCATTTCCAATAATAATTCTAGTCCAAAAATTAAGACTTCATACTCAGGTTGGTTATGTGAACACTATTGGTCTAATCTTAGTTCCATTTGTGTTTTGACACCCATTGGTGATTCTAAAACCACTCCAATTCCTACTCCTTGTTCTGATTTTGACCCATCAAAAAATAGTTTCCAAGGGGTCACTTCAAGAACCAGGGACTCATTAAAATCAGTAACATCTGTGCATGGATGATCTGCTAAAAAATCTGCTAAGGCTTGTCTTTTGACTGCTTTTTGTGGTACATAAACTAAATTGAACTCAACTAAAGATAAACTCCATTTTCTAAGTTTTCCATTTAGAATAGGTCTAGATAACATATATTTAACCACATCAGTTTGAGCAATAACACATACTACATATGCCAACATATAAGCTAAACATAACTTCTCTATAATAGAGTACTTGCATTCACATTCACTTAAAATTCTACTTAAATAAAATATAACTTGCTTTTGGCCTTCACTGTTGTCTTGGGCCAATAGATTGCCAATTGACTCCTGAGTTGTTGAGATGTACAACTTCAGAGGTTTTCCCTTACTTTGGAGGAGTTAATACTGGTGGTGTAGCCAAATACTTTTTTATTGCTTCAAAGGCTTGTTGTTTTTGCCCTCACACAAATTCTTCATTACTTTTTAACTTAAGTAATGGAGAAAATGCTTTTGTTTTACCTGCAACATTAGAAATAAACCTTCTCAAGAAATTGATTTGGCCCAATAATCTTTCCAACTCCTTCTTATTAGTTGCAGGTTTTGCTTGCATTATTGTTTTTACTTTATTTTTGTCAATTTCAATTCCTCTATTATGAACCAAAAATCCCAGAAAATTGCCTGCTTTTACTCCAAAAGCACATTTCAATAGATTCATTTTTAATTGATGCCTTCTCATTCTAAGAAAGGCTTTTTCTAAACATTCTATATGTTCTTCAAAAGTCTGAGATTTTACAACCACATCATCTATGTAGACCTTCATAAACTACTGCAGCATATCATGAAAAATTAAATTCATTGCTCTTTGGTATGTTGCACCAGCATTTTTTAAACCGACATGACTATCCATTCAAATGTTCCAATTGAACCTGGACATCTAAATGCAGTCTTATGCATATCTTCTTCTACTATGAAAATCTGATTGTAACCAGAATGTCCATCCATCATAGACAAAATTTGATACCCTGCTACTCCATCTACAAGTAAATTAGCCATTGGCATTGGATATTCATCCTTAGGTGTAGCATTATTTAAATTCCTAAAGTCTACACATATTCTTAACTGCCATTTTTCTTCACCACAGGAACTATATTTGACAACCATTCTACATATCTTGCTAGTCTAATAAAATTTGCAGCTACTAACCTTTTAATTTCTTCTTTGACCTTCAAGATGATGTTTGGTGCCATCCTTCTTGGTGCTTGCTGGTATGGTTCGAACCCTGTCTTGATTAGCAATCTATGCTCTACCAATTTTCTGTTGAGGCCTGGTAGTTCTGTATAAGACCATGCAAAGCAGTCTTTATACTTCTTCAATACTTCTAATATCCTTGCAAATTCCTCTGGTCTCAAATGACCACTTATGAATGTAACTCAAGGTTCCTTTTGTGTACCAAGATTCACTTTTACCAAAGGATCCTAGTTTTCACTGTTAGAATCTATCTTGATTGTTTTCAAATCACTTGTTTCTTTACCATTATTTGTCTGGTCCTCATTCTCATGATCAGTAACACATTCTGCCAAAAAAGTGTCTTGCATGAGTTTCTTTTCTGTTGTATAATTCACCAACTTGTTAATAGCCATTTCTATGGCCCTCTTATGTTCTTTGTTTGGTGTATTAATCATCATTCAATTCTTCAATTTTGGACCCTTTTGTTTTTCCCAAAAGAGTTTTTGGTGTTTCACTTGAAGTACTTGTTTCTCCTTCATCTAGCAGATGTTTAACAGTAATCAAATCTGTTGTCCTATTGTTCAAACCTGCAAATTTAACAATGCTCATATTTTTATTGTACAACATGGTATTTACATTGTTACAAACAGTAAAAGGCTTATCATCTGCCATTACTATTTCTATGCTATTATTATCCTTCCAAAACATAATAACTTGGTGTAAAGAAGATGGCACCACCCAATTAGAGTGTATCCAATCTCTTCCTAGTAATGCATTATATGTTGACTTTGTATTTACTACAAAGAAAGCTGTTGTGTTAACTTTACTTCCCACTTTTATTTGAATTGGGATTATTCCCTTTGTTATTGTTGGTTCCCCTGTGAAACCATTCACTGCCATATCTGAGGGCGTTAAATCTTCCTCTGTTTTGGCTAGTTTACTAAGCATTTTATATGGTAGAATATTTATTGCTGCACCATTATCTACTAACGCCTTATTCACAGGTCTACCATTCATATGAGCTTTAATATAAAGAGGCTTGAGGTGTTGAGTCATTTGTTTTGATGGTTTCTCAAACACCATTTTACCTACTTCAAAGCTTTCATTTTCTGTAACCAAAAGTACTGGAGTTGCCCTCTGAGCTTCTTCTTTGTCTTCATTTTCCTCTAGTTCCAACCTTTCCAAAGACATAAACTCCATTGGTAAAACATACACCATATTTCAATCAACAGTATTGGTGTTAGTTTCTTGATCTTGGTCATCTTCCTGCATACTTTCTGTCTGAGTATGTTATTCTTTTCTTACTGCCCCAATGGATAAGGCAAATTGTTCACCATCATCATCTTCATATCTTGATAATCCTCTTCTGCATCTATGTTTAATGTGTCAACAGCCTCCATCTTTTCTGCTTCAACTAACTCATCTTTAGCTATTTTTGTCACTGCTTCATCTATTGATTTTTTTTTTTATTTAGCTTGGTTCCTCTTTTTTGGCTTTTTGCCAATAAAAACTCGAGTTGTTTCATATGGCTTTTCCTTTTCAGTTTCCTCTCTATCAATTTGTTTCTTTTCATCTCTGAGATATTGTGGCCTTAATGAAGGTCCAACAATTTCACTTCGAGGTTGATAACTATCATTTGCTGACTGTGCTGGTATATACCTACCAACATAGATGTTCTTATCCTCTTTAACTGGCACTGTTTCGTCACAATCCATGTCATCTTGAGTAGATGATGCAACATTGGTGTTCTTTTCTGAAGGTGCTTGTGAAGAACTACCTCCTTACTGCATCTCTTTTTGCTTTGATGCTTGGTTCCTAATCCATCTTTTCCTTTGTGTTTTTGTCATCTTGTGAAAATTAGGATTATACCCATACTTATAAAATTTTTGGTGAATAGGTTTAAGTTTGGTGATCCTAAAGTCACCCATTTACCTTGTTCTGCTATTGGAGGCTTAAATGTCCTGGTCCTCCTTGGATCTTCAAATTATTGATTGTAGTTCCTTGAATAGTATTGTTCTCTCCTGTATGGCCCTTGAGGTCCATTAGGATTATGAACAAACCTACTTCTTGGAATTCTGCTTTGTTCAAACCTCCTATTATGAGGTTTGAATTGGTTCCTTGACTGATTTTGCTGTGTGGCTTGATCTGTTTTGTTTGCTGCCATTGCAAAAACTCTAGCCATTATATGGCCACATCTTTCACACAAACAGCTATATGTTTCAAGCTGTTATGACATGTTCACAGGTGGGGGCCTAACCAAGGCCCTCTTCACAAGTTGTTGGTTTGTGGGTATGAATTGGAGGCTTGACTAAGGCATCATTGTGGACTGTAGATGTATGGCATTCCTCTGCCATTGGCATCTTTCCTTGATTGATCTGAATGTTTTGTCCTTGTATGTAAGTTCCTTTCTCCTTAGCTGCTGCTTTCTGATTCAACTTAACTTGTTCCATTTAAGTTGTTAAGCTGTTAATTCTCTTTCCCTACAAAGATAAAGCTTGATACATGTTAACAAAAGTTTCTTCTTTGCAGTTTTCATCTTCTAACAATGGATTCAAGCACATTGTAACCATATTAATATCAACCATTTCAGAAAATGGCTCTGTGTCTATTGCCATATTTTCCTTTGGTTTTTCTTGAAATTTCAATATTTTATTGTCAAACTTTTCTTGAATAATATTCCTAAAAGTTAAACAATTATTTGTGGAATGTGTAAATGAACTATGCCATTTACAGTGCTCTCTTCCTCGAAGTTCTTCCTTAGAAAATATCTTGTGCCTTGGGTCAGGCAAATTAATATACTTTGATTCCAGTAGGATATCAAACAACTCATCTGCCTTATCCACATCAAAATGATATGTTCTGACTGAAGTTGATGGTCTGTTTGAGCCTTTAGCCTACATGTTCTTTTTATAAGTAGTTTTAAAGACATAAGACTAAGCCCCTATAGATGTATTTCTTCTTTGATTTTTTTCTCTTAATAACCTTTCATATCTAGTGGCTTTGTTAGCCAAGTCAAACAAATCATAGAAGTTGACTCCTTCAAACTTCTTCCTTAACTCAAATTTCAAACCATTAACAACAAACCTTATATGTTCACTTTCTGGTAGTTGTGTTTGACATCTTAATCTAGTTCTCTTAAACCTCATGATAAACTGATCTGCTGTTTCTCCCAATTCTTGTTTAAGTCTAGCTAAATCAGCCATTGATATTCCTAAATCAATTCTAGCAAAATGATTCAGAAATTTTTCTTCCATATCATTCCAAGTCTCAATTGAATGAGGAGGTAAGGAAGAATACCACTTAAATGCTTGCCCAGTTAGTGAATTGGGAAACATTATAAGTTTTCCATACCCATTGTTTGATACCTCTCCACATTGGATTGGAAACCTAGAAATGTGTTCATAGGCTGTTTTTTCATCATCTCCAGAAAATGTAGAAAAGTCAGGAAGTTTGTAATTCATTGGTCTCTCATATTCTCTTTCTACTCTATCTAGATAGGGTCTCCTAAATGCAGGCCTTGCAGCCCTTTGCAAATTTGGACCATAGGTTTGTTCTATCATATTCATGATATTATCTAAACCTATAGCATTATTCCCTATCTCTTACCTTACATTCTGGTTGGGTTCCTCAAACTCATTCCTTTGTGGTTCTTGAAACCTATTCTTGTCATTTCTATCATTTCTCTTATTCCTATCATATCTAAAATTCCTATCATTTCTATAATTTCCATTTCTATCATTATCATGGAAATTATATTTTCCTCTTCTGAATTCATTTTTTGTTCCTCTTGGAGGTCTATATGCTCCATCATTCCTTTGATGTGCATTTCTGTTAAATTCATTTCTAAAACCATCCTTTGCATAAGTTTCCTTATTAACCTCTACTCTTGGTTGTTCAAAATAAGGTTCTCCAACAGGGACTTCAACCCTTAATTCATCTCTATACATATTAAGGCCTGCATTAGGATAACCTGCTGGCCTCTCATTATTATAAGTATGGTTTTGATTTTCTGTAGAACTTTGTCCTACCTCGATGTTCCTAGTAATAGTGCCCATCACAGGTACTGTTGATCCTTGAACAATTCCTACATTGTTCACTCTACTTGAATTAGGATTCTCATCTCTCTCCCTCAAGTATGTCAACAAACCAGTCATTCCTACATTCATTTGGGCAATATCACTATTGATTTTGTCCAACTTATCTAATTTGTCTAACTTCTCATTTTGGGCTTGTATTCCCTTATCCAATTTTTCCAAAACATTCAATTTTTCCAACTTGTTGTTTTGAATATTCATCTTTTCATCTAAATAGAATTTCCAACCCTCAGCAGTTACTGATTGTTGCAATTCTACTTCTTCACTAGAACTGGATACTTCTCCTCGAGTGTCTAATCCTTTGCCTATACTTTTCATTTTTCTAGTGCTTACCATGTAAAGAGTAAATATCTCCTACTGTGGTCGCCAATTTGTTTGAACAAAACTAAATTTTGTAATTAATCAAGTTCATTAATAAGTTTTATTCAAACTAATCACTTAATTAATTATCCAACTTCTGTAAATCAAAAGGGTGTGTTTGGTCCGAATTATGCCTTAATGATAAAGGACTTGGTTCGATCCAGAAAGGGTAAACACTAACTGATTTACTTATAATTTTAATGTAGAAGTTGATATTGAACAATCTCTAAGACAAACCTGATCACAGATTTAATTTCGAGATAACAGTTTACAATTTATTCTTCTTCAAATGTAAACAACTTGGAATTCAACAAAGCTGTGAATAATAATAAACTGCAGAATATTTATATTAAACGATAATTGAGTACAATCATTTCGAATATTAATAAGAACAACAAAAACTTACAAAAGAAGAAGTTTCTTGTTACCCTCACACACTTCAAGAACCCGAACTGCAAGATCTAAGTCTCACTCAAACTAAAATCATACTAAATGCACTCAAACACACTGAATTACACTGTTTTACACACTTTTGAACACTCGAACACACTTTAGAACACACTTAAACACACTTGAACACACTTTGAACATACTTTGAATCACAATTGGACTCCTGAACTTTGGAAAATACGCGGAGGCTGTAACTGTCTTCTTTTCTTTTATTTATACCTTCCTCGAGCAGCAGTTTCTTCAATTGAATAGTTACTTTTCTCATTTTGAATTTCAAATCTTCAATAGACCTTGTCTAATACCAAATAACAATCTTCTTGGAGATGATAACACGTATCATATGAATCTCCAAATTGTTAATAAACAGTTACTTAGCAGTTTTCTCAAGATCAAACTGCTTTGTAACTGTTTTTAGATAAATTTAAATATAACTCGAAGTATAATCGGGTTTTAGCCATTTGGGCTTCTATTTAAGTAATGTAACTTGTTTCATTTAGGCCCAAACAGTAAGTCTGATCCTTTAAATAAATAACTTGTTTAGGCGCAATATTGTTCGTAGGCCCAAAAGTTATTTTTATGTGCAAACAAGCCCATCCAATAATAATAAGTGATTGTAAAATTGAACAAGATTGGTTGTTTTCTTAATCTTTTAGGCATACATGTAAGCTCATCCAAAATTAAGTGATCATTTTTTGTTATACTTCGATAGTTGGAGTAATGGATATTTGAACTTTGATTATCCTCGTAAAGGATGCAGTGCTAGTTGAGTCACATGGTTTTAGCTTAAATGATCATAAAATTGATGGGAATTGCTACACCTTAATACTAATATACTATGACCATTTGGTTTAGATAAGGATAGACACTATATATATATATATATAAAAGAAAGATATATATATATATATATATATATATATAAAAGAAAGAAAAAAAAAAAAGAAGAAGAGATTTTTCCGAAGGTTAAAACCTTTGAAACAAGGAAAACCTTCAAAGATGACCCTCTTCTGGAGCTTATTACGTTTCTCTTTCTTCCCTTTTTTGTCTTTCCTTCTCTTCATATTTAGAGTTCCATATTTGTTTCAATCTCTCTATGCTCTTAGCCAAATCAAATCTTGTGCATAGAAGGGCAAGATTTGGTCCTTGGAGAGCATAGGATCACCGGGAGAGATCACACGGTCACTAGTTTTTTCGTCAAAAACCAACTTAGAAGAACAAGACCCATTTGTACCATGCGAGTCTGCATGACTTGGCTTGATTTTCTGGGTGATATGGTGGCAGAACAAGGCATTTGGGAGCCATTTGCACTGGCATCTTGTTGGGCCTTCTAAGAAGATGCTTGAACCAATGGACCTGAACTTTTTGAGAAGATGGTTGCGGTGAGAGTTTGCTTCACAAAAGAGTTGTAACGTTTGTAATATACTATCTTTTACTATCTTATTGAAGATGCAAAGGGTTGGATCTGCTAATATACAACATCATTGATCCTTCATGTATAACGTTTGTAATATATTATATTTTACTATCTTTTGTTAACATTTGTTTGCTTCAATAAATTTTCCATTTATTATTATTATTATTATTTTTTACGATTTCCCAATTTTTAAATTTTCTATAAACATTACAATCAAACAAAGAAATTTAAAAATAATGGGATTTTAAATGATGGGGATGTAAATCCCATCATTTGTAAAATTCTATGTATTTATAAAATTCTTCATCCAAACACACTATAACATGATAAGTTAAAAGAAATCAAAGGAATTTGTAGGGGGTGATTTCTTAAATTCAAGTGAAGAGCAATCTAAGAGTTCTAAGCCTCCTTTATCTTCAAGCAACCGAACAAGATTAAACCATGATCTTGTTTAAACAAAGACATAAATCAAATTCCCGGTCAACCCAGTGGGGGGTTGACCTTTAATCCTCCAAAGATTAAGTCAGTAATGAATTAAGGATTTGTTGGTGAATGATAATCAATATATTCTGAGACAGTTTTTGCCAAGAGGAATAAAAATACCAACCTCTTTAATGCAAGATTGCGGGAATAGGTAAAATCAAGTTAAAGTTGCATGATGGAACAATGCGTTGTCTGAATAAAGTTCAATATGTATCAGACTTGAAGAAGAATCTCATCTCACTGGGTTTTTTAGAATCCAAGGGTTTTAGGATTGATATGCACAATGGAATTCTAAGCGTTTTGTATGGTGCAATGGTAGTGATGAAGGCCACATGTCGAAATAACTTGTATTACCTCAAAAGGAGTACAGTTGTAGGTGAAGCAACTACAGTTGTTGAGAAACTAGGAGAGTTTGCTTCAGACACCACTAGACTTTGGCATATATGTTTTGGACATGCTGGCGAGAAAGCTTTGCAAGGGCTCGTGAAGCAAGACTTGTTAAAAGGCACCAAGACTTGAAAAATAGACTTTTGCGAGCATTGTGTTTTCAGGAAGCAAACTAGAGTCAAGTTTGGTACAACAATTCATCAGACTAAAGGTACACTTGACTATATACACACAAATGTGTGGGGGCCTGCTAAGGTTGCTTCTCTAGGAGGGAAGCGTTATTTTGTTTCCTTTGTTGATGATTATTCCCGCCGAGTTTGGGTTTATATTATGAGGCACAAGGATGAGGTTCTTGATATATTCTTGAAGTGAAAGAAATTGATTGATACTTGTGGATGCACAAAATTTCTGCACCGGATGGGCCACGTGTCAATCCACGGATGGGCTAAACACGGGCTGAGTTTGTGTGTGGGGGATGTTGAGCCCAAAACTCTACACCAAGTGTGGTAGACCACTTGGTGGCTGATGGTGCATTCCCTCTGGTATTCTTCAATCCACCAGGCTGCAATACTCACGTAGGAGGTTACGGTGGACTAATAAAACCAATGCCGCAGATCAAAATAGGCTAATAATTTTGAACTCTACTTCCACCAGAACATTCAGTAATTGCATCGTAGTGATAATAACACATGAGAAATGTATTACAAACTTTGCACATGACAAATAAAATCGATCTCATAGACTGAGATTTAGTACAATGAACTCAACCCTTTCAAGAAGCAATAATCAATGACAGTGAATACAATATGCATGACAAGTAGCAGAAATCAAGGATCAGCGCCGTGGATCAAGAGGCTGGAGCATAATACACTTGACTTCTTCTATGACTTGCAAAAAGGGTAGGAGCAAATCAAAGAAACATGATAAATCATAGAACTTAGGAGATTTAGGAGTAGGAAGAGAATCATTTACTGTGCAAAACGTACATGAGTCAGTACTATGAGTTGGGTTAAGTGTTTGATGTAAGTTTTCTGTTGTGGCAGACTAAAAGTACTTTTAGTCTACCGTGGACCTACGGGAAGTGTCCCGTGGACTATTGTTGGTTATCTGCCTCCTTTGAGCTTTTGAAGTCAGCTCTTATGGAGAATAAATTTCAGTCTGAAAGTTTTCTGATCAGCCAACCAACCCCTTATTCCTTCTTCCCACCCCTATTTATAATGGTGTTTGTATCTAATGGTTTTATTTGTTATCCTCCTCATCATGAGAATCATTGTTTAACCAAGAGATAAAGGGGCTGAGATTTGACAAAGTTTAATGTTTGGGGCTGAGCTGATGGTTTTCATCCGCCACAGATCTGATTTGATCTGCGGTGAATGGCGGATTTCAAGCTATTTATAAAAAGGAAGTGACGAGCATTTAATGCTCGGTAATGATCTGAAATAATTAAGATGACTTGACCCACATACGTTTTGCATTAATTAGATTTGATCTTACCATTTTTGGTATTTTTTCCCCAGCAAATCAATACCTTTTCTGTTGCGGCAGATCAAATAAAATTTGAGTAAATTGATTCCCCTACCTCCAAACCTTGCTTCCTAAGTTCCATGATGTGGAGGAGCAAGGACCACCGGAGTGCTGGGCTGTGGTGGTCGTTGCCCTTGAGTTGTGGTGGCTATGGCAGATTTCTCAAGTCTTTTTTAGCCTTGATTATCATTTTCTGTTCCAGCTGGTGCTGCCGTGGACTACTTTGTGATGAAGTCCACCGCGACCAGTGGACAAAGGAAATAACCAGCTTGCCTTTCATCATTACTCACTTCAGCTGGTACTGATTTGGGCGGCCATGGGAGATTTCTTGGTCTTTTCAGCCCTTGCCTCATCCTCTTCGTCATCTTCTTCGTCACTTGCTGCAGCTAGCGCCGCCGCAGATCGTTTTCGTGACTGAGTTTGCTGTGGACCGCTGGGTAATCCGCCGTGGACCACTGGGTGGTGTGGAGGACCAGCTCTTTTCCATTTTTCTGGGCTTTGGCTGATGCTACCGTGGACCATTTTTTCTGGAACCATGGTGCTTATCTGTTGGTTAATGAAGAAAACCAACATTTTGTCATGATTTTGGTAGCTTTGGAAATCTGATTCTTCCTTGGAAATGTCTCCCTTCAGTGCCTCGAGCACCGCGCCAAGAGAGGAGGGAAAGAATGATGCTTGAGAGCCATTTTCCCTCTCCTTTTCAAATTATTTCAGGATTCTTTTGTGCGGCAGACCTGAATTTGATGACCAGGTGGGCTGGGCTTCCCCTTCCTCTTTTGGGCTTTGGGCTCGGTGGATGGCTTTTGGGCCATTTTTATTCATGTTTTGTCTACCGTGGATCACTGGTGTTATTGGGCTTTGGGCCCCTGGTGGATCACTGAGATGTTGGATTTGGTCCACCGTGGACTAAAAAAATGGGCCTCTACATTTAGCCCCCCGAACCCGAATCACACGTGATGTGTGGTTCGGGTGAGTAGTCCGCGGAATATATATGCACTCATACACGTTGTAGTATTTCTTTTCCCACTCTTTTTCTTTTGTACGTGGGTTCCTCATTTCATGGGAGTTGTGGCAGATAGGGGTGTCAGTTACTAGAACTGATATTCTCTTTAACTTCCCCTCTCCCTTGCATTCCTCATCATGGCTATCATTAAATCCATTTAGGATTTCGGGAATAGCAGCCCCAACCACCAGCCGTCTGAGCATTTATTGCAGCTTCAATATATATTGGGTCTTGGAGAAGAAAGGAAAAACTAAAGAGTCTATCCCCCGTTCTCTCTCTTCTTCCCCATTACAGAAGAAAAATTTCTTTTCTTTTCTTGTTGGCTGTTCACGGCACTTATGGCTTCTTCCTCCACAGCTCCGGTGGGCCCTCCTCTTCAACCCGATACAGGTGAGGGGTTGGAGACCCCATTGGTGGTACCAGCGGCGTCCACCGAGGCGATGGTGGACGCCCCAGTGGCTCCTCCGTCCGTTCCAAGCGAATCCACGCCGGCAGCTCCCTCCTCCGTCCCTGGTGAGTCCGAGGACCTAAGGGAGGGGTTTGTCTTCCCCTTAATTGACCCCTGGTATTACGAGTTCCTCCTTATTCCCCCCTAGGTCTGTGGATTTCTGCTTTCCCCGCGGAGGATTGGGATTGGACGGTTTCAGGGTTGGAGCCCACGGTGGATCAAGCTTGGGTCCCAAATCTTGATGAATTCTCTGAGTTGCTGATTCAAAAGGGAGACCTTCAGGCAGCCCCCATCAACTTCGATTTCCTCTGCGCCGCCTCCAAAGATTGGTCCCATTGGGTGGACCGGGAAATCCTTGATGCTGATTTCTGGGATAGTCTGGTGGACGCTGGTATCCATTGGTCCATCTTGATCTCCAGGAACTGCAACATGTTTAGAGACACTGAGCCACTCCGTGAGTTGCTGAGGAGATGGTGCCCTTCAACGCATACTTTCCTTTTCTCTTGGGGGGAGCTCACACCCACTCTAGAAGATATGGCCAACCATTGGATGCTCCCCATCCTTGGTGAGCATTCGTTCTCTAATATCAAGCTGTCTGCGGAGGAGGAGGAGATTGCAGTAGCTCTGAGGAAACGATCGTCCACCAGACTGAGTGGTTGGCCTTCACATTTTACCCAACTCAAGGGGACTCCAGTCCGTCGGGCTGCTTTTGTGCTGTACTGGCTTTGTAAGTGCACCTTTGGTAATTTTCCTTGCTATTCAGTAAATACCACTTTTATTCCATTAGCTATTAGGATATCCACTGGACACTGTTTTCCCCTCGCACCCTTGTTTTTGGGTCACTTGTACTCGCAATTGGACTTGCTCCATGATTGCGAGGTCGAGGGTGACTCTTGTTACATCTTGTCTGCTGCTTTCAATACTTCGGCGTTGCAGACGTTCTTTTGGGAACATTCTATCAGTTACCTTTTTGCTGCGAGAGAGAAGTCAGCAGCTTGGAGTAGGTTCTCTGATCTGCCACAGGAGTTCTTAGACCGCTTTCCAGATTTCAAGGATAACTTGCCCTTGGTCTATCGCTGGGTGGGCTTGAAGACTCGTGATTATGATCTGGTGGATGCTCTGGATCATGAAGAAAATGTGTTGTTCAGACCGTATGGGGATGATCACCCCGGTTTTACTTGTGCCTCCATTTTCACGAAGTTCTACCAGCCATCTCCTTTGATCCGTGATTTGAAGGTTGATGATTATCGGAGTTTGTCATACTTGTCCACCGTGAACCCAGGTTTTCTGCCAACCTTGTCTGCCACAGGGGTTTCCTTCATCCCTTATTGTCCACAGCGAGTGCAGAGACAGTTTGGACTTGATCAAGGCATACCCATTGGTCCGCAAGAGACTGCAACTTGTGTTGCTGATTTGACAGCCTTCCTCAAGAGTCGTGCATTCGTTCGTTGGGGAGGTGAGACTACCCGTGTATTGATTCCTGGTGGACACAGGCTTGGCTTCAACACTCCGTCCATGGGTGCTTACTGGCAGCGATTCACTCAGTCCATGGTGGAATTTGTGATCGCTGGTAGGAGTGACAAGACTCCTATGTCAGTCCACCGCAAGCCATTGGTTTCTAACCCTTATCTCACTCCTCCTTCCCAGTCCTGCCATATCTTATGCCAATAGTCAGAAGCTTGGATTCGCTGAATGGGATGGAGTCAGAGGAGGTTGGATTGCCTATACCATACATCTGCCAGAGGGCTGGAGGAGCTCTGTTAATGTTGTGGAGGACCGACTTATAATGCTTTCGAAGCGTGGCAAGGGGGGCAAGAGAGAGGCTCCCGTGGATCAAGCCATTGAGAAGACATCCAAGAAGCCAGCTCCCTCCGTTCCTTCTTCTAAGAAAGCCCCTTCCAAAAAGACAAAGGCTGGTAAGAAGAGTAAATCCCCCCTCTTAGCGCCGTCTGCTGCGAAGGAGTCCACCACAGTTCCTACGGAAGAACCAGCTAAGTCCACCGCGGCTCCTTCTAAGAAAACAAAGGCTGGGAAAGAAGGTAAGTCCACTCCCTTGGTGCCATCTGCTGCGAAGGAGTCCACCACAGTTCCTATGGAAGAACCAGCTAAGTCCACCGTGGCTCCTTCTAAGCTCAAGAGTGTGAGTGCAAGCCCTTCTAAGAAGTCAAGTAAAAAGAGTGCTGCCTCTCGTCCACCGAAGGGCCAGAAAAGAATCAGCATATCTTCTTCATCTCCAGATGAGGAAGAACCATCTGCGGTGTCAGCTCCTTCGCCTTCTAAGAAAAAGAAGTTTGTTGCTCCTCAGTTTCCTCTCGGTGCTGCTGGCCGTACGAGGAGTAAGAGTGGTCCCAAGGTGAGTTTTGTTGTTCTTCTTTTTTTATAGCCTTCACTTTGCCTTGTTCTTGTATTTTCTCATATTTCAGTCTGCGGCAGGTGACACGTGCATCTGGCAGATCTGGTGGTGGTGTGGTTGAGGTTGAGGTTATCTCTTCTCTCTTTTCTTTGTGTTTTCTTTAAAGTTGTGTTCATGATTTCTTACTTTTATCATTTGTTTCTCCTCCAGGACTCAGATGTGGCTGATGATGATGTTATTGCAAGTCCTTTGAAGGAAGGGTGCTCCACAGACTGCTGCCGTGGACCAAGATGAAGAGTTAAGAAAGAGTGTGGCAGACAGTTCTGAAGTTGGTGCTGAGTCCACGGGAGAGGATCATTCTTCCTCGGATGACTCCTTCTTTGATAGTGCCCCAGATTCTGCACCTGAAGAACAAATAGTGTCTGCGGAGTCCACCGCAGATGATGATGACATGCCTGGAGCTGATGATTCAAGTATGGGACCTGCTGAGTCAATGGAGGAAGACTTAGCTATCGTCCCCCACGCTGGCCATGGACGTGACGATGACAGCACCGTGGATGCTGATGTTGACCCCATATCTTTTTCAGTGCCCCAGACAGTTTTGAGCAGCAGAGTCACAGGTATGATTTATCCTGTCCTTATCTCTTTGAGTTGTGCAAATGAGAAGTATACTTATATATATCACATGAGTTGCGCGTTGATCTGCCACAAGCCCTGATGCTTCCATAGCTCACGTCATGGAGGGGATTTCTCTTTTTGGTGTTACCCCTAGCCTTAGAGCCATTCCGGCTGGTGGCTTCGTTGATATAGACATACTTGCTGGCAGTCACCATAGGTAAGTTTGAATTCCCAACCATTCTTTCTTCTTTTTAGTAGTTGAGTGATGGAAAAAATTCCACATTTCTGTTCTCCGGTTGTTATTTGGAAAAATTCTGTTTTTCATAGACTTGGCTGTCGTCTTATGAAAAAAATTTTGTTCCATGGACTTGGTTGTTGTCACTTGGATATTTTGACTTCATAGACTTGGGTGTTGTCTTATGAAATGTTTTGATTTCATAGACTTGGTTGTCGTCTTATGAAATATTTTTGACTTCATAGACTTGGTTGTTGTCTTATGAAATATTTTGTTCCCATAGACTTGGTTATCGTCTTGATGGTTGATTTCTGCTTCCCTAGACTTGGTTGTCGTCTTGATGGAAGATTTTCTTGTTCCCATAGACCTGATTGCTGTCTTATGGAAAATTCTGCTTCCATGGACTTGGTTGTCATCCTATGGAAAGTTTCTGTCCCCATGGACTTGATTGTCGTCCTATGGAGAAATTCTTTTTTTTTTGTTACCATAGACTTGATGGTTGTCTTATGGATTTGTATGTATATGTTTTGCCATAGACTTGATTGTCGTTTTATGGTTGTTTTCGTTTCCATGGACTTAGTTATTGCCCTATGGAGAATTTCTGCTCTCATGGACTTGGTTGTTGCCCTATGGAGAGTTTCTACTCCCATGGACTTGGTTGTTGTCCTATGGAAGATTTTCTGCTGCCATGGACTTGGTTGTCGTCCTATGGAGAGTTTCTACTCCCATGGACTTGGTTGTTGTCCTATGGAAGATTTTCTGCTCCCATGGACTTGGTTGTCGTCCTAGGGAGAGTTTCTACTCCCATGGATTTGGTTGTTGTCCTATGGAAGATTTTCTGCTCCCATGGACTTGGTTGTCGTCCTATGGAGAGTTTCTACTCCCATGGACTTGGTTGTTGTCCTATGGAAGATTTGATTAAGTCGTGGGAGTCGTCCCATATACTTAATCAAATCATGAGTTTGCTTGTTGCAATTCCATTGTTGATTTGATTGATTGATTTTTGTTTCTTCCTTTTTGTAGGCATGGATGATACCGTACATGTGTCGGAAGATATTGGTGAAGTGGGAATCACCGGTGAGGTCACTGTTGTTAGTCCACCACCAAGGCCTGCTGTTGAAGCCGGTTCAAGTATTGGCGTTGGCAATTTGTCCAGTGAAGTTGCTGACTTTTTGAAGGAGTTTGATGCGAAGGCACCCAATCCTCATCCCGAGCAGTATTTCTGGTCTTTCAATGGGCCTCTGGTGCCCTTTGGTGATTTCTGGGTTCCCAATGATTGCTCGCCTTATTTGTCGCGGCTGTCTGCGGGACACGGTGACTTTACCAAAGGCTTCAAACTCAGCATTGGACTTGGTGGACCCATGTTATCCCTGCTTGGTAGCGTGTTGGCTGCTATGAGCGAATCCTAGTCTTGAAGATGTGACCACAACTCGGATTCTTGCATGGAGGAGTGTGATTCAAGACCTCATGGATGTTGGATTTGATTTGGGGTTCATGATTGAGCGTCTGCGGCAGACGGCCCAATGTTTATTTGGCAAAAGGCTTGCGGATGAGATAAAAGCACTTCAGCACCAGATTGCCCTTCTACAAGACTCCTTGGCTGAGTTGACTGCCTATCAGGATGAAATGATGTCCACGGGAAGGATGGTTCCCAGGTCTGGACGCGGTGGATCATTCCTTGACAGCCTCCTCGATTGACTTTTGTAGCTCTTATGCTTATCCTTTTGTTGTGACTATGTTCTAGTCTTATTTTGAAACATTTGTATGTATGTTTTGTGGTGGCCAAGTTTTGGCCTTTCTTTTTGGACAAATGACCAAGTTTTGGTCTCTTTTCTTTTCTTTTGGACAAATGACCAGGTTTTGGTCTCTTTGAATGCTTATGTTCATACTTTATTCAATCATGATATATCTAATCTATTGCCTTTTTGTAATAAAAATCTTGAGCATGTGGTAATTCTTTGATTTCTTGGCAAAATATAGACATTGCATGTCATGATTCGTTAATAGTACAACACGGTTCAAATTGTTCCAAAAACAAAAGACTTAAAATACTTGGCTAATAAGAGTGGTAGTCTTACGAGTAATAACGCTTCAGCCATTTTCCGTTGATGGGATCCACTAGGGTCGTGCCGTCTGCGGTGGATAGCTTATAGTAGCCACTATCATATGCTTCGCGGATCAAGTATGGCCCCTCCCAATTTGGTGCAAATTTAGACGGTGAGGGGAGACCTCTTCTCACATGGTCCACCGTTCTCAGCACCATTTGACCCTTAGCAAAAATTCTGGTCTGGAGCGTTTTCTCATAAGCATCAGCAAGCTTCTGGTGGTACCGTAGACTACGGACTTGGGCCAGCTCTCTTGCTTCTTCCAATCCTTCCAAGTCTGCCACTCTTGCTTCAGCGCAAATATCAGCATCAGCTTCCAGATCCATCCCATGCAAAATTCCTTGGGCTAGGCACTAATAATTCTGTGGGGGAAATAGCATCAGTGCCGTAGACTAGGGAAAATGGGGTGAAGCCTGTTGCTGTTTTGGTTGATCCACGGTAGGCCCATAATGTGTCTGCCAGATGAGAACTCCAGCCTTTGCCGTAGTCAAAAACCATTTTACTCAAAATACGCAACAACATGCGATTAGTTGCCTCCGCTTGTCTATTGCCTTGAGGATAATAGGGCGTGGATCTGCGGTGCTTGATTCGATAATGCTCCAAAACTTCTCTAACATTCTTATTCACAAAAGGGGTACCATTATTGTTAGCCTCAAGGTTTCAATAATTATTAATTGGCTAATTAATCCAAGGACATTCATGTAGTTTTGATGATAACCATGATTTTAAGTTGTTCATTAATGATATTTTCATATGAACTAATGATTTATGTTTTAAAGCTTAATTTTGACTATTGATTTAATTGGACCAAGATGGCCAATTCAAATATCAAGCAAATGCAAAGTTGATAAGTTGCAAACACATTGAAGATCAAAGTCATCAAGACTCAAGACAAAGAAATCAAGCTCAAAGACAATGATCCGAGACATATGAGAAGTAAGAGTTAGGTTTTGTAAAGTTTATTAAGATTTGATCTTTAAGGCTCAACTTTAAAACCAACTTCAATTGAAAAATCTCTTAAAGTTTTCAAAAGACAAACTTGATTGGTTGAAATTCAAATGTAAGACAACCATATCAATTGAAAAATCTTTTAAAGTTTTCAAAGACAAACTTGATTGGTTGAAATTCAAATATAAGACAACCATATCAATTGAAAAATCTCTTAAAGTTTTCAAAGACAAACTTGATTGGTTGAAATTCAAATATAAGACAACCATATCAATTGAAAAATCTCTTAAAGTTTTCAAAGACAACTTGATTGGTTGAAATTCAAATATAAGACAACCATATCAATTGAAAAATCTCTTAAAGTTTTCAAAGACAAACTTGATTGGTTGAAATTCAAATATAAGACAACCATATCAATTGAAAAATCTCTTAAAGTTTTCAAAGACAACTTGATTGGTTGAAATTCAAATATAAGACAACCATATCAATTGAAAAATCTCTTAAAGTTTTCAAAGACAAACTTGATTGGTTGAAATTCAAATATAAGACAACCATATCAATTGAAAAATCTCTTAAAGTCTTCAAAGACAAATTTGATTGGTTGAAATTCAAATATAAGACAACCATATCAATTGAAAAATCTCTTAAAGTCTTCAAAGACAAACTTGATTGGTTGAAATTCAAATATAAGACAACCATATCAATTGAAAAATCTCTTAAAGTCTTCAAAGACAAACTTAATTGATTGAAATTCACATGCAAGACAACCATATCAATTATGGTTGAAAAATCTTAAGAAGAAAAGTTTTCAAAGAAAAGCAAATTGATTGATTGAAAATCAAGAAGAATGCAAGACAACATGATGGCTATAAATACTACCCTTTCTTCATTTCTAAACATCAAGCATACAAGAGAAATCAAAGATAGAAAAGATAACATCTTATACATCAATCCATCCTTCTCAAGCTTATATTTTCATATCATTCAAAATCCTTGATTGAAAATTTCTCTAAACACTTTTTGAGCCATATTGATCAAATCCTTGATATACTATTAGAGTGAGCATATTGTGTACAATTACTCTTTGAGAGAGCCTTATCTTGTACAACAAATACTTTGTTGAAACCTGTGAGTATTTTGTTAGGGTTTTGGTATAAATCCTAAGGAGTGAAAAGGATTTTTCACTCGGTGGTTACTCTTCACTGTGTAAGGAAGATTTGTAACGGTTTTATCTTCACCCGAAAGAAGATTGTCAAATAGTGGATTTGGGAATCCTCAAGAAGTGTTCTTGAGGCGGGGACGTAGGCACGGGAGCCGAACCTCGATAACAATCATCGTGTTTGATTTTCTCTCTCTCTATCTCTTACATATTTAATTGCTTATATATATACTTGTGCTTGATTTCATATCATATTTATATTGCAATTGAATTGTGATCAAACATTTGCTAAATCAACATTTGCTATTTGAAGATAGTTTTTAATTCCGCATTTAAATCGAAAAAGTTTGCCTCAACCTAAATCACCCCCCCTCTTAGGTTGATATTTGGGTAACAATTGGTATCAGAGCCAAGGCTCTACATATAGATTTAACAATCTTAGAGTTAAGATCATGGCAAACACACCTAGACCTCAAATGCTTGAAGGTCAATCTACTCATAGACCACCTTTATTCATTGGTAGTGATTATGGCTATTGGAAAAATAGAATGATCATGTATATTAAGGGTCAAGACTATCATGTTTGGAGAATCATTGCAAATGGTCCTCATATTCCCACAAAAACTGTGGAAGGAGCAACCTTAGCAAAATTAGAAAGTGAATGGAATGAGGCTGATGTAAGACTCATTGAATTAAATTGTAAAGCTATGAGTACTTTATATTGTGCTCTTGACCCAATTGAATACAATAGAGTCTCGGGTTGTGACTCGGCTAAAGAAATTTGGGACAAACTTGAAGTTACTTATGAAGGAACTAATCAAGTTAAGGAATCTAAAATGAACATGCTTGTCCATGAATATGAATTGTTTGTTATGAAGAAAGATGAAAATATTAGTGAAATGTCTACTAGGTTTACTAATATTGTGAATAGCTTGAAGGCCCTTGGAAAAATTTATACTAACCAAGAAAATGTGAGAAAAATTCTCAGGTCATTACCAAAGAGGTGGGAAGCAAAGATGACAGCAATTTCTGAAGCTAGAGATCTTAAGGTGTTGACCTTAGAAGAACTATTCGGATCACTTATGACGTATGAGCTTGAAATGAATAGTAAAGTGGAGGAAGAAGAAGTCAAACCAAAGAAAAACTTCGCCCTCAAATCCTCTCATCATGACCACGACAATAGTGAAGAGGAAAGAGATGAAGAAGAAGAAATTGCCCTGATGACTAGAAACTTCAAAAAGTTCTTAAAGAAGAAAAAGGGGTTTGGAAGAAGATTCCCTAAGAAAGGAGAAAATAAAGGAGAATCAAGCAAAACTGAAACTCCTACCTGCTACAAATGCAAGAAGCAGGGGCATTACAAAAATGAGTGTCCTCAAGTAAACAAAGAGAAAATGAAGTACAAAAAGAAAGCTCTAAAGGTAACTTGGGATGACTCCGATGAAAGTGATTCGGATAACAACTCAAGTGACAATGAAGTGGCAAATCTTTGTCTTTTGGGATACATAAATGAATCCAACATAAGTGAGGATGAGCACGCAAGCTTTTGTCCGCTAGCATTTAATGACGATGAAAGCGCCACCGAAGATCTTTGCTTAATGGCACATGGAGATGAGGTAACTTCTAAACTTAATTCTTTAGATGATGAATCTTATAGCTATGATGAATTACAAAATGCTTTTGAAGAATTGGTTGAAGAATTTGAGAAAAATGTTTTGAAAAATAAAGCTTTTAAAAAGAAAGTCACATCTCTTTCAAACGAATTAAATGATTTGAAAAACAAAAATGAAATTCTAGAAAAACAAATTAATTCTTTGAATGATAAAAATCTGTTTTTAGAAGAAGAAATAATTAAGTTGGAAGTTAAGTCACAAAATTTTATTGAGAAAATGAAAGCAAATGATGTGGAAACATCATCACAAATTGTTCACAATTCAAATCTTTTGATTAATGAAAATAAAGAACTAAAACTCAAGGTTGAAAACTTAACTAAAATTTTGACTAACTTTACAAATGGAAAGAAAAATTTGGATAATTTGTTGGGTAGTCAAAGATGTGTTTTTGACAAAGCGGGTATTGGATATAACCCGAAAATAAAAGAAAAACATTATCAAAAATTTTTCATTAATGAAAACCTCTTGAAATCTCCCATATGTAAACATTGTGGAAAAATAGGGCATAATATTCATACATGTCCTATGAAAAATATGATTTGGATTATTAAAGGAACCTCACCACCAACTAACCCAAGAGGACCCAAGAAGATTTGGGTACCAAAAAGAGTTACTTAAAATTGTTTTGTAGGTATGCTTGATATCCAAATCTACCAAGAAGAAGTGGTTTCTTGACAGTGGATGTTCAAGGCATATGACAGGTGACAAAAACAAGTTCACTTCTCTTACTCTAAAAGATGGAGGAAATGTCAAATTCGGTGATAACTCAAAAGGAAAGATCATCGGTATAGGTAATATTGGTAAAACACATTCTCTTGTTATTGAAGATGTTCTCTTGGTTGATGGTTTGAAACATAACTTGCTAAGTATTAGCCAATTGTGTGATAAAGGCTATAATGTAATATTTAAATCAATCATGTGCATTATAGTAAATGAAATTGATAATCAAGTTTTATTTGTGGCATTTAGAAATGAAAATGTCTACACTATTGATTTTGATAATATGACTTCAAAAGAATCAATTTGCCTTGCTGCCATAAATGAAAATAGTTGGTTGTGGCATAGAAGATTAGGACATGCCAATATGGAATTACTCTCAAAATTGTCTAAACTTGATTTAGTAAAAGGCTTGCCGGTTACTAAATTTGTTAAAGATAAAATATGTGATGCATGTCAACTAGGTAAACAAACTAAATCATCTTTTAAGAAAAAGAAAGTTCATTTCTACTTCAAGACCTCTAGAATTATTGCATATGGATTTATTTGGTCCTATTAGAACCGCTAGCTTAAGTGGCAAATTGTATGCATTTGTAATTGTTGATGATTACTCTCGCTATACATGGGTATTATTTCTTGCTCACAAAAATGAAGCTCATAAAGCATTTGTTAAACATTGTAGAAGAATTCAAAATGAAAAAGGTTATACAATTAACAATGTTAGAAGTGATAGAGGTAGAGAATTTGATAATCAAGATATTGAACTATATTGTGATCAAAATGGTTTTGGACACAATTTCTCGGCACCTCGTACTCCTCAACAAAATGGAGTAGTAGAACGTAAAAATAGATCACTTCAAGAAATGTCTAGAACTATGCTTAATGAACATAATTTACCTCAATACTTTTGGGCTGAAGCTGTTAACACCGCTTGCTATGTTATAAATAGAACCATCATTAGAAACACTTTAAATAAAACTCCTTATGAACTATGGAATAATCGAAAACCTAACATTGGATATTTCAAAGTTTTTGGATGTAAGTGCTTTGTATTGAATGATAGAGATAATCTTGGTAAATTCGATGCTAAATCCGATGAAGGTATATTCCTTGGTTATTCTACAAATAGTAAAGCATATAGAGTGTTCAATAAACGAACTATGGTTGTTGATGAATCTATGCATGTTGTTTTTGATGAAACTAATCCATTCCATATAAAAAATAATTGTGATGATGAGCCAATTTCTCTTGAAAATAAAGCTAGTTCATCTAACCAAGTTGATTTAAGTGAAAAAGTCAAAGATCAAGTAGATGAACCAAAAGATGAAGAAAAAGCGCTTCCTCCAACCAACAATGAAGAATTACCAAAAAGTTGGAACGTAGTCCATAGTCATCCTAAAGAATTGATCATTGGTGAAATTGAACATGGAGTAAGCACAAGATCAAAGCTCAAGGACATCTGCAACAACATGGCGTTTCTCTCACAAATTGAACCAAAGAACATAAATGAAGCTATTGAAGATGAATCATGGATCTTGGCAATGCAAGAAGAGCTAAACCAATTTGAAAGAAACAAGGTATGGACTCTTGCACCTAGACCCTAAGGACCACTCCGTCATTGGTACAAAATGGGTATTCCGAAACAAAAAGGATGAAGAAGGTATAATAGTAAGGAACAAAGCAAGGTTAGTCGCTCAAGGTTATAATCAAGAGGAAGGTATTGATTATGGAGAGACTTATGCTCCAGTTGCTAGATTAGAAGCTATACGCATGTTACTTGCTTTTGCATGTTTTAAAAATTTTAAATTATTTCAAATGGATGTCAAAAGTGCCTTTTTAAATGGTTTTATTGCCGAAGAAGTTTATGTAGAACAACCTCCTGGATTTGAAAATCATGAATTTCCAAACCACGTTTTTAAATTATCAAAAGCTTTATATGGTTTAAAACAAGCTCCAAGAGCTTGGTATGAACGACTAAGTGGTTTCCTTATTGAAAAGGGTTTTACACGTGGAAAACTTGACACAACATTATTTCTAATGTTTGATGGAAAAGACATGCTTATTGTGCAAATCTATGTTGATGATATTATATTTGGTTCTACTAATGAAAACTTGTGCAAAGAATTCTCTAAGACTATGCAGGATGAATTCGAAATGAGTATGATGGGTGAGCTAAAATTCTTTCTCGGACTTCAAATAAAGCAAACCGAAGATGGGATATTCTTAAATCAATCCAAATATGTCATAGACTTACTAAAAAGATTTGGATTGACAAATGCTAAAGCATATGGAACTCCCATGAGTCCTTCAACAAAGCTTGACAAAGATGAGAAAGGTAAACCGGTGGACGTTAAGCTATATCGAGGTATGATTGGTAGTTTACTTTATTTAACCGCAAGTAGACCCGATATAATGTTTAGTGTATGTCTTTGCGCTCGATTTCAATCCTGTCCTAAAGAATCACACTTAATTGCAGTCAAACGAATATTTCGATATTTGCTTGGAACCATTGATTTAGGATTATGGTACCCTAAGTCAAATTCATTTGACTTAATAAGCTACACGGATGCGGATTTTGCTGGTTGCAAAATTGATCGCAAAAGCACTAGTGGTACTTGTCACTTTCTAGGACACTCACTAGTATCATGGTTTAGTAAAAAGCAAAATTCTGTGGCCTTATCAACGGCGGAAGCCGAATATGTAGCGGCCGGTAGTTGTTGTGCTCAATCTCTCTATATAAAACAACAACTAGAGGATTTTAAAATTCTTTTTGATCATATTCCCATAAGGTGTGATAACACAAGTGCCATAAGTTTAAGTAAAAATCCTATCCAACACTCTCGCACAAAGCACATTGAAATTAGATACCATTTTATAAGAGATCATGTACAAAAAGGGGACATTGAACTTGAATTTGTGAGCACCGATAGTCAATGGGCGGATATTCTCACGAAACCTCTCATTGAAGAACGATTTTGCACAATTCGACGTGAAATAGGTATGGCTAGATACGTTGATATCAAATAAGCTTAAACTTATTATCCTTCTCTTTGATTCAACTATGTTAAATTTATATATACCTTAAGAATTGAATATAAAATGATTTTATGCATATCATGTTCATAAAATTGTTCATTTTATATCTTCCTAGTTATATTGTTTGAACATTAAATTATATGCCCAGTTCTATGTATATTTGCGTATATGTTCATGCATAAAATAAGAAATAAAACTCATCATTTAAACAAACTTGAGACAACTAGGATGAAGAATCTTACCAATATGAATGTATTTGTTTTACTTCTTTGTACCCAATAGGAGAAATATGTTATATTAGTTAGTTGTTCTATGTTTGAACTAAATCAAAGGAGAAATAAATTTTTGTTGTTTAAAATGTTGAATGATGTTTGGAGATATTGAATATAATATTTATTTTTGATGATGCCAAGGGGGAGAAAGATATGACATTTTTGAATCTATTGGTGAATTATCATATCTATTGGTGAATTATCATATCTTGCAATAATTGGTAAAAATACGTATATATATTGATTGCTTGATAATACTTAAATGACAAATTGATCTATGCATAAAGATAGGGGGAGATTTAAAAATCTCTAATATAAAGATATGCATTATTTTAGGGGGAGCTTTTCAAGAAAAGCTTCAAAATCATAAATCGTATAAAAATATCATATCATATGTGTCATCATCAAAAAGGGGGAGATTGTTAGCCTCAAGGTTTCAATAATTATTAATTGGCTAATTAATCCAAGGACATTCATGTAGTTTTGATGATAACCATGATTTTAAGTTGTTCATTAATGATATTTTCATATGAACTAATGATTTATGTTTTAAAGCTTAATTTTGACTATTGATTTAATTGGACCAAGATGGCCAATTCAAATATCAAGCAAATGCAAAGTTGATAAGTTGCAAACACATTGAAGATCAAAGTCATCAAGACTCAAGACAAAGAAATCAAGCTCAAAGACAATGATCCGAGACATATGAGAAGTAAGAGTTAGGTTTTGTAAAGTTTATTAAGATTTGATCTTTAAGGCTCAACTTTAAAACCAAACTTCAATTGAAAAATCTCTTAAAGTTTTCAAAAGACAAACTTGATTGGTTGAAATTCAAATGTAAGACAACCATATCAATTGAAAAATCTTTTAAAGTTTTCAAAGACAACTTGATTGGTTGAAATTCAAATGTAAGACAACCATATCAATTGAAAAATCTTTTAAAGTTTTCAAAGACAACTTGATTGGTTGAAATTCAAATATAAGACAACCATATCAATTGAAAAATCTCTTAAAGTTTTCAAAGACAAACTTGATTGGTTGAAATTCAAATATAAGACAACCATATCAATTGAAAAATCTCTTAAAGTTTTCAAAGACAAACTTGATTGGTTGAAATTCAAATATAAGACAACCATATCAATTGAAAAATCTCTTAAAGTTTTCAAAGACAAACTTGATTGGTTGAAATTCAAATATAAGACAACCATATCAATTGAAAAATCTCTTAAAGTTCTTCAAAGACAAATTTGATTGGTTGAAATTCAAATATAAGACAACCATATCAATTGAAAAATCTCTTAAAGTCTTCAAAGACAAACTTGATTGGTTGAAATTCAAATATAAGACAACCAATATCAATTGAAAAATCTCTTAAAGTCTTCAAAGACAAACTTAATTGATTGAAATTCACATGCAAGACAACCATATCAATTATGGTTGAAAAATCTTAAGAAGAAAAGTTTTCAAAGAAAAGCAAATTGATTGATTGAAAATCAAGAAGAATGCAAGACAACATGATGGCTATAAATACTACCCTTTCTTCATTTCTAAACATCAAGCATACAAGAGAAATCAAAGATAGAAAAGATAACATCTTATACATCAATCCATCCTTCTCAAGCTTATATTTTCATATCATTCAAAATCCTTGATTGAAAATTTCTCTAAACACTTTTTGAGCCATATTGATCAAATCCTTGATATACTATTAGAGTGAGCATATTGTGTACAATTACTCTTTGAGAGAGCCTTATCTTGTACAACAAATACTTTGTTGAAACCTGTGAGTATTTTGTTAGGGTTTTGGTATAAATCCTAAGGAGTGAAAAGGATTTTTCACTCGGTGGTTACTCTTCACTGTGTAAGGAAGATTTGTAACGGTTTTGATCTTCACCCGAAAGAAGATTGTCAAATAGTGGATTTGGGAATCCTCAAGAAGTGTTCTTGAGGCGGGGACGTAGGCACGGGAAGCCGAACCTCGATAACAATCATCGTGTTTGATTTTCTCTCTCTCTATCTCTTACATATTTAATTGCTTATATATATACTTGTGCTTGATTTCATATCATATTTATATTGCAATTGAATTGTGATCAAACATTTGCTAAATCAACATTTGCTATTTGAAGATAGTTTTTAATTCCGCATTTAAATCGAAAAAGTTTGCCTCAACCTAAATCACCCCCCCTCTTAGGTTGATATTTGGGTAACATGTTTAATTAGCAGACTTTTGTATCCTTAATGAAGAAGAAGCCAAAGTCAATGTTGACTGACCAAGATCCATGGATTACAGAGGCAATATCAAAAGAATTGCCACTCACAAAACATGCTTTTTGCATATGGCATATTACCACTAAATATAGTGGTTGGTTTACATCAATTCTTCGCAATCAATATTCAAATTGGTGCATGGATTTTTACAAGTTATATAAGCTAGACTCATGTGAAGAATTTGAGAACCAATGGCCTCAAGTTATTGCGAAGTATGACATGCTTGCGAACAAGCATGTAAATGGGTTATACCAAATCAAGCACTTTTGGGTACCATGTTACCTCCGTGGATATTTCTTTGGTGGAATGACAACAACCGGAAGATCCGAAAGCATTAATGCCTTTATCAAACGGTTTGTTAGTTCCCACATAAGCTTGATCCAATTTGTTAAACAAGTAAGTCTTTATTTACCTTTATAAATTGATTTTTTTTTTTTTAGTACTATTGCTTGATATTGTTGAATGTTTATATCTATTTAATTTTTTTTAGTATTGTTGTGTCATGTCATTTAAATGCTCTAATATATTTTTTTTCTTGCCATTAGATTGAACTTTCCATTGAAGATGTTGAACAAACTCAATCTCATGATACAATGTTGGAAACATATAGGGGTTCTTCTTTAAGAACATTGTCACCACTAGAAGACCAAGCACATAGTGTGTTGACACCATATGCTTTCAAACTATTTCAAGAGGAGTTTGGGAGAGCTACACAATATTCTGTGCTTCAAGAAAATGGTTTTGAATTTGTGTTGCAATATTATAAAGACAAAACTAGTAAAAAACACATAGTTTTGTGGGATGGTGAGATGACTACTTGTAGTTGTAAAGCACTTCGAATTTTGGGGCATACTTTGTCGCCACATACTTAGTGTATTTCTTCACAAAGATTGTTACCGAATTCCAACCTATGTATCTATTGTCGCGTTGGTGTCGTGAAACATCACTAATGGGAAAAGAATTGCTAGTGTTGGATGGTGAAGATTTAGTGGACAAGGAAATTGATGTGATTGATGAAGATTGTTTTGTTCATTGTCCTCCAATCTCGAAGACAAAGGGTCGCCCCAAGCAAAAACGAATGAAAGGTGGAAGGGAATTAGGAAAGCAAAAGAAGACTTGTAGACTTTGCAAGCATATTGGCCACAACATCTCTACATGTCCGGAGAAGAACAACTCTACTTCCTCATCAAATGGTACAAATAGAAGAAAGAAAATGACATCAGTTGATATTGGACTAAACCCAGTATTATATTTGAAATGCTAGGTCGAAGTTATTGAGATTGTAATGGCAAGATTTTTTGTTAATGTTATCATTTTGACAATATGTTTTTGGAAGATTTGGTGGAATTTACTTATTGAGTAATTTTTTATTAGTGTTATATATCCAACTTGTTTTAATAGTTAAGGGCTCACAAATTTAATTGGTAAAATTAATTATGCATTAAAAGTATATTGTATCAATATCATATATAAATTTCAATTTGCGTTCTACACATAATGCACATGTGAATATAAACTGATTTTGTCTTTTAAATTTAGTCTAGAATAAGGACCATATATATATTCATAGAATTAAGAGTATTCATACAAGGCTTTCTTTCAAAATATTTTGTTAAATTTTAGATAATACTAATACTAAGAGTATTTTGTTATTAAAAAAAAAATACTAATAGTATTTTACCCAATTTTAAATTAATACTAATAAAAAAAGTTAGACCAACTCTAAACCCAAAAAATAAAAGGGAAATGATAAGTTCACACCAATCTTACACCATATTTTCACACTATTTAAAAGTTGTGGATAAATGTGTTGTACTGGACTCATAATTATTAAACTCAGACCGATAACTTAGTGCCTTAGTTGATCCGGTTGCAATAAAGAAAAAAGTTGTGAACTTGTGATTGGTGGGCGTTAACGTGATAAGGTTTAAATTTTTTGAATAAAATATCTCAAAAATAGTATGATTTAAGTTGTAATGGTAAGTTTAGCAAAAAAAAAAAGTTGTGATTGTAATTTGTAAGTTCTAATCGATCTTTTTAAGGTTATCTCACGGTCATCTATGTGTGAGACGGAAGATTACAGAACACAGTTTAACTATAAACTGGTTTATAATTAGTTAACTTGTTACAACCCATTATGTGACGATTAATAAGATCATCTACTTATTTAAATAATATATGTGAATGATCTTATAAGTTGCAACATAGTAATTTGTAGCAAACTTACTACAGTTTATAATCAAACTCTGTTCAAGATTACATGGACTCATGATGGGACGAAACTTTGATACTCATGTAATAAATAGAAAATTAAATGAAATGTAACACTTATTAGGAGTTGTACATAGACCTTGGTTCAATGAAGCTAAATGTTCAATGAAGCTTCTTTATATAGAGAGATTTTGTCATTTTTATTTTTGGACAGAACACTTAAATTTTGAAGTTAAAAAAAATAGTATGATGACTGATGAGATATAGGTCTTTTTCTTATGGAGAGATAAATTGTTCTAAGAGGAGCTTTTCAGTAATTTGCGAGAATAAAAAAACATTATCTGTGAGGACTAAAAGTAGTAGCAAAGTTTATACTTTGAATATTCAAAAGAAAATAATACTATAAAGAAACAGAAATATTTAATTGAGGTAGTACAGAATATAGACGTTAAAGCTTAGGAGGGTTGTAAATTGTCAGAGTAATATTAGTTGTTAATTATGATGTGGGGTCCTTGAGTTTTAGTCATCTTTGTAACTGAGGTAGCGGAAAGCAGGGTGGGTATTTTTGTCTTATAGAAAAGTAGTTTAACTATTTCCTATGCGTACCAGACAAACCATTATGACAGCCGTTTTTTTCACCATTACCTATTAAAGCAATGTAATTAAATGTATCCTTAACCATTGCCCTAAGAGCACTGATTAACAGGACTTTTTTTTATCATTCGAGGTTTTTTAGGAATTAAATGGAAGATTTGACTTTTGGTTCAACTCAATTTAAAACTCATAATTTTTAAATTTTACACTTTAGTACTAAGTGTTTTTGTGAGGTCTCTTTATACTTAAGTACTAAATGTTTTTAAAAAAATAAGTCATGTGATCATGTAAATGAACCGTTATGGTCCTCATTTATTAATTTTAAATAAATTGATATCATAAGTGTAAATTTGAAAATTTAAATATTTTTAAAATAAGTGAAAACTGGACCTGTCGGCTTGCCCCTCCAAATTACCTGAAATTGGAGAGAATAAAAAATTAGGGGTTTGGAAGGCTATCTTACTATTTCTTCAAATCCTTCCCTCTCCCACTTTCAAACAAGGTTCATTAAACTTCTCTACTCTCCTTCCCTCTACTATACCTTTATTCCCCTCTAACCAAACATAGCATAAGTGTCAAAAAGTGAGTACAATTAGTCCCCTAAAGTTTTAAAAAGTGAGCGCTATTGGTCCTTAGGGACCAACGGTGCACATCTTCGAAACGTTAGGGATCAAATTCGCGCGTTTCAAACATTAAAGACCAAACATGCAACCTATATAAACTTTAGGGACAAAAAATGTATTTAATCCCTCTTTCTTTATATATCATATTAAGTAGTTTTCTAGTTTTCTCTAATATCGCATAAATTTATGACTAATTTTTTATATTTCAAAGACGAATCGAGCCTTAACCAAATTTCAAGGACAAAAAATAATATTTCAATAAATTTTTTACAAGGAAAATTAGAAAATAGGACTGAAATGTTTTTATCTCCCAATTTTTATGTAGGTTTGATTTTCACCCCTAAAAATTTTAAAGGTATTCATCATTCTATCATTTTGGCTATTAAATTTATTCCAAATCACCCCATTTTTTTAATGTACCAGGGTAGGACTCCATTTTCCACGTAAACAATTTCTTTAAAATCGTTTAAAGACCAAATTGTAACTTTTTAAAATTCTATAAATCTACAAAATACAACCTTTCCACAACTTCTTTCATACCAATTAAGGTGACAAATTAAATGATAAAGTGTTATAACAATTTCTTTAAACTTTGAGAAGTGGTATAACAACTTCTCTCATTTACAATTTTAGTAGTATTACGCTATTACTCTTTAAACTTTGATATTATTTCGCTTGAAGGGTATTCACAAGAATCCAGATCGAACAAAGAATAAAACTTTAAGCATCAAAAAGAGGGGAACTAGCAGACCAGGATAGGAGCGAACTAACTAAGCTAGTGTTGATGCCTCTGAGAACTGTTAACGACTCAAACTTATTTTCCTTCTTTTTTTTTTTTAGAAAAATTTACGAAAATCAAATCACTTTTACCGTGTTAACTTAAGAAAACAAATTTTCAAGCAATCCTTTGCAATTCGTATATTGTGAATTATTTAGCAAAAATAAGTATATTGTAAATTAATTGAGAGTATAATGATTATTGATTTTCACATTTAAATACAGCATTTTAAACCCAAGCTTGAACATCACTTTCACCCATTAACGTAAATGCTATTATGAGATCACGTTTTAACATAGCACTTCACAAATTATTACGTTTTACGTTCAGAAAAGAGCCCCAAGTATCATTAGAAACGATGGGAACGACTAAATCATCTAATTTAGATCCCATACAAAGTACTCTCATTGTTAACAACAAAGGCATGGGTTTGTTTGTCCCCTTGCTTTGAAACATAAATTGTCAATCTTTACAAATACCAGGCATTGCCAATTTACACGAGTTATTAAGCATTTTGGACAACCTGGTTCACAATGCTTTCTTTCGTCGATCTTCATCTTCCTTTAAGAAGGCCAGCCACCCACTAATCTCTTGAGCAACCAATGAAGGAAGAAGATGCTGTGATTATTAAACTTTATCATCATGGAACCACCACCTGGTCTCCTTGGGAGATCTGCCATTCTTACAGTTCTTTACATAGCGATCATTATCTTCGGGGCGTTGCTGTAAGCAAGGTCAAGAAAATGAAAGATTTAGACACAACAGGAATTAAGGGTGTGCCCATCATTTACCAGGACAGCTTTTGCGTTAGAATAATTTAGCACGATCATATGTATACTCTCATTGATAAGTAATAAATTGCAACACACTAAAAATATGACCTAATGACTTGGAAATGGAAGGAACTGGAAAGATCCTAAAAGTTAAAAGCAAATGATTAGGTTCAAACCTTCACAGTTGAGCTTGAGAGCATGGAGAGAATGCTGATACATATAGAACTAACAGTCATGGCTGGGGACCATGAGTCATACAAAATATCTACAAAATGCCACATTTAAGTAGTAAATTCAACGTCAGTCTTGCTGCAGAGTAATCAACTGCACATTTATTTAAGGGAATCAAACTAGGGTAAACTTCATAACAGAAGAAGAATGAGTACCATAGCACTAAAAAACCATATAAATCATGTCAGAAAAAGCTCTAAAAGAAATATTGCCTTTCAACATAATTTCCTATAATAAAAAAATAAATAAATAAAAAACCTAAAACTAAAAACTTTCCTGCTTGTTCAGACTGGTACAGTATGAGTGCGGGAAAAATCAGGTTGTGATCATGCTTTTAAGTAGCAAGGAGAATAATTGAGTCTATTGAGATACCATGTTTCATTGTGAGATATCAAAAGTAATAACCATTTCCAACTTATCAAAATATAGTAAACAATAAATATCAATAGCCAAAAAAGACATTATGATTTTGACATCCGGCCAATGAAAGCTTCAAGGTCCCTTGCATTATTACAAGAGCCATTAATTTTCAAAACGTGACATAAAAATTAGACCAAAATATACGTTTTGTCCCTAAAATTGACACCAAGTTCTATTTTAGTCCTTAAAATTTGAAAAGTTCTATTTTAGTCCCTAAAATTTATAGTGTTTCTAAAATAGTGCTTCCGTCAATATCCTGTTAAAAATATGGTGATGTTGACGAAATATCCCGTCAATATTCCATTAGATATGTGCACCTCAGTTAGCCACATCAGTATATTTCTAACATAATATTGACGAAAAGACTATTTTAGAGACACTTTATAAATTTTGGGGACTAAAATAGAACTTGGTACTAATTTCAGGGACCAAACGTATATTTTAGCCTAAAAATTAAACACATGTAATTCTAACAATTCAAAACTGAACTCAGACTACGATTTTGGGAAACCGATATGTTCATATTCTGAATGTCAATAACAGGAAGAAATAAAAATAAAATAAAACTATCTCTGGGAAGAAAAGATAAATAATACAGCTTACACAATATACTTGCTTATTGTTACTTGATGTTAACCATAATGTCATCTAAAACCAATTAATTTAACCTGCAGATACCATAACAGATATAAAAGCCAATTGGCACTACCCTTACATAACCTTTGTAAATAAGTATAAGATGCAAAGCAATTGCAACCACAATTTTAAGAACAGTGAGTATAAAGTACACAAGCAATTAAGGGTTGAAATACATGACTACTCGTCAATCTTGGAAAATGACCCTAAGAACTTGAATGATGAGTAGAAATTCAACTTAACCCAGTCTGTTTGATGCCAGTCATAAATAACATAGAATTTCTTATAGTCCCAGTCACCTGTTTCAAATTATGTTTTTTGTGTCTTGAATTATCAAGGAAAGAAAGCACATTAACTGCTCAAAGAAGGATGTCAATCATCTGAATAGTTCTTTTAATATCCTCATGATGTAGGAGTCGGGACAAATAAAAGAAAAAAAAAATGCCAAGAGCCTCGTAGCTTAACTGACATTAGTTGTTCTCCTTTATAAGGGGAACCAGGGTTCAAATCCTCCATCCCCCAATTATCGAATTATCAAAACTAAACAAAAAATGTTCATAGGTACTGAAGAGATACTGTTCATGATAAATGCTCCAACAGTACTGTAGCAGCATAGTATATTTTCGGTTATTTAAGGTTTTTGGGTCTTTTTGGTTTATTTTTATTAAGTATAGCTAGGATTAGTCTAAATTAATTACTACGAGGGTATTAGGATTTTTTTCTTTTTAATTCTTTTATAAATAGAAAATTTTCCTTTGGTTAAAAAGTTCTCTCAAGAACCAAGGTTTTCTGGACTAAACACCCAAGACGAGGTTTACCCTTGTTTCCCTCTAAGAAGTATAGATTTTGATGGACAATTGAAGCAGATCCTTGTCTCATCCCGCACCCAACTCGTCAATTGGTATCAAAGCCAAAGACAATCTATTGCTTTGCAACATAGATTGAAAAGATTGAAAGAGATTAAACTCCAAATGGAATGGATATTAGAGTGGATTTCTAAGTGACTTGATGAATTGGAAGCTTGTATGGACATTCCGGAAAACGACCGACCACAAGTCCTTAAACATGCAAGAAGGTGGGTTTTAAGGATGAAAATAAAGATTTAGAGAAATAAAATTCCTTTGATGATGCTGGGATCCATAGACCATATAGCAAGAAGTGGATTGGAAGATTGGTTCGTGTGTACTTCGAATGGAGGATAAAAAAAATTGGAGTTTGTTATGTGGATTGGGATGCTCCACCAATCTATAATGTCTACTTGGACAACAACAATTTGATGAAGGTGAGCACTTCACTACATATTAGGAAACCGTTCAAGGGAGCGATGTACACTAAGTGTTCAATGAAAGTCCTAATACTATTCTTTGAACATGGAAGGGTTGCATACACATGTTGATTGGACAGCGTCTTTGATGAAACTCTACAGAGAGGCTTTTATCAAGTTCTCACCCATGTATGATGAAAATTTTGGAAGACTGAAAGTTTGTCATTTGACATGGTTTTGTATGATCGACCTTATTTGCATTATAACGAAGGGATGATTTATGATTAGATTTGGAAAGATTTTATGGCAAGGGAGTTAATTCAAAGGGATTAGGGAAGCATAGATGCTAATGATCCATGTTTTGGAAAAAAGTTGCATGAAATTCAATGATGGTTATGTTGATTTTTCTTTCAACACAAACTGCCCTCATAGTTAAATAAGAGAAATTACATTTTAATCTTTCAATGATGTAGAAGACTTATTATAATCTCAACATGGCAAAGTAGTGAAGTACTAAAGTAACCATTAATGTTGGGGGGGGGGGGGGGGGGGGGGGGAAATTGTTCATGTATACTATAGGGCATTATTCATGAGTACTGTTCACGCAGCACTATAGCAGCCAGCCTAGTTTATTTTTTTTATTATTTAACAGTATTTGGATCTTTTTAGTTTATTTTTATTATGTATTGCTAGGATTAGTATTATTTAATTATTTCTAGGGATTTGTCTTCTTATAAAAAGAAGACTTAACAGCTTGACTTTTATTATAAAATTTTTTTTTGACTTTGGCTTAAAGATTGTCTTAAGAACTTAGGATTTGATTGATTAAGCACCCAAAAAGAGATTTTTTCTTTGCACCCCTCTAGAAACTTAGGAAAAGGTGGAAAATTGAAGCAAACCCTTGTCTTACCGTCGCTCTTGACTGCATCACTTTCTATATTCCAATACTCAACCAACTAAGCATACACAGCATTTGTGCCACCCTTAATTCATAAGGAGGTTTTTCTTATCTCATGTCACAGAAAGATATAAGGCTACCTATATTAATTTCATATCATCGCAGGCAATAACATTGACATCATATCTTAACAGGTACATCTTATCCTTGTGATCAATATTGCACAAGAATAAGGGACAAAACCGTCACAATCAACACATGAGCGAATATAATTACTGCAGAATGAAAAGACACAAACGAACTCATGATGTGACTATAACGAATTGTAAATCACATACCAAAAACCTCCAAGAAAAGCGGGCCATAATAACTCTTTTTTTGGGGGGGTGGGTGGGGGGGTTCACAATAATTGAAGATGTATGATATAAATAGAATAAGAAAGTATACAAAGATGGTATGCTAACAAAGAAAAAAAAAAAAAAAGCTAGTAATACAATACCCACAAAATTACCTAAACAAATATGCCCATTGCTGTAAATATGAGGATGCAGTGGGGCAGGATGCAGAAATATAACCTGCCAAACCCACCAACAGAATCAAAACAAAAAATAAAATAAATCAACCACTACTTTAATTGTACCCAAGGTTAAGTACATATTACAAAACTAAACAGCGATATGCGAACCTGCGGTGCTTCCATTGGGTAATGCTCAGGAAAGTCGACCTGAAGTTGATAAGTTTCATTTACGTAGAGAGTTCCCGGAGCTCCATTGACTTCAATTACCCACCTTTGAATCCAAATTTCCCACAAAATAACAAATTCAAATTCAATAAACTAACTGAAGAAGCAGGACATCCTAGAAATTAAAAATAAAAAATAAAATAAAATAAAAACTCAGATTTGAACCCTAAATTTCAATAATTTGAAACAGCAATAAACAACATACAAATACAAGCATATATGCACACAAACATTTTTTTTTCCCACTAAATTAACCCTAATATCATTAGGGTCATCAATTTGGGCAAGACAATCATTTCCAGAACAAAACAACAATTCATCCTCATATTGATAAAAATAATAAAACCCTAGAGAAACGAAAAGAAAAAAAAAAGAACCTTTGGAGATTATCGGTGACTTTGTGTTTGAAACCGGCGGGAGGGTTGACCTGCCACTCAACAAGCTCCTTTTGGAGGCGATTGCAAGCAATCTTACTCAGAGCCTGAAAAAACACCCAAATTCAGAATCATCAAAAACAAAAACAAAAAAAGCAACAAAAATAAAATAAAAGAAACAAAAATATTTTAATTAAGAAATAGAGGGAAATAGATATATTAGTATATGATTGATTAGAAAAGTGTAAGATGTGTGAAAGTGAGAAGAATTAGGGCAAACCTTGCGAGAGGTGGCGGAGGAGCTAGTCATAGCTTTGTTTCTAAAATGGCGGAGAGTTTGAGAGAGAGAGAAAGAGAGATTGTGATGGTGGTGGTGTTTGACGAAATAGAGAAAGAGAAAGGGGAGTCGCGACCGTTTATTATGTATATGTATATTTATGTTCACTGTTCCCCACCGTATCTTTTCTTTTCTTTTTTCTGTTCTTTTACATTACATTATCTTGCCAAGGCGGCTCTTCGTGCTTTTACAACGTAATTACCTTTTCTTTTTTTTTTTGGGTTTTTCCTTTTTTTAATGATTCTGGTGTCTGGCCAACTTGCCGCATCTCGACTAATGAGAGACATTTAACATCATATTAACAACATATATTATGAATTAGGCGTAAGACTATGTCTTGGGTAAGTAGTCTTGAGGGGATTCGAACTATAGATTATTAGAGAGCACACCTAAAATCAGACCAGTTAAACTACCTCTCAAGATTATATTAGCTTAAGGATCAAACTTAAATTCGTAGGTTCTTTACCTAATATCAAATTTAATTATCTTTAAAATTTATTTAAAAAAAAAAATCTTTATCTTTTGTTTTTCTCTAAGAATCTTGTAGTTCAATTGACACTTCTTGATATTTATAACTCAAGCTACCGTTGTGGATTGTGCTCAATAAACAAGTTATCCTAAGGTGTTGCTAAATGGAAGGATCTTATCAACGTCTATGAATGATAAATCATAGATCGAACTACCGAATCCGGAAGGTATGCCACTATTTATACCTGTCTGCCCCCCTTGAAAGCTCTTGGTGTTGCGATCCTCAACATCATGCCCACGAGAAGGACATCTACTGTCATGTCGGCTTGCCCTTCGCTTTCGAGGGTCAGGATCGACAGGCTGAAAGCGATTCCACACTTCTTGTCATTTTCTTTACTAAAATTTGTCTTTTGGTCATTTTAGATCTTAAATTTTAACATTTCTATCAAAAGATGTTTACAAAAAAATCATCAAGTAGAGTAAAACTGTCTGGTATGTTGTTATTCTTAAAGTTTTAAAGAGTTTGGGTTTTGGGCAGCAAGAAGGCCACCAAATTGTTCAAACATATGACTTTTGATTATTTAATTTTCTAATTTCTTAGAGTGCTGTTATTTCCACACCAGATATTGATATTTCCTCACCAATGGTGCAAAAATGTCAAT
>OU015766.1:11641447-11688674 GCA_907173295.1 Fagus sylvatica | reverse complement strand
GAGGAAGAACCATCTGCGATATCAGCTCCTTCGCCTTCTAAGAAAAAGAAGTTTGTTGCTCCCTCAGTTTCCTCTTGGTGCTGCTAGCCGTACGAGGAGTAAGAGTGGTCCCAAGGTGAGTTTTGTTGTTCTTCTTTTCTTTATAGCCTTCACTTTGCCTTGTTCTTGTATTTTCTCATATTTCAGTCTGCGGCAGGTGACACGTGCATCTGGCAGATCTGGTGGTGGTGTGGTTGAGGTTGAGGTTATCTCTTCTCTCTTTTCTTTGTGTTTTCTTTAAAGTTGTGTTCATGATTTCTTACTTTTATCATTTGTTTCTCCTCCAGGACTCAGATGTGGCTGATGATGATGTTATTGCAAGTCCTTTGAAGGAAGGGTGCTCCACAGACTGCTGCCGTGGATCAAGATGAAGAGTTAAGAAAGAGTGTGGCAGACAGTTCTGAAGTTGGTGCTGAGTCCACGGGAGAGGATCATTCTTCCTCGGATGACTCCTTCTTTGATAGTGCCCCAGATTCCTGCACCTGAAGAACAAATAGTGTCTGCGGAGTCCACCGCAGATGATGATGACATGCTTGGAGCTGATGATTCAAGTATGGGGACCTGCTGAATCAATGGAGGAAGACTTAGCTATCATCCCCCACGCTGGCCATGGACGTGACGATGACAGCACCGTGGATGCTGATGTTGACCCCATATCTTTTTCAGTGCCCCAGACAGTTTTGAGCAGCAGAGTCACAGGTATGATTTATCCTGTCCTTATCTCTTTGAGTTGTGCAAATGAGAAGTATACTTGTGTATATCACATGAGTTGCACGTTGATCTACCGCAGGCCCTGATGCTTCCATAGCTCACATCATGGAGGGGATTTCTCTTTTTGGTGTTACCCCTAGCCTTAGAGCCATTCCGGCTGGTGGCTTCGTTATATCAGCCAGTCACCTCACCTTTTTAGTAGTTGAGTGAGACTCCTCCGGTTGTTTGGTGCCCTTATGCTTGCCCAAGGTTTTTAGAAATGGCTTGGTTGTTGTCACTTGGATATTTTGACTTCATAGAATTCCCAACCTACTTTTTAGTAGTTTGCCATATATGGAAAAAATTCCATTTCATATGTTGTCTTATGAAATGTTTTGATTTCATAGACTTGGTTGTCGTCTTATGAACTTGGTTGTTGTCATATTTTTGACTTCATAGACTTGGTTGTTGTCTTATGAAATATTTTGTTCCCATAGACTTGGTTATCGTCTTGATGGTTGATTTCTGCTTCCCTAGACTTGGTTGTCGTCTTGATGGAAGATTTTCTTGTTCCCATAGACCTGATTGCTGTCTTATGGAAAATTCTGCTTCCATGGACTTGGTTGTCATCCTATGGAAAGTTTCTGTCCCCATGGACTTGATTGTCGTCCTATGGAGAAATTCTTTTTTTTTTGGTTACCATAGACTTGATGGTTGTCTTATGGATTTGTATGTATATGTTTTGCCATAGACTTGATTGTCGTTTTATGGTTGTTTTCGTTTCCATGGACTTAGTTATTGCCCTATGGAGAATTTCTGCTCTCATGGACTTGGTTGTTGCCCTATGGAGAGTTTCTACTCCCATGGACTTGGTTGTTGTCCTATGGAAGATTTTCTGCTGCCATGGACTTGGTTGTCGTCCTATGGAGAGTTTCTACTCCCATGGACTTGGTTGTTGTCCTATGGAAGATTTTCTGCTCCCATGGACTTGGTTGTCGTCCTAGGGAGAGTTTCTACTCCCATGGATTTGGTTGTTGTCCTATGGAAGATTTTCTGCTCCCATGGACTTGGTTGTCGTCCTATGGAGAGTTTCTACTCCCATGGACTTGGTTGTTGTCCTATGGAAAATTTCTGGATTTGATTAAGTCGTGGGGAGTCGTCCCATAGACTTAATCTCCTCCATGAGTTTGCTTGTTGCAATTTCCATAGTTGATTTGATTGATTGATTTTTGTTTCTTCCTTTTTGTAGGCATGGATGATACCGTACATGTGTCGGAAGATGTTGGTGAAGTGGGAATCACCGGTGAGGTTCACTGCTGTTAGTCCACCACCAAGGCCTGCTGTTGAAGCCGGTTCAAGTATTGGTGTTGGCGGTTTGTCCAGTGAAGTTGCTGACTTTTTGAAAGGAGTTTGATGCGAAGGCACCCAATCCTCACCCCGAGCAGTATTTCTGGTCTTTCAATGGGCCTCTGGTGCCCTTTGGTGATTTCTGGGTTCCCAATGATTGCTCGCCTTATTTGTCGCGGCTGTCTGCGGGACATGGTGACTTTACCAAAGGCTTCAAGCTCAGCATTGGACTTGGTGGACCCATGTTATCCCTGCTTGGTAGCGTGTTGGCTGCCATGAGCGAGTCCTAGCCTTGAAGATGTGACCACAACTCAGATTCCTTGCATGGAGGAGTGTGATTCAAGACCTCATGGATGTTGGCTTTGATTTGGGGTTCATGATTGAGCGTCTGCGGCAGACGGCCCAATGTTTATTTGGCAAAAGGCTTGCGGATGAGATAAAAGCACTTCAGCACCAGATTGCCCTTCTACAAGACTCCTTGGCTGAGTTGACTGCCTATCAGGATGAAATGATGTCCACGGGAAGGATGGTTCCCAGGTCTGGACGCGGTGGATCATTCCTTGACAGCCTCCTCGATTGACTTTTGTAGCTCTTATGCTTATCCTTTTGTTGTGACTATGTTCTAGTCTTACTTTGAAACATTTGTATGTATGTTTTGTTGTGGCCAAGTTTTGGCCTTTCTTTTTGGACAAATGACCAAGTTTTGTTCTCTTTTCTTTTCTTTTGGACAAATGACCAGGTTTTGGTCTCTTTGAATGCTTATGTTCATACTTTATTCAATTATGATATATCTAATCTATTGCCTTTTTGTAATAAAAATCTTGAGCATGTGGTAATTCTTTGATTTCTTGGCAAAATATAGACATTGCATGTCGTGATTTGTTAATAGTACAACACGGTTCAAATTGTTCCAAAAACAAAAGACTTAAAATACTTGGCTAATAAGAGTGGTAGTCTTACGAGTAATAACGCTTCAGCCATTTTCCGTTGATGGGATCCACTAGGGTCGTGCCGTCTGCGGTGGATAGCTTATAGTAGCCACTATCATATGCTTCGCGGATCAAGTATGGCCCCTCCCAATTTGGTGCAAATTTAGACGGTGAGGGGAGACCTCTTCTCACATGGTCCACCGTTCTCAGCACCATTTGACCCTTAGCAAAAATTCTGGTCTGGAGCGTTTTCTCATAAGCATCAGCAAGCTTCTGGTGGTACCGTAGACTACGGACTTGGGCCAGCTCTCTTGCTTCTTCCAATCCTTCCAAGTCTGCCACTCTTGCTTCAGCGCAAATATCAGCATCAGCTTCCAGATCCATCCCATGCAAAATCCTTGGGCTAGGCACTAATAATTCTGTGGGGGAAATAGCATCAGTGCCGTAGACTAGGGAAAATGGGGTGAAGCCTGTTGCTGTTTTGGTTGATCCACGATAGGCCCATAATGTGTCTGCCAGATGAGAACTCCAGCCTTTGCCGTAGTCAAAAACCATTTTACTCAAAATACGCAACAACATGCGATTAGTTGCCTCCGCTTGTCCATTGCCTTGAGGATAATAGGGCGTGGATCTGCGGTGCTTGATTCGATAATGCTCCAAAACTTCTCTAACATTCTTATTCACAAAAGGGGTACCATTATCACTAATGATTTTGTGAGGGATGCCAAACCTTGTGATAATGTGTTCGCAGATGAAATTAGCCACGGCTGCACCAGTTGCCTTGCGAAGGGGAATGGCTTCAACCCACTTTGAAAAGTACTCGGTGGCCACCAAGATCCAGATGTATCCACCAGAAGATGGATTGATTGGTCCAATGAGGTCTAGCCCCCAAGTGTGAAAAGGCCATGGTGTTGCCATGTTCTGCAGACTAGTTGGATGTGTGTGAATGAGATTAGCTTGAAGCTGGCAAGTGTGACAAGATTTCACGAAGTCTGCCGTGTCTTTCTTCATGGTTGGCCAATAATAGCCAAGAGTCAACAGCAGCTGGTATAATCTTTTCTTGCCTTGATGTTTTCCACACTCTCCGGAATGGGCTTCTTTCATCACGGTTTGAGATTCTGCCAGACTGAGGCATCTTAAGGGATCACCGTGGAACCCCTTTCGGAATAATATGCCTCCTTCCACAAAGTACCTTGTGGCTAACTTCTTGATTCGGATTGCTGCCTGGCTGGTCTGCGGTAGAATATTCTCAATGAGGTACTCGAGAAAAGGGGTGCGCCAATCACTAGAAACAAATGTTGCATAAATTTGATCGGACTCATGCTGGTGTTGACAGAATGAGCACTGTTCCTGTAGACTGGCTGCTTCTTTACTCATGCTGGGCCAGAAATAACCCAGGCGCTGCAGTCTACGGTAGAGACTTACCCCATCTCTGAGTTCACAGCACTTCTTGTGGACCTCTATCAATTTCTTTGCTGCCTCTTGGAGGTTCACACATCTTGCTAAGACTCCTCCAGGCAGTCTACGGTAGAGATCACCAGCAATCAGCACATAATCTTTGAGCACTTTCAGGTCTGCCACACCTTCAGGTGACATAAGCTTGGCTTTTATAGGCATCCGCCAGTCTTCAACATCAAGGTTTTGTTCCTTGAATTTCTCTCTCAGCAGATCAGTGATAGGCATGCTTCTCTTATCAATTGTGACATCTACCTTTGATCCTTCAAATGAAACTTGGGAACCCAAGGTTGCAAGAGCATCGGCGTACCGGTTTTCGCACCTCATGGCATGAGAGATTTCAAAAGTGTCGAACTTTTCCTCTAATTTCTGGGCTAAGGCACGGTACAGTGCTAATGATGGTTCTTTGAGGGAGAACTCGCCCTTGGTCTGGCAGATTATAAGGTTGGAGTCTCCAATCACCCGTAGATGCTTTATTCCCATTTCGTGGGCAATGGCCAGCCCGGTGATGTAGGCTTCATATTCTGAGGCATTGTTGGAGCATGAGAAGTCAAGTTTGAAAGACTTAGCTATAGTCTCTCCGTCTTCTCTTATCAGCACAATTCCAGCCCCACTTGAGTTAGATGTTGAAGAACCATCAAATTTCAGCGTCCATGTTGAGTCCACCAGACCTGCCAACAGAGCTTCTCCTATTTCCCCAGGTACTTCATGCGAGATCGATGAGCTATCTTCTCCTGGGAATTGTGCAAGGAGGTCTGCTATGGCTTGACTCTTGATTGCCGTGGGCGTTTCGGTGATTATCTCATATTGAGATAATTGCAAGAGCCACTGAGCCAATCTGCCAGATAGGATCGGTCTGTGCAGTAGACTTCTAATTGGATGGGACTTAGTCATCAGTTGAATTTTGTGGACCAAGAAGTAGTGCCGTAGACGCTGTGATGCATATATTAAGGCTAAACATGCCCGTTCAGCCCCCGAGTATCTTGTCTCAGCATCTCTAAGTGCACAGCTGACATAGTAGATTGGCTTTTCGATCCCATCTTCATCTTTTTGGGCCACTAAGCCCCCAATTGCTTCACTATTGGAAGCTAAGTACAAACGCAATGGTCTGCCAGGGACTGGAGCACATACGGTGGGGAGCTTAGTCATGATCAGTTAGATTTTCTCAAAGGCTTGCTGGCACGCCTTTGACCAAACAAAAGGAACTCCTTTCTTCATCAGAGGTGTGAACACGGCTGTCACTGCTGCCAAACCAGGGATGAATCTCCTAATGTAGGACAATCTCCCTAAGAAGCTCTTCAATTCCTTGTGAGAGGTTGGTGCCTTCATGGTTGCTATGGCGGATGCCTTGGCTGGATCAACATCAATTCCACGGTTGTGGACCAAGAAGCCCAGGAACTTTCCAGCAGACACCCCAAAGGCACATTTAAGGGGGTTCATCTTGAGTTTGTAGAGTCGGCATCTGTCAAACACCTTTCTTAAGATTCTAAGATGATCTTCCCTTTTCTTGGACTTCACCACTATGTCATCCACGTAATCTTCAATTTCTTTGTGCATCATATCGTGGAACATGGCTGTCATAGTCCTTTGGTAGGTAGCACCGGCATTTTTGAGACCGAAGGGCATGACGGTGTAATAAAAATTGCCGATTGGTGTGCGAAAGGCAGTCTTTTCAGCATCTCTGGTGGACATGCGGATTTGATTGTAGCCACTAAATCCGTCCATAAAGGAAAACATGGCATGACCGGCGGCTGAATCTATCAACAAATCCATGTTTGGAAGAGGAAACTCATCCTTTGGACATGCTTTATTAAGATTTCGAAAATCAACACAACATCTGATCTGCTCATTCTTCTTCTTGACCGGTACAATGTTTGACAGCCACCGTGGATGCTGAATTGGTTTAATGAAACCAACAGCAAGTAATTTTTTCACTTCTTGTGTGATTTGTGCTTCTACTTCTGTATGGAAGGTTCTCATGGGCTGCACCACAGGTCTGGTACCGAGCTCCACATTCAAAGAATGAGCCACTAACCCCGGGTCTATCCCCGGCATCTCATGATAATCCCAAGCAAACACATCTTTATATTCATGCAGCAGATCAATCAAGCATTTTCTTTCTTTGGCAGACAAAGACTTGCTAATTGATATAGGCTTGCTAACATTAGGATCATTGCTTAAATTAATTACCTCAAGTTCTTCTTTTGAAGTCAGGTTTGGTTCAGCTGTGGTGGACTTCTCTTTTTTCATTGTTGTAGACTCTGTCTGGTCTACCGTAGCTTCTTTTCCAGAATTCGTCACCGTAGACCGTGCATGATCCACCATAGATCTTCCAGGACCCATTACGGTAGACTCTGTTTGATCCTCCTGCAGCTTCTTTGGAATTCATTGCTGTGGACTCTGTCTGATCCACCGCAGGTCTTTCAGAGTTAATTGTCGTGGACTCTGTCTGGTCTACCACAAGTCTTTCAGAATTAATTGCCATGGACTCTGTTTGGTCCACCATAACTTTTTGGGGATTCATTACCGTAGACTGTGCATGGTCTACCGTAACTTCTTCAGAGCTCATTGCTGTAGACTGTAGTTGATTTACCACAACTTTTCCAGAATTTTCAGTCTGCTGTATCAAGTGGCATGAGGGCTGCAGACCACCCCCTTCAGGTGTGGGACCTTCTTGCTGTGGGCAATCAGGCCCCATGCACCTTCATAAGCGATAGACAATGCGTCCATCGGGGAGTTGGACACGCACGCATTATGGTGGACTCCCCTGTTCAACTTCACATTCCTTCCTTTTCTTCTTTCGCTGAAGCAGCTCCCGTAGATCAATTTCAGGATCATCTTTAATATCTTCCCATGCAGGGAGTGGTGTTCCACATGGTCTCACAATGGATGGTTCTTCCGTGGACGCTAAATCATCATAAAGAGCCGCTTCAACAAAATGAGCTTCAGTCTGATCGTAGGGGCAAGAGTTTGCAGCTATGCGGATTGGTTTGTCATTGAGTCTCCCTTTGACACATTGATGATAGGTGGATGACACCAATTTATGTTTGTGCAGCCAAGGTCTATCGAGGAGCACATGGTAAGGAGTTTCCGCATTCACCACATGGAATCGTGTGAGTGCCACAATTGGCCCCACTTTCAAGACAAGTTGTACATGCCCCATTGTATACTCAGTCACTCCTCCAAATCCGGTCACTTCCATGGGAGAGCCTTGGATCTTCTGCTGTGACACATTTGCAGCTTGGAAAGTGCTTAACGGAATGAGGTTTAGACATGAACCAGTGTCCACCAGAGCACGCCTAACCTGAACATCTTTCACTACCGCAGACAGGTAGAGTGGACGTCTATGGTCCGGGTATTGAACCTCCATATCTTCATCCGTGAAGGTTATGGCATTTGTGGTTTCCAAAAAGGCACGGCTGGCATGAGCTTCTGCAGTAAAACAAGTGGCTCCTGATTCTGCCGCTATCGTGATGAGTGCTTCTGTTGCTGCATTTCTTGCCTCAGGTCCGAATCCCAGCTGGTTGAATAATGACTTGAACTTTGGGCTCTTTTGTAGAGTCCTAACAGCTGCTGGTACCAGAGAGGCACTTGCTGCGGCAGACTCTTCTGCCTCTATGTCACTCACATTCCCGTGGATCACCACTGATACTACAGCCTTGCCTTTACCCTTGTTGTAGTTAGGAAAAGGTGTCTGATGGACCTTCTGTTGCTCTTCTGAGAGTTGTAAGGTACCATTTTGGATTTTACGGTTGACCTCCCATCTGAGGGTTCGGCAGTCCACCGTGGGGTGATTCACGTATCTATGGTAGCGGCAATATTTGGGATCTTTCTGTTCTTCTGCAGTGGGTTGCTTGCTGATCTTTGGAAGCTTGATCACTTGATCTTGAACCCACTTGTCAAAAATAGCCATCATTTCTTCGGCTGTAAAAGGTAATGGAGGTGGCTCCTCATAGGCCTTGTCTGTTGGATTCTTTCGTTTGGTACCGCTAGGTGCGGTTACGGTGGACACAGTGAGAGTCTGTGGTAGACTCTTCTTGTCTCTGGCTTTTTCAACTTGAGGCTTGACTGAAATGGTGGTTTTTCTTGCCTTTTGGAGTAGAGGGGTGAACCGTGTGATGTCTAAGTTCTCCAAGTGGGCACGAAATTCGGGTAGCATATTGTCAATGCATACCTCCACTAGCTCTCCCTCTTGATACTTCACATGACAATCCAAGGACACGTCCCGGAAGCGGTGGATGTACTTCACCAGGTCTTCCCCGGTCTGCTGCTTGGTGCTGTGCAAGTTGACAAGAGTGATCTTCTCTTCAACATGGAAATATTTGCTGCAGAAGCTTTCCACCATGTCTTCCCATGTTCTGATGGATCCAGCAGGCAGCACTGTGTACCAAGTGTATGCCCTATCCACCAGAGACTTCGAGAACTCCCGCAGACAAAGATCACCATGTGCAGCAAAGGGTCCCATGGAATCCAGAAACTTACTGATGTGTTCCATGGCACTTCCTTTTCTTCCGTCAAATAATGCAAAGACAGGTGTGTCATACTTCTCCAGGTATGGCTCTTTCAAGAGTTCGATGGGATAAGGGGGTCTCCTCACAAAGTGTCTAGGCTCCTTCCGGGGCCTTTCTCTCTCTTGCTTGAGTAAGTTTGCCACATCAGACATGGTGACAAACGGTGTGTCATTTTTGTTGTGAGACTCCCTCTCTTCATGGTTGCGGTTGTCGTTCTTGTTTTGGTGGTCTTCCTTGTTACCGTTGGCTTCCTTTAGTTGTCTTAAGGATTCAGCAAGTTCAACTTGGTTCTGCTGCATCCCCTTGATCATTTCGAACATCAATGCCATTTGCTGTGGTCCACCAACAGGGATTTCTCCACCACCAAGGACTTGTCCGCCACCGTGAGCTTGTCCACCACCCAAGGGATTTTCTTCCCTAAGTGTCTGTCCACCACCGTGGGCGTGGGTCTCTCCCATGGCATGGCTGTGGCCTTGAGATTCCACTTCAGCATGGGAATTAGCTACTGAATTTTGTTTGGTAGATCTTTTAGGTGGCATGGTTGTAGCCCCCAAGTACTGTGGATCAGCTTCAGAATGATGAAACGAGGGAAGATTGCAACTCAACTCCCCAGTGGAGTCGCCAAAATGTGGATGCACAAAATTTCTGCACCGGATGGGCCACGTGTCAATCCACGGATGGGCTAAACACGGGCTGAGTTTGTGTGTGGGGGATGTTGAGCCCAAAACTCTACACCAAGTGTGGTAGACCACTTGGTGGCTGATGGTGCATTCCCTCTGGTATTCTTCAATCCACCAGGCTGCAATACTCACGTAGGAGGTTACGGTGGACTAATAAAACCAATGCCGCAGATCAAAATAGGCTAATAATTTTGAACTCTACTTCCACCAGAACATTCAGTAATTGCATCGTAGTGATAATAACACATGAGAAATGTATTACAAACTTTGCACATGACAAATAAAATCGATCTCATAGACTGAGATTTAGTACAATGAACTCAACCCTTTCAAGAAGCAATAATCAATGACAGTGAATACAATATGCATGACAAGTAGCAGAAATCAAGGATCAGCGCCGTGGATCAAGAGGCTGAGCATAATACACTTGACTTCTTCTATGACTTGCAAAAAGGGTAGGAGCAAATCAAAGAAACATGATAAATCATAGAACTTAGGAGATTTGGGAGTAGGAAGAGAATCATTTACTGTGCAAAACGTACATGAGTCAGTACTATGAGTTGGGTTAAGTGTTTGATGTAAGTTTTCTGTTGTGGCAGACTAAAAGTACTTTTAGTCTACCGTGGACCTACGGGAAGTGTCCTGTGGACTATTGTTGGTTATCTGCCTCCTTTGAGCTTTTGAAGTCAGCTCTTATGGAGAATAAATTTCAGTCTGAAAGTTTTCTGATCAGCCAACCAACCCCTTATTCCTTCTTCCCACCCCTATTTATAATGGTGTTTGTATCTAATGGTTTTATTTGTTATCCTCCTCATCATGAGAATCATTGTTTAACCAAGAGATAAAGGGGCTGAGATTTGACAAAGTTTAATGTTTGGGGCTGAGCTGATGGTTTTCATCCGCCGCAGATCTGATTTGATCTGCGGTGAACGGCGGATTTCAGGCTATTTATGAGGAAGGAAGTGATGAGCATTTAATGCTCGGTAATGATCTGAAATAATTAAGATGACTTGACCCACAAACGTTTTGCATTAATTAGATTTGATCTTACCATTTTTGGTATTTTTTCCCCAGCAGATCAATACCTTTTTTGTTGCGGCAGATCAAATAAAATTTGAGTAAATTGATTCCCCTACCTCCAAACCTTGCTTCCTAAGTTCCATGATGTGGAGGAGCAAGGACCACCGGAGTGCTGGGCTGTGGTGGTCGTTGCCCTTGAGTTGTGGTGGCTATGGCAGATTTCTCAAGTCTTTTTTAGCCTTGATTATCATTTCTGTTCCAGCTGGTGCTGCCGTGGACTACTTTGTGATGAAGTCCACCGCGACCAGTGGACAAAGGAAATAACCAGCTTGCCTTTCATCATTACTCACTTCAGCTGGTACTGATTTGGGCGGCCATGGGAGATTTCTTGGTCTTTTCAGCCCTTGCCTCATCCTCTTCGTCATCTTCTTCGTCACTTGCTGCAGCTAGCGCCGCCGCAGATCGTTTTTGTGACTGAGTTTGCTGTGGACCGCTGGGTAATCCGCCGTGGACCACTGGGTGGTGTGGAGGACCAGCTCTTTTCCATTTTTCTGGGCTTTGGCTGATGCTACCGTGGACCATTTTTTCTGGAACCATGGTGCTTATCTGTTGGTTAATGAAGAAAACCAACATTTTGTCATGATTTTGGTAGCTTTGGAAATCTGATTCTTCCTTGGAAATGTCTCCCTTCAGTGCCTCGAGCACCGCGCCAAGAGAGGAGGGAAAGAATGATGCTTGAGAGCCATTTTCCCTCTCCTTTTCAAATTATTTCAGGATTCTTTTGTGCGGCAGACCTGAATTTGATGACCAGGTGGGCTGGGCTTCCCCTTCCTCTTTTGGGCTTTGGGCTCGGTGGATGGCTTTTGGGCCATTTTTATTCATGTTTTGTTTACCGTGGATCACTGGTGTTGTTGGGCTTTAGGCCCCTGGTGGATCACTGAGATGTTGGATTTGGTCCACCGTGGACTGAAAAAATGGGTCTCTACAATACTCAAACAAGTTGTAAGATAAACCAGCTTGGATCTGATAATGGTGGTAAGTACAAGTCTGATCCATTTTTTAAAGTCTGTCAAGCTGAAGGTATTGCTCGCCACTTCACAGTTAGAGGTACCCCACAACAAAATTGAGTGGCTAAGAGAATGAATCACACTTTGCTGGAGAAGGTGCGGTGTATGTTGTCTCAAGCAAACTTGGGTAAAGAATTTTGGGCTAAGACAGTGTCATATGCATGTCAGATCATCAACCGTCTGCCTATAGCTGCGAATGAGGGGAAGACTCCCCTACAGCTATGGTCTTGATCCCCTACTACTGATTATGATTCTTTTCACATATTTGGTTGCCATGCATATTATCATGTACAAGAATCGAAATTAGACCCTAAAGCTAAGAAAGCTGTTTTCTTGGTTTTCTTGGGCTTTAATTCAGGTGTGAAAGGATATAAGCTTTGGTGTCCTAAGACAAAGAATATAATTCATAGTCGAGATATGAGATTCAATGAATATGATATTGTCAAGCCCATTTGACCCTCGTGTCGTGGTTCTCACAATCTATTTGATCTATATCATAAACATCATGTTTAGAAAAACATGGTGAAGAAAAATATCGAAATAAGCCATTGTGCATGACAAGGAAGATGCATGAAGGCGTGGAAAATCCATTCATTTTACTAAAAACAACAAAGAAAAGTTCCAACACTTTTTAGCCTTAGCGACTTTCATCTGATCATAAAATATGAGAAATTTCTTAGCAAATGAATATCTTGAGATTGTCAAAATGTAAGGGAGTTCTTAGGTGATAATCTGTTTCGTGATTGTGAGAAATCTGAATCTAGTGATTCGATTACGGAAGTAACTACCATGAATTATGATTGAAATAAAAATGTGCGTCAACACATCTTGAAAATGTTTAATTTTAATGCTAAACTCAAAGTTATGGACCTTGCTTTTCCAAAAGGAGTATTAGTTCTGTTACACCATAAAAATATATATATATATATATATATATATATATATATATATATATATATATATATATATATATATATTACATATATAATTTGGCCACCATGATGTGTTAATTTGACAGCCATAATTATGTATGTTTTATATACAGAGTGACATGTAAAAAACATGTGTCATTATATTGAAGCACTAAAGCCATTTACCACACTTCCACTTTTCAAGGGATAGTAGGGTAGTTATTGGCTTGAATTATGGAAGCACTATAGCCACTTACCACACTTCCATATTATATGGGTTAGTGGGATAGTTATTGGCTTGCTATTTTTATGGGATTTGAAGAGAAGATCAAGGCTTAATCAAGGCTTGGAATGTAAACGTTGGAGTTGGCTTATAAATAGTGAACCCAAGTGCATTTCAAACACACACACACCCCCAAACAAACCTAAGAAACACTTGTTAGATCAAAAGTTACTGTTTCTTTAGAACCTTAGAGAGCTTTCATTGTAGCTTCTAGTGTTTTCTCACTACAACAATATGCTTATTTGGTGACGAAATCTAGCGATAATTTTTTTTTTTTTCTTGTCGCCAAATATATATCTTAGGCGACCAAATATTTTTTTTTGTCTCCAAATATAAACATTAGGCGATGACATATTCTTTGTCGCCAAATGTATATCTTAGGCGACAAACTATAAACTTCGTTACCAAATAAATATGTTAGGCGATGAAATATAAAATTCGTCACCAAATATATATATTAAGTGACGAAATATAAACTTCGTCGCCATATTGTTAAACACATATTAGATTGGGCGACGAATAATGTTTTTTGTCGCCTAAAGGTTATATCTTAGGCGACAAAATATAAACGTCGTCGCCAAATATATATCTTAGGTGACAAAATATAATCTTCGTCGCCAAATTATAAAACATAGATTAGGTTGGGCGACGAATACCCTTTTTCGTCGCCTAAAGGTTATATCTCCCTCGACGAATTGTAGAACACATATTAGATTGGGCGACGGATAACATTTTTCGACGCCTAAAGGTTATATCTTGGACAACGAAGTATAAATTTTGTCGCTGAATTGTAAAACGCAGATTATATTGAGAGACGAAAAATGGTTTTCGTTGCCTAAAGGTTAAAAAAAAAAATAAGGCACCCTCCTTCTACAGGTTGGCACTTTTTTTTTCCATGTTTAGGCGACGAAATATAAACCTTGTCACCGAATTGTAAAACACATATTAGATTGGGCAACAAATAACGTTGTTCGTCGCCTAAAGGTTAAAAAATAAAAAATAAAAAAAAGGGCGCCAAAACATTTTACTTTACCGCCTTTTTTTTTTAGATTTAGGTGACGAAAAATCGTTTTTTGTTGCTCAAAGATATCATTAGGCCCTAAAATATCATTGTAATTTGTGTTTACAATTTGACTATATATGGTCACAGATGAAGCAAAAATATAAAAAAATACATGCAAGTACTCACTACGTGCAATTGAACTCCTGACCTTGAAATGCCCAGTAAGTGTCATATGTTAAGGAAACTAATGCCTATCTTCATAAGAAGGTAATGTCATATGTCCAATCGGACCGTTAACCTAGTGAATTGGTACCAAAGTTGGTACGGTTGTTAAATAATATCACTTATTCAATTGAACCGATAAAACCTAGTAAAACTTGTGCAACCCAGATGTGTTGTCTCTTAATTTGGAGCAAAAATACGTTTATAGGTTTATTCCAGCATAGTTATGATCGGACCAGACCGGCTAGTCAGACCATTAACCTAGTGAATTGGTACCTAAGCTGGTTTGGGTATTTAATTAGATCACTTATGCTATTGAACCGGATAAACCCAATAAAATGTACAAAATAAGTGAGTTGTTTATTAATTCTGAGCAAAATTACATTTATAGGTCTATTGCAACATAGTTATTAAACTCAGATATGACCGACGAGTTACACCATTAACCCAATGAACTAGTACCTAAGCCGATTTAGGTGTTTAATTAGACCACTTATACTATTGAACCAGTTAAACCCAGTAAAACCAATGGGTTTTGTGCAATTCCTAGTCAACCCGAACGTGTTGTTTCCACTGGGTCAGGTTTGTAATTCTTAAAGAAATTACTTTTATACGTCAACTTTTCTAGTTTTATGCTATTTAAAATTGGGCAATTTGGTAATTTTCAATGAATTAGAAACCTAAAAGGACTAAAAAAAGTGATCTCAATACTTGCCGTATCCCTATACCTATGTTAGGTGTGTGCAAATCATATTGTTCCAGAAACTCTATTTATTACTTCTTTTATTGTTTTCAACTTTTCATATTCGTTTACTTTAAGTTTTTTAGTTCATAATTTATTTGGATGTTACAATCTAAAATTTTATTATTCATTTTAGTATAACAAATTTTAAAATCTATTTATTTATATTTTAAATTTTTTATTTGATCATGTGGTTTGGTTAGTGACCCACTGGTTGAAACAGTGATCCAATGACCTGGCTCCTAAAAGTCTCACCCCTTTATGAGGGCGTGGGTTCGATCCTTAATTATGTGGTTCGACTGATGATCCATTAGTTGAACCATTGGCCTAAGTATCACAAAAAAGGCCATGGCCCATGGCTTGACCCGGTAGCTCACTGATTCACTAGGCTTATGGGTAGCCTAGTCCGGTCATATTTAGGCCCATGTGTCCATTGACCCACCAAGCTTATGGGCAAGCCGGCATCATATTTGGGCCCATGAAGGATTCAAACTTATGACATGAGGATGAAAACTCATATACCACGTACTTAACCACTAGATCACATTAGTATTATATTTTATTTTACTTCAAAATATATATAGATCTGACCCATTTACTTCAAAATAAAACTCACCATTATTTTTAATTTATATTTACTTATGATAATTACACATGTTAATATTATAAAATATAAATATATAACTTCACTAACTTAATATATAATTTTACTAACTTAATATAATTACACTAACTTAAATATATAATGAGTGTACGTAATATTATATTTATTATCACAACTAACTATAATATATGCCGTATTTTCATAAAAGGAAAAAACTAACTATAATATGAAATAGTATACTCAAGCAAAACATGTAAACAAACTATCAGCAAAAAAATAGAAACGTATTTCATCAAAAAATAAAAATAAATAATGAAAAAGAAGAAGGAGGTTAATAAAAACAATGAAAGAAAGTCTTGGGTTCTCCTAGGGGCGGAGCTAGAAAAAATATTTGGGGTGGGCTGGACATATTAAGTAATTATCGACAGTTTGAGATAATTTTATTTAGTAAAAAAGTACACCTAATTAAGGGGAAAATAATGAACTTTCCCTCTATGAACCTCTCTATGCATTAACTAGTGAAAAAACTTATTTTAAATTTTCAAATTCCAATCAAATTTCAAATCATCCAAACACCCACTCAAACCTCATAAATTTGTGAGTAAATCAACAAAAATCAAAATCAAAATCAAAATTAATTTTTATACATCATGGAAAAAATTATAAAATAAACAAATAATATTAATCAAATAAACATGTAATGCCTGACCTGCTCCCAAACCACCACAATCACAAACTGACAAACATAAATAAATTCAAATATCAATATTTTTTGAGTCACTGTATTGCTCTTACTTTTAAAAACTAAAACATTCAATGAACTAGAAAATGAAAATGTTAAGTTTTTAAGTTCAGACCTGTGATTCCACAATAATGTCATAATTAATTTAATAGACAAATAAATACATTATATTTTAAAAAAAAAAATTACTGAACATATAATCTAAAACCATTAAGACAACTTTTTAAAATGTATTCTTACCATTTTATAAATCAAATAAAAAAAATATCACACTATTAAATAATAATAAAATTCATACAAATATCTAACCCAAATCAATTTCCAAGACCACTCTCCTGCCTTTCATTCTTTTTGTAAAGAAAGACACCACCCAATTCTAGACCCACGTGGGGTCATGAGAGCCACATGTAATGTATAGTGGTTTTTTTTTACTTTTCTCTTTCTTTTTTTCTTAACTCAGCTGATGAGAGAGTGATTTATTGGACTTCTTTTTTTTTTTTCTTTAACTCAGCCGTAGTTACAAGAAAAAGAGAAAGAGAAAGTGATTAAGTGATATATACCAGTGGAGTGAGAGAGTGTGTGTGAACCAGTGAACTGCTACTTGCTAGGCTAGTCATGGTGGAGATGCAAGCAGCGAGGGACAAGCGGCACAGCTAGAGACCACGACCAGAACGCGGCGGCGGTGGGCGGTGGATTTAGCATATTCTCATGGGTGAGTGGGTCACGGCGCTGGCAGAGAATAAAGAGTGATTTGGGATTTGTTTGATATGTGATTTGGGTTTTGTTGTTGGAGATTTGAGATTTGTTTTGTTAGAAATTGGGGCACGGTGAGTTTTTTTTTTAATGAATAATTGAGAATTTAATTTTTAGATTTGGGTGGGTTAGGGCTTGAATTTACTGGGCTAGGGCTTGAGCTTTCTTTCTTTCTTTTCTTTTCTTTTTTCTTTTTTTTTTTTTTTTTTAATTTATTATAATTTAAAATATTTATAAAAAAAAAAAAAAAAAAAAAAAAAAAAAAAAGCCTTGACTGGGCTATAGCCCAATCTAGCTTACACATAGCTCCACCTTGGGCTCCCCTGCTCCCTTAGTTTCTCTTCTTTAATAATATTGCCAATTATCAAAAAAGAAAGAAAGTCTACTTGCATATATATATATATATATTAATTTCTCTTACCTCCACTACACTACCACACATGCACTACTCCTCACCAAACCCCACTCATGACTACAAAGGAATCTTGCCATATCTTTTGGTTTCTTTTTCCATGATTTTTTCTTTCTTTCATTTTAGTTTGAGCAATGGAAATAAAATAGGTTTATTGTATTGTACTGAAATGTCGTTTTGGTTCATGATGTATTGACAGGTTGTATTTATGGAAGTCGAATTTCTCGGGATTTCTTGAAGTTTGAAGCACAAGGTCAGTTTCTTTAAAGAATCATTTTTATAGGAAAATTTCTACTTTTGTGGTTGAAAGTCTTGATTTTTTATTTGATTTGAACATGAATGTGGTTGAGTTTGCTTGAATGGAGGTTGGTTTAATTGTTGTAAAGCGAGTGGAATTTGAATGGATCTTTGTGTGTGGTCATTTTTATTGTATGGTTAAGATTTTAAGGAGTTCATTTTAAGGAGTTCTGGCTAAAACTCCTCTCAGGTACCTTATATTTATGTACTTCAATTTAATATATCCTATTAGTACCTTATGTTTATGCACTTCAATTTAAAATATCCTATTAGTACCTTATGTTTATGTACTGTTCTTGTTGCATTTTGTGGAGGGTTATGTTAGAGCAAGCGGGTGGCTTGCATGGTGTTATAAGGTGGTTTAAGTTTATATTGGGAGTGTTTGATTGTTGAGTTGGTTTTAGTTGATTATTTTGTTTTAATGACTTTGCTTATCAATTATTTTGTTATTTTTATGAAATAGGAAACAAAAATCTGGAAAAAAAAAAGAAAAAAAAAAAGACATGGATAAAGAGTTGGATAACACTGGGTAGTACAACTAATGGTAGAATGAGTCCACAATATTTTGAAGGGGTGGATTCGTTTATTAATTTTGCAAAGGCAGTTGTGGACAAGAATGGTAATATTCCATGTCCATGTCTTAACTGTGTAAACATCTATCGACAAACCCTTGGTACTGTGCAAGTTCATTTGGTTCAACGTGGGATTATGCAAACTTACATTAAGTGGTACGAGCATGGAGAACCCCGTGTATCGAACAATACTCATTGTAATGAAATGTCGGACACTGATTGTACAAGTGGTATTGATGCCTTGGTGGAAGACCAAATGAGAGGACAGTACAATGATATGGCCCAAGATGAGGTCCAAGATGAGGAAGTGCGTAATTTTGACAAACTTTTGGATGATGCCAAGCGTGAGGTCTATCCGGGTTGCACAGATTATACTTTATTGAAGTTCGTGATTGAGATGATGAATGTAAAGGTAATGACCAACTTGACTAATAAAGGGCTTGACATGATATTGGACTTGTTGATTAAGCTTTTGCCAAAAGGTAACTTGGTTCCGAGATCAACTTATGAAGCAAAGAAGATTTTACGTGACTTGGGCTTATCATACGAGCACATCCATGCATGTAAAAATGATTGTGCACTCTTTTGGAAGGAAAATGCAAATTTGGATGAATGTCCGGTGTGTAAGGAGTCCAGATACAAGGTTAATCATGCAGGTGGTATGAAGATTGCTCATAAAGTATTACGCTACTTCCCATTGACACCGAGATTGCGGAGATTGTACATGTCAAGAAAGAGGGCTGAAGATATGAGATGGTACAAAGACAAAAGAGTGGATGACGGGGTATCAAGGCATCCAGCTGATAGTGAGGAGTGGAAGGAGTTCGATGTGCAACATCCTGAATTCGCCCTTGAACCTCGCAATGTGAGATTAGGATTGGCCACAGATGGATTCAACCCTTTTGGGAATATGAATAACAGTTACAGTATGTGGCCTGTCATACTCATTCCTTATAACCTACCACCTTGGTTGGTTATGAAGGAGCCTTTTTTTATGTTGTCCTTACTTATTCCTGGACCCCATCAACCAGGAAATGACATTGATGTTTATCTGAGACCATTGGTGGATGAGTTGAAGGAGTTGTGGCAAGATGGTGCACTAACTTACGATGCCTCAAGTGGTATGACGTTTCAGATGCATGTAGCTTTGTTGTGGACAATACATGACTATCCTGGATTTGGTAACGTGTCTGGGTGGAGAACAAAGGGTTATCATGCTTGTCACACTTGCAATGACAAACCACATTCAGAATCATTGGAAAGTAAAATTGGATACACTAATCATCGAGGCTACTTGCCTGTGGACCATCCCTGGCGAAGGAGTAGGGCATTCAATGGTAAAGTTGAGAAACGGAAGAGATCTTTGGAGTTACCGGTGGAAACTATAAAAGAGCAGTTAGAAAACATGCCAGGTATCACTTTAGGGAAGAATCCAAATGGGAAAAGATCACGTGAACTGATTGGGGAACCAAATTGGAAAAATGTAAGTATCTTGTACGAACTACCATACTGGATGAATAAGAAGCTTAAACACAATATTGATGTCATGCATGTGGAGAAAAATATTAGTGAAAGTACATTCAGAACGATGTTAGGCATTGATGGAAAGAACAAGGACACTGATAAAGCACGAATGGACTTGAAAAAGATGAACATAAGGCAAGATTTGCATCTAAAAGAACGTCCTGATGGATGATGACATATTTTCTCATTTGAAGTAATCTTTTTTGTTTTTGTATTGTTAAAAGACATCTTTTTCATTTGTATTAATCGCACTCTGTAGTTAGATGGACCTTCAATTGTAAGTACTCGGGAACTATTCCAATCTCTTCCATTCCCCTTTTTTGTGTTTAAGGAATGAGCTAAAGGGTTTGGTTCCTTTGCTTTTGTGGGCTGACAAGCCTTGCTTCATCTAATATAGTATGTTTATTCATAATTAACAAATTATGGTACTCATTGTATTTATGATAAATTTAAACTTGTATATTATTTACATATGGAATGTATGGATGATTTGTTTATGGATATGTTGTTGAAAATGAATTGATTTCTTAATAACAGGTGGTAATGAGTAGGTATATATATATATATATTTGGTGATTGGCGACGCATATTTTCGTCGCCTAATAGGTTGAAAAAAAAAAAAAAAAAAATTGGCGACGAAATGATTCGTCGCCTGAAAATCAATAGGCGGGGATATAAAATTCCTCGCGTAAAGATTATTTAGTGACAAAACTAAGTTTCGTCGCCTATAGATTTTTGGGCGACGAATTATGTTTCAGCGACAAATAAACTTTTGGCAACAAAAATAAATTCGTCGCCAAATACTATTTAGGCAATGAAATTAATAGGCGACGAAAACATTCGTCGCTAAATGTTGAAACTATTAGGCGACAAAAATATTTTGTCGCCAGGACTTTTCGGCTACCAGCATTAGTTGATGAAACAATTTTTGTCGTCTAATGTATTATTTCATCACCTAGTACATCAAGCGACGAAATTGAGACTTTTGTGTGACGAAAAGGTTTTGTTGTTATAGACCTATTTTCTTGTAGTGTCTTAGAGAAAGATTATTTAGGAAAGAGAGTGTGTTGAGTCACTTTACATGTTTGTAAGTATTCCTTCGATTGATGTCTTGAATACATAAGAATGGTTTACGTAAATATTATCTTATTTGACGCTTTAGTTACCTCGATTGTATTATGTTACTTTAGCTAAGGCGTAGTTACCTCGATTTACATTGTTTAGTTGCTTTAGTTATATGTTACTTTATTTGACACTTTAGTTACCTCTATTTCATTATTTTTTACTTTAGTTAAGGAGTAGTTACCTCAATTAGTATTAGTTACTCTATATTTAACTTAATTTGTTAGTTTAATTAATTAATTAGTTGCCTTAGCCTACCTAAATTAGTTTAATTAATTAGTTACCTTAGTCTACTTAGAATTAGTTTAATTAATTAATTTTTATCTGCCTTAGCTTAGTTGGTTAGCTTAATTAGTTGTTATTCTCTTATTTACTTGTATTAGTTTAATTAGTTAATCTTATTTATTGCTATTTTCATTATTTTTCTTTGTTTGCATTTTATTTTAAAGTCTTTTGGGCAAAGACAGTTACCGAGCCTACTAGCCTTTTAGATCGAAATCAGATTGTGGTGCTAAGCTTGCTTTAAGGCACTAGACTTTCATCTTGCATAGTTATTTGTTTCCTTCAAACAAATAGGCGACCAATCCTTGTTAATTCTAGTTTGGCAACAAACAAATTAGCGACCATAGTGGGAGCATTATGCCAGCAAAGAAAAATTAATGGAAAGATATTCAAGATTTGGTCTTGATGAGATTTATGGCCAATATAAAGAAAATAGGGTCAGATTGAACCAACTTGAAGTTGAAGATTCGTTGGGTTATTACTATGAATCGGATGAAGATTATTACAAAAGGAGATCTAACATCCGAATGTTGTATGAACAAAATTCTATGTTATGGGAAGAATATCAAAAGACATATAAATGGCTTTATGAAAATTTTCCAAATGATTTTCTTCCACAACAGTATGGCCGTGATTGTTTCATAGAAAATAATCAATATGGCCAATGGAATTATAATCAAGAATTAGAATTTGATAGACATAGAATGTCTTATGATTCTAATCTTGAAAGAAATGAATACCCACAACAATATGGTCATGAATATTATGGCCAATCCAATTATAATCAAGAATTAGAATTTGATAGATATAGAATGTCCTATGATTCTAATCTTGAAAGGGATGAATACCCACAACAATATGACCATGAATATTATGGCCAATCCAATTATAATTAAGAATTAGAATTTGATAGACATAAAATGTCCTATAATTCCAATCTTGATATGGATGAATACCCACAACAATATGACCATGACTATTATGGTCAATCCTATAACCAAGAATTAGAAATTGATAGACATGAAATGTTCTATGATTCTAATCTTGAATTGGATGATGAAAAATCCATTACTCAAGAGTTATGATTTAATGGGTATGAAAATTTTATGGAGAGATATTTACAAGAACTTCATACAGTTCTTGCACCATTGAAGAAATCCTTTGGAACAAGGATTCTAGAACAATGTAAAGATTTTACACTAAGGCTCCGTTTGTTTCGATGTAAAACATTTTACATTGTAAAATATTTTCAAATGCAAATGATTTCAGGGAAAATAATTTTTTTCAGTGTTTGTTTGCATTTTAGGAAAATGCTCCGGAAAATATTCTACGCGGTGTGTTTGGAGCAACGTAAAACAAATTAAAAAAAAAACACAACACAGCATCAATATCCGCCGGCCACCACAACCCAATAAAGAACAACCATATCCTCCACCTGCAGCCACCAACCCAACAAAAATCCACCACAAAATTAACAAAAAACCCACAACCGGCCATCACAAACCAACAAAACCCACCACAAATCAACAAAAAAAACACACCACCAACCACCACAACCCAACAAAAATCCACCATAAAATCAACAAACCCCACCACCGGCCACCACAAATTAACGAAGAGAAAGATCCGCGAATCCCAGGCCACCATGGTGAGCCACATCGGGAGAGAGAAAGAGATCGGCGAAGACGACGCTGCTTCGGAGAGCATTGCGATGTCATCGGTGAAGGTTGGAGATTCGCGCGAAGCTGCCTCTTGTGCTGGCGTTGGACACGAAGGTGAGCAGGGAAGAGAACGAGGTGGCTGGGGGTGGCTGGGCAGGAGTTGGGCAAGAGAGAAAGAGAGCAGAGGCCGGGGTGGCTGGGGGTGGCTCAAGGTAGCTGGGCAGGAGTTGGGCGAGAGAGAAAGAGAGCAGAGAAAGGGAGCAGAGGCGTGAAGGAGCCTCCATGCGTGTTTTGGAAAATGGTTTACGGAAAAAAATTTTGTAAACCGTTTTTCGTTTTTTTCTGAAGGATTTTCCGATCAACTACAAATCATTTACGTTGACTTTTATTTTATAACGAAACAAACACCCGTAAATGATGAAAACATTTTACGGAAAATGTTTTACGTCGAAACAAACGGAGCCTAAGGGTGGAATCCTTCGAAAAGTTGGAAGAATGTCTTGAAAATTGCGACACTCTTTTGTCCATCTCATGAAAAATGATCTAACTCAAGAATTAAAACTCGGGGGCACAAAATTCCTTATGATTTTAATCTTGAGAAAACATATTTTTCTTTGGAGAATAATGATCAATTCACCAAAGATTATGAAGAGAGTGAGACAAAATCCACAAATAGGAGTGATATAAATCCATTAGATGATCTAACTCAAGAATGTAAAATGCCTTATGATTTGCATTTTGAGAAAAATGATTTTTCTATGGAAAATGATCAATATGCCAAAGATAAGGAGTTGAGTGATGAAAAATTCATCAATGATTTAACTCAAGAAATAAAACTCGGGGGGCAAGAATTGTCTTATGATTTTATTCTTGGAGATGATGATTTGAAATGACAAGGAAATGCCAATGAATCAATGGGTTTGTTATTCAAAGACAAAGCATATGAGAAACTATAGATGTCGAACCAAGTTCCTAGTAATGTCTTTGAAATTAAACACCCATACTGGACACTTGGATCTCATGATCTAAAGGTTTTTTTTCGAGATGGTTGGTTCAATTAAGATTTTATAATGATGCTAGAAATAAAATTTGACCAATTAAATGGTTAAACCAAGGTACTGTTGTAAATTAAATTGTCTACCGTTCACAATTAAATGGTTAATCCAATTCCAGAATCCAAAAAATACTAAAGCTAATTTTAAGCTATTTGAATGACTAAATTAGTCTTTTAGGAAATTCTGTCACAAGCACAGTAATTGGTCTTGCTTAATTTGGTTTCAATCTCAAAACCAGAAAATTTATTAAATGCAGGATGTTAGCAGCCATTTGAATGGCTGAATTTACAAATTATTTTTGGCCAAAACTCAAATATTAGGATAAAATATTCTTAATATTTTTGCCAAGGTAGTGTTGTAAATTAAATTGTCTACCATCCAATTAGATTCTTGAATGTCATCTAAATGGACGCGGGAGGCATTTGTTACACCATAAAATATTTATATATATATATATAATTTGGCCACCATGATGTGTTAATTTGGCAGCCATAATTATGTGTGTTTTATATGCAGAGTGACATGTAAAAAACATGTGTCATTATATTAAAGCACTAAAGCCATTTACCACACTTTCACTTTTCAAGGGACAATAGGGTAGTTATTGGCTTGAATTATGGAAGTACTATAGCCATTTACCACACTTTCATGTTACATGGGTTAGTGGGGTAGTTATTGGCTTACTATTTTTATGGGATTTGAAGAGAAAATTAAGGCTTGAAATGTAACTGTTGGAGTTGGCTTATAAATAGTGAACCAAGTGTATTTCAAACACACACACACCCCCAAACAAACCCAAAGAACATTTGTTAGATCAAAAGTTACTGTTTCTTTAGAACCTTAGAGAGCTTTCATTTGTAGCTTCTAGTGTTTTCTTAGAGAGAAAGGTTATTTAGGAAAGAGAGTGTACTGAGTCACTTTACATGCTTGTAAGTATTCCTTCGATTGATGTCTTGAATACATAAGAATGTATCGTTTACGTGAATGTTACTTTATTTGACGCTTTAGTTATCTCAATTGCATTATGTGTTACTTTAGTTAAGGCGTAGTTACCTTGATTTGCATTGTTTAGTTACTTTAGTTATATGTTACTTTATTTGACGCTTTAGTTACCTTGATTGCATTATGTTATACTTTAGTTAAGGCGTAGTTACCTCGATTAGCATTAGTTACTCTAAATTTAGCTTAATTTGTTAGTTTAATTAATTAATTAGTTGCCTTAGCCTACCTAAATTAGTTTAATTAGTTAGTTTAATTAATTAATTAGTTGCCTTAGTATACTTAGAATTAGTTTAATTAATTAATTGTTATCTGCCTTAGCTTAGTTGGTTAGCTTAATTAGTTAGCTTAATTAGTTGTTATTCTCTTATTTATTTGCATTAGCTTAATTAGTTAGTCTTGTTTATTGCTATTTTCATTCTTTTTCTTTGCTTACATTTTATTTTAAAATCCTTTGAGCAAAGACAGTTATCGAGCCTACCAGTCTTTTAGATCGAAGTCAAATTGTGGTTCTAAGCTTGTTTTAAAGCACTAGACCCTCATCTAGCATAATTATTTGTTTCCTTCAAACAAATTGGTGACCATTCCTTGGAAATTCTAGTTTGACAACAAACAAGTTCAATTAATAATTAATTCCCTGCCTTTCACTTTTGACAACGCAATACTTACTACAATATGCAAAAAGAAAATATGAATTTGCATGAGATCACCTTAAGGGTTGTTACTGAGGAAAAATGAATGAAGGCTAAAGTTTTTGTTGTTATTCATGCTGTCATGCAGGACAAAGAAGAAGAACTTCGAAAGTAAAAATAACAATTTTCAGGGCAAGAAGCATAATAAATTGAGGTTTAAAAAGTCCAATACCAAATCTGACCAATTGCAAGTTCAGAAATATAAGAACAAGAAGAATGTATTGAAATGTTACCGTTGTAAGAAAGCTAGACATTTTAAGTTTGAGTGTACTATATATAAGGCCTTTGTGGTGAAGAAAGGATTCAAAAGAAGTAACAAGATAAATGAGACAAAAATCATGGATAATGGCGAGAAGGTAGTCATAAAGTAAGTTGGAGTCTTTTTATTTTTTTTAAGAGTATGGTTCTCTTATAAAAAAATAAAATAAAAAATAAATAAACACTTATTATGTGCCCAATTTTATGTAATTTGTTTTTTTTTTTTAGTTGAGTTACAAGACTCTTGACATTTGTCTTTCCTTTTGGAAATTAGATGAGATGGATTTTGTTTCAAGTTTAGTAACAAAATTTGTTCTTTTATTTATGTCTTCTTTTTTCTTTTTTTTTTGTTATGAATATTAAATGCACCTTGACTAGTGTCCTTAGGACAGATTTTTTTTTATTAAGATACTAACTCCTCTCATTAACGGGAAATTATAAAATATTCCTGGGAGTACATTAAATGCATACTCCCTCCTCTCACATAAGTGGTGGATCCTGTTAATTAAATACATGGTGAGACTCACCACTTATGTGGGAGGAGGAAGTACGCATTTAATGTACTTCCAGAGTATATTATAATTTCCCTCATTAACTACATGAAACTCTCATTTATTCTCACGTAATTTTTCAACTTATTATTTAATTAAATTATTCATTGTAATTTCTTTTTTAAAGGGAATAGAGAAAGTTTGACTAAATTTCAAAATGCTAAAGTGCTCTTCAAACTTGTTTGCAAGCAGTGTTTTACAAAAAATTGAATTATATTGGAGTTTCAAATGTGAGACATTTTTGCGAATTTTGATACAGTACACTTCAATTTAACTATGAACAAAATTTGAAGAGCCGGATGGATGTTAATGCTTAGATGATAAACGTTACTCACTTACTCACCTTAAAATATATATAACTAGATTTTAATGGGTCACCAACCAATAGGTCACAATCAAATAATTTTGACTACAAATATAAGGATTTTCTCTCATTTTAAAAAAAAAAAAAAAAAAAATTATGGATCTGTGTGTTGCCCCGTTCTTTATCTACTAATCTTTTTTATTTTATCGAATTTTCTAGTGTCTTATTTCATTGTAAAATTTTATTTTGCTTGAGTCCTTATATAGAGAGCCGTGTAGTGCAGTTGTACCCACCCATATTGTGAACCGGTGATCTTTCTAGTCTGCTTTAAAAGTAACGTGGCCCCAGCTGGTAGGTGGGTACCAAACTCGGACTAAGCAATAATCAGCTGCCACACGCCTCTCTTATCATATAAAAGTGGCAGTTTTTGTTAAAAAAAAAAAAAACGTTTTTTTAAGTTATTTTGGGAAACTTGATTATGTGAAAGTTATTTGCAAAAATAGATCATGTGTCTATAATAGAGGATATTGGCATGAATCTTTTATCTTTTAATAAACGAGACACATGAATCTGGTTTTATAAAAATACTATATTGGTGCGGATTGTACTGCTTTAGTAGCTGATGTGGCCATTTAAAAATTTTATACACTTGGATCTGTTTTAATATACGATATCGGTGAAGCTAAAGAGAAGTTCAAGAAGATGAACTAAAAAGAGAAAAAATAAAAATTAAAAAGAAAAATAAAAAGCTATGGAATTTTTACGACTTTACAGTGAGATGAGAGAGAAGAGAGTTAACAAAAGGGAAAGTTGGATGACCAAAATAAAAGAAGGCGAGGTATGGGTATGGATAGGCAAGGGTAGGTGTTGAACAAAAAGAAAAAAAGAAGTAGAAGAAAAGTCAAACAAAAGAATAAGAAAGAAGGATTTTTCTGTTTAAATTACACATTAGCTAAGCCAAATCAGCGCCGTCCAATTGAATCTCGTTTTTTTAGAAACACAAGTGGCTGTCTGGTATATATGTTTTTATTTCGTGTTTTCAAATCATAATTTTTTTTCTTTAAGTTTTTAAGATGGAACCTGAAATTTGGTTTGAAGTTGTTTTTGAAAAAAAAAAAATTGTATTTAACACCTATTATCAAATCACATTTTGAAACATGTTGTAAATAAATTTTTCTTTTTGACAGCTTGTTTTCATTTTATATTTTGGTTGCACTTTACATATATTATAGAGAGGATTATTCCTATTTCAGTAACTTAATAGACTAACCAGCAACCCCTCCTCCCTTTCACTCATTTCTTTCCTTTTTCTTTTCTTATCCTTATCCCCACCGTTGAGACCCCCTTTCCCCTTGTCCATTTCATTTTCTTTTCCCATAGGGCCCACGGATTTTGTTTTAGGAACGCAGAAACCTGTTTTGAAAATGGTGTATCAAATAGGGCCAAGATCCATGTCAATATTATGTTTTATAAAAACCATATCCATTTTTTAAAATTACCTTCATTGAGTCATGTTTGGTAAAATAACTTTAAAAAAATACATTTTTATTTTTACAAAAAATGCTTATAAAAGTCAAATAAGTCTTATCAACGAACAATATATATATATATATATAGTATATATTATATTTTTAAAAATTGAAATATTTCACCGTTATATATTGATATTAGTTGGTAATCTGTACAAAGTATGAGAAAGTTTAACATAATATGATTTTTTTTTTGTCTAAATATGAAAATAAAATTATTATAATTATTAAAAAATTTATTGTTATTGTGTTTATATATATAATATATTCTAATGTTAGACATTATTATGATTGTATATGTCTATATGGAACAAATTAGATAATTATTAAAATGTGTTTGTATATATAGAACAATATATTCTTTTTATTAAAGAAAATATGTTGTATTAAGATTCTAATGGATTGTTTAATTATAGAATAAAATTTAAATTCAATTAGAAAATATATATTAAAATAATGAGGTGTAAAATTGTAGATTAGGATCCTCTCCATTTGAAATGAAATGGAGAGAGGATTTATTTCATAATCCATATTAAATATTATAGATCTAACAGTATACAGATTGCCATATCATTTAAAATCTAAAATGACGTGGCAATATATACACTGTTAGATCCATGAGATAAAATATGAACCATGAAATGGACAAATGGAGAGGTTTCCAAATGGAGAGGATCCTATTCCAAAATTGTGAAGTCTCAAAAGTTTATGTGGTGCAATATTATTAGGTTAACTAAAAAAAAAAAAAAGTTTTGGTTTTACATTATCTTATAAATACAAATATTAGTTTAGCATGGGAGCTTTTTCTTTTCCCTTAATTAAGATATATATACATTAAGAAGTAATGGGTATAATACAAATATTAAAATTCTCGAACAACAAAAACCAACTATATATATATATAACGTTGTCTAGGTAGGCACTCTTTACACTCACCTCTGAAGAATAAATCTCAAGTTGCATGCACTGATCACACGCATATTTCCTACATGCTACAAAGATAAGTCAAATTGCATTACCAAGAATCGACCAGGGACACCCAACCAAGCATTGCGCCCCAAGCCTCCTCACTACCAACTCGGTTAGCATCTTGATTGTAAAAAACAACAGTATTAAAAATCGAAGAAGAAGGAATTTAACATGAGAGCATATCACTTGCAATTAAGTTTTCAACAATGTGTATTAATTGACCAAATAAAATTCGACCACATCATTTAAGAAAAACAAGATGGTTATTCAAGAAGACAAGTTAGCATGCATAACTCTCAACTTATGTCTCAACCATAATTCGGGTCTTGTTGGGATATATATATCTATATATATATCTATATTATAATGTAAAACCGAAGTTTTTTGACTTTTGGTTGCCCTCATCATATTACGCCACATAAGTTTTTGAAATCTCACAATTTTACACCTCATTATTTTAATATATATTTTAATTGAATTTAAATTTAAATTTATATTCTATTATTAAACCTTCCATTAGAATTTTGACACATCATATTTTCTTTAATATAAGAATATATTATTCCATATATAAAACACAATCATAATTAATGTCTAATACTAACATATATTCCATATATAAACACAATATAAATATCTTTTAATAATAATCATAATTATCAATTTTCATCAAGATTTTTAGAGTTCCTTTTTTTTCTTATGTATTTCATTTAATTTTGTTATTGGCAATGGAGAAAAATGAATGGATTTGTTATAATGAAACCATGTGAGCTTGAAATGAGTTATGAAAATTATTTAGGTTTAATCATATAATCATGTGCTCATGTATTTATTTGTCCTTCTTCTTATTTTAAGTATCCTTTATTTTATTTTTGGATAGAAACATGATCCATATGGTAAATATAAACATGAATCGTGTTTTATAAAAATTGGACTATATTCAACTTATGCCAAAAGAAAAATTACATTATATTAAATTTTAATTATCCTATGGTAAATACTTTCTTTGTTATTTTTTTAAACAAAAAAGTAGGATCTATCTTAAATCCGATTCGTAAAGTCTCTTTATCGATCTTGCTTACAACATTTTGAAAAAAAAATATATATATATTCAACAAAAAAAGTAAAAGGAATCAAAATTAATTTAGATTTTATTTTTCAATAATTTTCCTGTGCATCGCACAGGTTTGCAACTAGTATCTATATATAAAAGAGGGTGAACATAAATTTGAAGGATTTGACGAAGTGCAAATGAAGTGGAATGTGCGACCGTGAACGAAGGTGGAGGCGAACAAGTGCGCAGCCTGTGGAAGATTTTGTTGTGATCTCTAAATCAAACAGCATCCGTAAGAAAAAGGATGAAATATGAGGTTGTAGGGTCAAAATCCATTAAGTACGAGTGTAAACTTACCAAAAATAATAAATGAAAAATGATTCACTAAAATATTTGACATTTTGATGTTTTGGAAATTAAATAATTATTTTTGGGCATAAGATTTATTTTAATAAGATGCTTAAATTTACCTAACAAATGATCTGATGATTAAAAATCCTTAAACTTAACCCTGAGGAGTAGTTCAACTAGTTCGTTCTTGGGTGTGTTCTCTAATGATCACTAGTTCGAGTCCCCTAAGGGTCACCTATCTATAGGCAAAGTTTTACACCTATTGTATAGTACACGTGCTAGTAAGGTGTTGCGTGTATAGCTGTAATTTCGTGTGTGTGAATGGGATATTTATGACTGTGTGTGTGGGTCTAGTTTTTATTATTATTATTATTATTTTAATGAATGTGCGGGTTTAGTCTAATTAAATGGCAATGGGAGCTTATATTAATAAAAAAAAGATGGAGCTTAAATTTAAACCTTTTCATATGGTTTGAGCTTAAATTTATTTAAGGGATTGTGTAATTTTGAATTTGCAACTGAGTTAGAAGTTAGGGTCCCATATAATTATATATGGCGGTAATCTCGAAATGAAACATTGGAATAGGTCGATATCGAAATATTCCGTTCTAGTGGACAAACTGGAACAGTCACCAAACCGAAATTGACAACATTGGTTGCGTGTCCCCCTGGGATTAGTCGAGGTGCATGCATCTATGAAATGCTGGCCTGAACACCCAAGGTTATCAAAATAAAAAATAAAAAAATCTTTAAACTTATTTACCAAAATTAATTGAAGATAAATTGTATTTTTCCCTTAACTAATGTGTTGTTACAATATCCCCGCTAAACTTCAAATTGAGCAATAGTTGAAGAGGGACTTGCTTAAATTTTTGAAGTTCGGAGCAAACAATACAAATTTATGGCACTTTAGCCTCATTTATAAATACTGATGTGGGTATTTTTTTTATTAAAATATTAATAAATGCTGAGGTACCATGCCAACGCAGAACATAAAAAGTAATTTTTAATTTTTTATACTTTTTAAATATATTTATATTTTTTAAACATCAACTTTCAATATCGATCTCAATGCAGAAAAAAAAAAAAAAGAGGGTAAAATATAGCAACTATTCTTGAGGTTTGAGCTAATGATAAAAACAACTAAGACTTTTTGAAAATATCCAGTTTGCCCCTACATACAAACAACATTTAATAGCGCTTGTGTATTTTTTCCCAAAACTATTTGCACTTAGGGAAAATTATTCAGTAGGTCCAAACTACTAATAAATGCGTAGCCACTCTTTTCATAGAGTGGCGAGTCTTACCATGAATTTAATTAGTGGGAACTACCATTTATGTGGTGGAACCCATTATTCATGTGAGAGGGGAACTACATATTTTATTTGTAGTCTAGGATTACTGAATAATCACTCTTTCTCTTAGTGGGCAAACTAGATAATTTTGAAAATTTTAGTAGTTTTTATCATTAGCTTTGAAGGGGAATCTCCAAGTACATGAGAAGGTCATCCTTGTCAAAAGAAGGTCGAGAATCAGTTAGATTACCATCATAAGAACATAGAAGGTCATCAATTATCTGCATTTTATCCTAATCACCATTAGTGCAAATCTAGGGGTTCGAGTCGTAACAACACCCGCTCATAACAAACCTGAAAATGTGCAACCATCATGGGCATCCAAGGGCTGACAGATGCCCGTGTTTCGTCAAATCCAAGGGTGTTTGGAAGGCCGTGTGTCATGACACAGTTCTATAAATAGCCCATTTCGTCTCCAATCTCAGGTATGAACAATATTTCTACTAAAAATCTCACATTAAAAGCTTTGTAAAGGTTTTTCTCTGAATTTTTACTGAGAAAGGCATCAGAGGTTCTTTGGCTAGCACCAAATCGGTGCCAACTCCAATTCACCTTTTGAGCCTTACAGGTCTTCCGTCGGTCAAACTTCGAACAAGCAGCCCATTGATTTTCCAGAACTATCAAGCTCAAACATCAAGATGATTTATGTATTTTATAAAAATAAAAGTAAAAAAAAAAAAATATGTTTGACATCTAAACCACGCCTAATCAACGATCAACCAAAAAAAAAAATTTGAGGGATAACAAAATAGAAAATTTATGTTGTGTTTGGATGAAGAATTTGCTATTTACATAGAAAATCTAAAATGATGGGATTTACAACCCCGTCATTCAAAATCCCAGTAATTATCAATTTCATTGCTATTAAATATTGATGTGGCATGCCAATTTGAAAAAAAAAATAAAAAAAATCAGATTATTTGTAATTAATAATAAATAAATAAATAATCCATTGGAATACGACATCGTTATCTTGTTCTCTGTCTCTACTCTCTGTTAAGCAGTAAACATTGGCCTGACTTTTCACAGTTTCTTCAATTCACTAATTAGTCATTACTACCCACCGGATCACCGCTTAAAACACAAGACAACACCCAATCTCTCTGCCCCTAACGTCATACTCACTCTCTTTCTTCGCTCTAATCCATGACAAAACCATGTTTGGGAACACTTCCCAATTCCCGTCTCTAAAGAAGGTCAGTAATTCTCTCTCTCTTTTATTATTATTATTACTAGTCGCAAACCCGTGTTATGCACAGAAAAATTACTTAAAATGAAATCTAAAGAATTATTGATCGAAATATGATTTTTTCTATCTTTTAGATTTTGTCTAAATATGAAAATTGATAATTATTAAAAGAAATTTATTATTATTGTATTTATATATAAAATATATTATAATATTAGGTATTTATTATGATTGTGTTTATATATGGAACTATATATTGTTTCTATTAAAGAAAATATAATGTGTCAAGATTCTAATGAGATGTTTACTTATAGAATAAAATTTAAATTCAATTAAAATATATATTAAATATATTAAAATTGTGAGACCTCAAAAGCTTATGTGGCGCAATGTTATAAGGTCAACCAAAAGTCAAATAAATTTCGGTTTTACATTATAGTATAGATTATTTATTTTTGGACTTATTTTAATTTAAAATTTCCTTGATTTCTATCTATTTGGCTTCCAAGATAATAGAGGAAAAGGAAAAGAGAGATGGAGGCGGGGTTGTGTGATGACTGATGACTGTGTGGTGGTCGCGAAGCTTCGGTAATAGAGGTTGGATTTAAGAGATGGAGGTGGAACTCTCTCCCTCGTTTAGGTCGAGGACCGTGTCGAGAGGAAGACGAAGAAGAATGTTGGCGGTGGAGGCAAGGGCATAGCTAGGAATTATCATATGGGGGGGCTAACATAGGGAGTTAGAAGATTAGAGAGAAAGGCTGAAAAGGGCGGCACTTGGGAACTGATTAACTGAAGAGAAGAGAGATTTGTTGTGTTGACAAAATGGGAAGAGAAAAAAACATAGGGAAAAGCCAAAAAGAAAAAGAAGCCAGAAGATTAGAGAGAAAGGGGCGGCACTTGGGAATTGAAGATAAGAGAGATTTGTTGTGACATAGGGAAAGGAGAAAGAAGACAAAAAATAACTTTGTACTTTGTACAAACTTTGGGAAATGAAAAAGAAGAAAAGACTAGAGAGGAAATGGCGGCACTTTGGGAAAAGAAGAGAGATTTGTACAGGGAAAAAAAGAAAAAGAAGTTAGAAAATAAGTTTGTATTCTGTACAATTTTGAGGAAATGAGAAAGAAGAAGAGATTAGAGAGAAAAAGTCTTATGGAAAAAAATTAATGGGTAAGGGCAGCCGAAATAATTAAAGAGTATGTAAGGGACAGTCGAAATGTGTAGTGTAGCAGTCAAAAAATAACACTGCAATAGTTTAAAATTTACAATTCTCGAAAAAGAAACAAAAGAAAAAGTTAAATGTTGTTTTAAAAACTTCTCTCTTTATGCTATTTGGGAAGAAACGTTATTGTGCATTCTGAAAAGGGGGGGTTGATTATTTTTTTTTTTTTGGGCTTAACTTTAATTGTCTTATACTCTGTCAAGAAAAATTAAAATTTTGGGGGAGCCCAAGGAGCAACGTAGCTCCGCCCCTGGGTGGAGGCCAAGACTAGATCAAAGAAACTAAAGAAGGTGGCGGCGTCGCGGGGACGAGGTTGGTGGGAGGTTTGGTTGTTGTTTAGGGGTTGGGTGTAGTTTGGGGTGTTGTGTTGGGTTTATTTGGGGCTGGTTTGTGTGCTTTTTGGAGGATTGAAGTTGAAAATTAAATGGCATCAGATCAACGGCACCGAATTTTTTTTTTTTTTTAAACGATGAAATTTTATTGAAGAAAGAACATTATAGCCACGTCCAACGACTGGCATTGATTTGCTTAAGTTTTTATATAACTTTAACTTAGCAAGTAAGAAATAAGAGGTAAAAATAAAAGTAATGAATACATTAAAAATCAAAACAAATATTGGACTTTGTACATACCGTGGATGCCCAGAAAAATATTATAAAGTAAAAATTATTCTGATTTTTTAAGTTTAAAATTTTAATTTTAATATATTTATATATTTTCTGAGTGAGCATGTCACGTCAATATTTATAATTATTTTAATAAAATTGTTAGCTACGTTAGCATTTTCTATTAATCACTTAACAATAACGATTAGATTGACACAAAAGTGAAAGGTTAAAAACCAAATTAACATAATTGAAAGGTTGAGAATCATTTTGATACAAAGACCATAAGTTGAGATCAAAATATCAATTAAGCCTATTTTTAATGAAAAATTCATTCATGTTGACAAAATTGGCATCCTTGATGAACTTCACTTGTGTCATTGCAGATGACACAGTCGTTGCCGATAAAAATGGTGCCACAGTTACTGTATTTCATGACGAGTTTCCGACGACTAGCACAAATCTGAAGAAAAAGGAGAAGAACCCAAAGAGAAGATGACATTAACAAGTAACAACAACCAAAAAGTATAAGACTCTTATATGTCGCTATGTCCAAGTTGTTAAAGCAAGCAGTAACCAGAAGAAAAAATTTGAATAAGAAGAAGAAGAATAAGAGGTGGAGGAGTTGGTGGTCTTATCTTTCTCATTGGTGGTGGGTTGCGCTCATGACCTTTTGGGAGAGACCTAAATTCTAATTGGAATCCGGCAAATATTTGTTATCAAGTTCATATTTGATGATGTGGGTTGGCTGGGACAGATTTAGGAAATAACATCTTTCTTGGTAGAATTTCTATTACGGAACAATTCCCCTTGAATTTTAAAATTTATTTCCATACTTCACCCAAACAAGGAAGTTTGTGTTACGGAATTTAAAAGTATTGCCATGGTCTAAATTCTGTGAATAAATCCCTTACCCAAATACACCAATAAGGATATTTCAGTAGTTTGCATTAAAAAATAAAAATTGGGAAATAAAAAACAAGGGTTATCCTCTGTGGTGGGCCCCATCCAAAATAGAATAGAGCCATCTCACTCTCACCAACTCTCACCCACCCCCGTGGGCCCCACAATGCATGAACATCGGTTGGTGAAATTCAACTCCATTCTCATCATATGCCCTGTTTATTAGATTAATACTTCCCCCTAACCATAACCCAACCACCTCCACTACATCTTACAAATCACAAACCCATCGTTTTGCTCTCCACGTTTTCCTTCAACCATGCCGTCCGAAACGCCCTCCAACTTCTGGGGCGACATGCCGGAGGAGGAGTATTACTCTTCCCAAGGCGTCCGGAACACCAAGTCCTACTTCGACACTCCAAACGGCAAGATCTTCACGCAGAGCTTCCTACCCTTGGATTTGACTGTCAAAGGCACAGTTTACATGACCCATGGCTATGGCTCCGACACAGGTTGGCTCTTCCAAAAAATCTGCATCAGTTTTTCTACCTGGGGCTACGCCGTCTTCGCCGCTGATCTCCTCGGCCACGGCAGGTCCGACGGTCTCCGTTGCTACCTAGGCGACATGGAGAAAATCGCCGCCACTTCCTTATCATTCTTCCTCGACACCCGCAACAGCGAATCATACAAAAACCTCCCGGCGTTTCTCTTCGGTGAGTCCATGGGTGGCGCCACCGCTATGCTGATGTACTTGCAATCACCGCCGAATACGTGGACTGGGTTGATATTCTCGGCCCCACTCTTCGTGATGCCAGAGAATATGAAACCTAGTAAAGTCCATTTGTTCATGTACGGAATGTTGTTCGGGATCGCTGACACGTGGGCAGTCATGCCTGACAACAAGATGGTCGGGAAAGCGATTAAGGATCCGGAGAAATTAAAGATCATAGCGTCAAATCCGAGGAGATACACTGGGAAGCCTAGAGTGGGGACCATGAGAGAGCTTGCTAGGGTGTGCCAATACATACAGGATAATTTCGAGAAAGTCACGACGCCGTTTTTGACTGTGCACGGGACTTCTGATGGTGTCACGTGTCCCACATCGTCCCAGTTATTGTACGAGAAGGCGAGTAGTGAGGACAAGAGCTTGAAGCTGTACGAGGGGATGTATCACTCTTTGATACAAGGTGAAACTGATGAGAATGCTGATCTTGTGTTGAAGGACATGAGGGAGTGGATTGATGCGAGGGTGGAGAGGTCATGAATTCCACTTGTATTATTCTTTTTTGGGGATTAACCCCATTGTGGTTTTAAAATGTAATAATATTGTTGTGGGACACGTGCCGCTAATTAAGGAAGTCTTTTTATATGTAATTGTGCTTTGTGCAATGAAGCTTCTATTTTTGCCAATAAATATTACTCTCTCATTTTCATACAATTATTTCTAGATTTCAACATGTGCTACTCTCAAGTTGATATCAAATTACTTGAGTATGTGTTATGGATCTCGATCCTCTACATTTAGAGGTTGAGATTTATCTAAAACAAATCTAAAACCTCAAATTTGCCACCTCATTTAAAAAGATAATAACTTAATTGGAATAAGGAGAACTAAACGTTAACGATTTTTTTTGTTTAATAATATTATTTTTAATACTATTTTGCAAAAAAATACTGTTTCAAAACATTTGAGGGAAATAGCCTTCTCGTCTCTAGAAAAGACGAGTTCCAATTGAAACTCGTCTCTGCTAGAGACGAGTTCCACCTCAATTTTGCCACGTCTGCAATTAGAAAGGGAAAGAAGTTCCAGCTGCCGCCTGAAACGCCTGACTCTCAAAACTCTCAAAAGCTGAAACTCTTACTCTCTCGGTCTCAAAAGCTGAAACTCCTTCTCCCTCCCTCTATCTCCGTCGCAACTTCCACTCGCTGGCTCTGGTGGTTACGAGAACTCCCTCTCTTCCTCTCGCTTGCTCCGGTGGTTTACAAATCCCTTCACTGTAAAAATCAAAATCCCTAAATCCCCAATCAGTATCTCAACCTCCAATCCAAGCCACTTCACGCCACCGTACATCCCCAAATCGATCTCTCAGCTCTCTCACTCAGCCTCCAAGCCACTTCACGCCGCCGTTGCTTCCAAGCCACCCTCCATGCCGCCGTTGCTTCCAAGCCACCCTCCACGCCGCTTGAATCTTCGGCTGTTACCGTCTCACTCTCTCTCTCCATCGCAACTCAGTCTCTCTCTGTCGCTCTCTTGCTCGCTCGTTCAGGTAACAATCTTTTTCACTTGATTCCTTCTATTTTTTGCATGATAAAATCTAGAGACACATGTTGAATGAACCCTCACATTTGAAAAAGACATGCTATTTGTGGTTTATTGATTATGTTGTTGTTCATATGAGTATTTGAGATGCAGAGATATTTGGTTGGGTGAGATGGGTGAAAGATTAGAAAAAGTATTGAGAAGAAATAATGAAGAAAAAAAAAAAAAAGTGGCTTTGTCTGGTTCTGCAAGAATAATTGGATATATTTTGTGGGATAAAGACCTACCAGCCACCATGTCCACTCAAACAAGCATTTCATACCTCACTTTGTTTTAACATAGGCAGTCCCCACATGTGCAAACCTGAAATGTCTTATTATTTTGTCATATTTCTTCTGATACCATGGCCTAAGAATTCATATGAATTTAATGGGTTTAAATAAGAAGCCATTTTTTTTATATCAAATAGAAGCAAAAGAATTACTTTTACTGTTCTTCAAAAGAAAAAAAACGACTTGAGAAATTGACTTGATGGTTGGATAATGAAGACATGATGACATTTTGAACTACTCTAATCAATAAAGTAGATCATGATAAATATTTTTTTGTGAAATCTGGCTTGAGATCAAAGTAAACAAATTCATATTGATTAGGTTCGATTTTCATAAAAGGAACAATATTAATTTGTCGATATTCATACTTATCAAAAAAAAAAATTTGTACATATTCATACATGATATGTTCTGGCCCCACAAGGATAGGTTCCTGGTTTTTCCGTTGTAAAGGCATCTAATTGGGTTCTAGATGTGCAATATGGTGCCCTCAGTGATGCGGAGTTGAATGATTTTCAGGTTTGTTTGCAACCATTGTCCTAATTTCGAAGTTTGAATTTTATTTTACAATTATTCAGGTGAAATAATGAGGGATCTACTAATATGTGGATGCAGCAGAGAAAGATGCATTTGGAGGGCTATCACTTGATGGGTTTTTGTCAGAGGTATGTCTTTTTTCTTCCCTTCGTTTTATCGTTGTTAGTGTGGCGGTTTTGGTGTCAACGTTACGATTCTCTCCTGATGCCGTGCCTGTGAACCCGCATAATTTGGGTAAAGGTATTACAATTCACTTAAATGAATTGGGTCAACGCCAGGTGACATGGACAGCTAAGTGCATTCCAAAAGGGGGAAAGCAATGGGTACCACGTGACACACGTGACATCCATCAGAAGAGAGAAACGGTGTGCGTTGTTGGACCAAGCGTGTCTCGGCTTGATTTGGGCCCACGGTCCACATATGAGGTGGGGGAGTCCTTAGGGTCCAATAGGCAACAACACGGGGAGTTGAGTGAGGAATTGGGCCTGGAGAGTTCTCATAAAAAGGCTGGGTCAACGGTGGTGGTTAATGGGCATTGCAAAAGGACCCATTCAGAACACGGGTTACCCAGCTTACTCTTAAATGAGAGAGTCACAGAACGGGGAGCATATCAAATCAGTGTTGACTAGCATCTAGTGGAGGAGATGATGCCCACAAATCGAGGGATGTTCTCGAAGGATCCAGTCAAGGTCAGACTTACGTTTGATGTGTTATCACAACGGTCCTTTAGACTCATCAACAGGGAGAGCAGCTCGATCCAGATGGAGAGGAGAGTGCGAGTTGCTCAGGTGTCTAAGCTTCCACAAGACGCAGCACCTGGGGAGCACACGAGCGAGGCGGAGGAGATTCATGAGCATCTCGCAGTGGTTCCCAGGCCGAGCACGAATATCGCCAGTGAGCCGAGGGAGGACTCTGAGGTCCTCGACATCTCCCCTATTAGAACGTGTTATGGTGAAATTACACTGGGTGAAAGTGTTCTTCAGGAGCAATCAGAGTGGGTTCAACAGCACATGGCAGAATTTAGTAAACTGATGGGGGTGGACATCGAAGGTTTTGAAAGTGAGGCTATACGATTATTTGCAGTGATTGAAAGGAGATGGAGGCAGAATGGAGGAAATGGAGCTGAGGGTCAGACGACAACCCAAAAATCTCGGAAGGGACTTCGAGAATTACGTAACTTGGCGAGTGCAATAAATTATGAGTCCTCCCACAAAGTGGGGGGAGGGCGGCGAATTCGGGGATCAACTTTGTCCCAATGAATTTGAAACTCATATCATGGAATGTTCAGGGTCTGAATAACAAGGAAAAGCGAGCTTAGATAAAAAATGCTCTCAAGTTATGGAATGGGGAGATTATTTGTTTTCAGGAGACCAAGATGGAGCATATTGGGCGAGCAGTGATTCGAAGTTTTTGGGCTAATCGTTTTGCTAATTGGGCGTACCAGGAGTCAGAGGGTGCCTCGGGGGGTATCCTTATTATGTGGGAGAAACGTGTAGTGGAAGTTTAGAATTGTGTCAAAGGTCAGTACGCCCTTTCTTGCAGGTTCAAGAATGTTCAAGATCAGTTAGATTGGGCCTTTTCAGGGGTATATGGGCCTAATGTAGATGCAGATCGGGGCCTTTTATGGGAGGAGTTGGCAGGTGTTCATAGTTGGTGGGGTGTGCCATGGTGCATTGGTGGGGATTTTAACGTGGTCAGATTCCCAAGCGAGAAGTTGGGAGCAGGTCGGCATACGGGGGCGATGCAAAATTTTTCTGAATTTATTTTCGAGCTTGGTTTGGTAGATCTTCCCTTGGTGGACGGTCAATTCACTTGGTCGAATAACCAAGACCCTCCAACAAAATCTCGCATTGACCGTTTCTTGGTGTCCACTGATTGGGAAGAACAGTTCTCGCAATTGACGCAAAAAGCGTTACCGCGTTTTGTGTCAGATCACTGTCCGATAATGCTAGAATGTGGAAGTTTCAAACGAGGTAAATCATATTTCAAATTTGAAAATATGTGGCTGCATCATCAGGATTTTGTAGGTAATGTGCGGAACTGGTGGGGAGGGTATGACTTCAAGGGAAGCCCCAGTGACATTTTTGCCAGTAAACTCAAAGTTCTGAAAGAAGACATCAAGAAGTGGAATAAGGAATGTTTCGGGGATATCAGAATTAAGAAGTTAGAGCTAATGCAGGAGTTACAACGGCTTGAAGGGAAAGAAAACCAGGGGATGCTCACGGCAGAAGAAAGATCGTATAGATTGAGTACTGAAGCTGAGTTGGAAAAGACTCTGCTGCTAGATGAAGTTTCTTGGCGCCAGAAGTCGAGAGTACAATGGTTAAAAGAAGGTGATAAGAACACTAAGTTCTTCCAGCGGACAGCAAACGCTAACCGTCAGAATAATTACATTGAAAGGTTGCAGTATGGGGATCAGCAGTGGAGGTCTGAAACAGAGATACGGGATGGTATAGTGGGTTTCTATCAAGGCCTATATTCTGAGAGGGAAGATTGGAGACCAGTATTGGGGGGAGTGGAGTTCAATACCATAGATTCAGCAGAAGCTACGCAGTTAGAAGGCCCTTTTTCTGAGGAGGAAGTGGTGACAGCCTTGAATCAGATGAGTGGTGAAAAAGCTCCAGGCCCGGATGGTTACACCATCGCTTTCTACAAACAATGCTGGGATATAGTGAAGATGGAGGTATTAAATTCCTTGTAGGAATTTTATGACCAGGGGTGCATCAAAAGAAGTCTTAATGCGACTTTTATGGTGCTTATTCCTAAGAAGCCTGGAGTATTGGATGTGAAGGATTTTCGCCCTATTTGTCTGATTGGGAGTGTATACAAGATTCTATCAAAGATTCTTGCTAATCGCCTCAAGGGAGTGTTAGGAGCGGTTTTATCTCCTACTCAAAATGATTTCATTCAAGGGCGACAAATTACAGAATCAGTGCTGATAGCCAACGAATGTTTGGATAGCAGATTGAAAACTGGAATTCCAGGATTACTTTGTAAATTGGATGTGGAAAAGGCGTATGACCATGTGAACTGGAATTTCCTCATGTATATGTTGGAACGTTATGGCTTTGGAGCTAAATGGCGTAAATGGATGTATTTCTGCATATCCATAGTTCAGTACTCGATCTTGATTAATGGAACCCCTTGTGGCTATTTTAATAGTACACGAGGTATTAGACAAGGTGATTCTCTTTCTCCTCTCCTTTTTGTTTTAGTCATGGAGGCTTTGAGTCGCTTGATGGATAAGGCGGTTTCTGAGAACTTGCTGGAGGGGTTTGCTGTTAATAATCACACTAGACCAGACCTGAAGATATCCCATCTCCTATTCGCGGATGACACGCTGATTTTTTGTGGAGCTACTCGGGACCAGCTGATACACTTGAAAGGGGTTTTAATGTGTTTTGAAGCAGTGTCTGAGCTGCATATTAACTTGGGGAAATCAGAGATCGTTCCAGTAGGGACAGTTCACGGGATTCAGGATCTGGCTCAGCTGATAGGAGGGAGGATTACTACACTCCCCATGAAGTACTTGGGGCTTCCATTAGGAGCCAAATATAAATCCAAAGAGATTTGGAATCCTATTTTGGAGAAGATGGAGAGACGGTTGGCTGGGTGGAAACGGCTGTATTTATCTAAGGGAGGTAGGCTCACTTTGATAAAAAGCACCCTATCAAGCTTGCCAACGTACTTCCTTTCATTATTCCCCATTCCTTCAAGTGTAGCAAAGCGTATTGAAAAGATTCAAAGAGACTTCCTATAGGGCGGAGTCGGGGAGGAGTTCAAATATCACTTAGTCAATTGGCGAACCGTCTGCACCCCTATTCAGATGGGGGGTTTGGGGGTGAGATAGATGATCCCGTTTAACCAGGCATTATTGGGCAAATGGCTGTGGCGTTTTGCAACAGAAAATGCAGCCTTTTGGCGGCAGGTGATAGCTAGCAAGTATGGTGTGGGGAGAGGAGATTGGGACATTAAGGAAGTTCGAAGGGGACATGGAGTTTTTCTTTGGAAACATATCAGGAGGGGCTAGCAGCAGTTCAACAGGTATGTCTCATTTTCCCTTGGTTCGGGGGAGAGAGTTAGCTTTTGGCACGATAGATGGTGTGGGGAGGGGGTCATGCAGGAGCTGTTTCCTACTCTCTATCACATTGCTCAAGATAAACAGGCAATGGTATCGGATTATCTAAGCTGGAACAATGAAGAGATGATATGGGTAGTGATTTTGAAGAGAGCTTTCCAGGATTGGGAGTTGGCAGATTTCACAACCTTCATGGAGACACTCTACAATATTAAACTTAAGAGGAATGTTTTAGATCAGATGCAATGGGAACATACTGGGAGTGGTCAGTTCGAAGTCCGTTCTTTTTATCACATTATTTGTGCCGGGGGTCATAGCACATTCCCTTGGAAGAGTGTGTGGAGGGTTAAAATGCCCCCCAAGGTGGCTTTTTTCACTTGGCTAGCAGCACATGGTAAGAACCTCACAATAGATAATTTACGGCGTAGGAAGATTTGGGTTCTGGACTGGTGCTTTATGTGTAAAAGGGCAGGAGAATCTGTGGATCATCTGTTACTTCACTGTGCCTATGCTAGTGAGCTATGGTCCTTTATTTTCTATATTGCGGGGTTGCAGTGGGTTATGCCATGTAAAGTTTCTGATCTATTAGCTTGTTGGAGGAGGAGAGCTAGTTCTAGTAAAAATGTGATATGGAATGCGATTCCTTCATGCTTAATGTGGCTGATATGGCGGGAGAGAAACAGGAGGGCATTCGAAGACTCAGAACGTCACTCTATGGAATTAAAATTGATCTTTCTTCATACTATTGTGGAGTGGATGGCGGCTATGAATAGTCACCCTGCTCTCTCTTTATTACACTTTATTGATGGTTGCTTGTAATCTGCTGATCCTTAGTACACTTCTTATGTACTAAGTTTGTTTTTGCTATCAATAAAATTTCTACTACTTATCAAAAAAAAAAAAATTTATTAAGATCTCAGTTTGCCCATCTATTCATATGTGAAGTTTTACTGTTATTCTAACATGTTTATACATACACTATAATATCAACATACCAGTATCTAATATATGCATCTGTGCTTCATGGTTTAAACTTATTTGGCTTTCGATGACTTTTGAATTATTAATGATTTGTATCTACTGAAAATTAAACAGGTTAACACAACAACAGAACAATAAGGAATGTGATGCTCATGTTGATCTTCTTCCAGCAGCATAGGATTGAAAATCTATCTTTGGAAATTACTTACATCAGGTTTTCTTAATTTGTTTGCTCTATTTTGCATGTCTCCTAAGGCTTTGGGTATGAGGAATCTATTTTACCAATCTCAAACCGTCAATGAAATTAGTAATTTAGTATCGCCTTGAGGTTTAGATATATTTAGTTGAGCTGGGACATTATATGAAGGGGACATAATGTGATACCTGCATTATATTATTATAATCTGAAAGAAGTTGATGTAACCAATTGAAAGCAAATTAAAGCCCCTGCTATCTTTTTCTTAGCCTTTTCATTTTGTTTTTTGAAGCACAATGAAAATTTAAATTAACCCTTGATTGCCTAACTCTGTCAGGTAATGATTGTCTTGTCTCACACCATCTTTTTCACATCATTCAAAATTGTGAACATATATCCACAATTTGTGGACATTTGTCCACCCTTAGGTGGTGTGTGATGTGACTTATGAGTGCTGTGAGACAATATTTATCCAAATCTGATAGTTGATTTCTGCACACCCTTAAGAGTATGGTTTTAATGTCAAAATCCTTCATCTTGCTTGTGCTTTTAAATTTGCAGATCTCAATGTTGGGCGATATCTGAACATTAGTATGCTGTTCAGATGATCAATCATTTTAAGGTATGATTTTGAAACCTGGATTCAAAATTTTCTATATTAAACTTGGTCAGTGTTTTTGTGCACTCGTCTCATTGAATCTCTCTTATATTTAGGTTTATATGGTGGAAGTTTGAAAACTATTTCATGACTTGTGCAAGTATGAATGCCAGCCTAAGAAAATTAAAGACCCCTGGGGCTTCTTAAGGTGCTCCTTTCTACAAAAAAAGTTTGTTTGACACAATTCTTGGTACTGGGATACTAGAAACATTAATGATGATTTACTTTGGGTACTAAAATATTCTGGTATATTTGATTCCATCCTCGATGTTGTTAGTCGTCCTGAAAACTTCCGAGTGATTAGTGCCTGCAATCGGGGTTTCCTCTTTATTTTCAAGAGTAAATTGATTTTTCAAGAAGTGAAAGTAAAAGATGAGGATGGTAAAGACAAAAGAACTGTAAGTAGTTGGCACTCGTCTGGTATTCTTGATATCGGAAAGAAAGGGGATGTTTTGTAAATTGGTTTGAAGAAACTAAGAAAGAGGATTGCTTGTAATATTTGTGATAATTCTTATTGGAAATTAGATGACTTGTAATGTTTTATTTTTGAAATGATAGCACTAGTTATTTGTTCATTGACCTTAGTAATAGTATACCATATAAGATACAAATTTGTGTTACTTTGAAACTAGGGAACTTAATGTTGACGTTGCATTTGTCGCAATGAAGTACCTTACACAAAAAAACCAATAAAACATAGCTCATGAGATGATGAAATAAAAAACTCAATGCATAAAATCATAAATTAACTTATTTTATTTTAAACTTCTTGGCTTAACCTAGATATTTTTTATTTCAAACCTATTTAATTTATATATAGTTTACAACTTGTTGTGACACGATTAGAAAAATAATAAAATGATAATAGTAATTATTCATATCTTTTACATAACATAAATTGAAATAAAAAAACTTAAACTCACTAGATTCAATGTAGAAAATTATAAATTAACTTATTTTAATTTAAACTTCTTGGCTTAACTTACATATTTTTTAGTTCAAACATATTTAATTTATATATAGTTCACAGCTTGTTAGTGAAAGTGAAAAAAATAAAAAATAAAAAATAAATAAATAAATTGAATAGCCATATTTCAATGGAACTCGTCTCTTCAGCCAAACTAATTTTTTTTATTAAATAATATGCCAAATTAAAAAAAAAAAAAAAAAACTGAATAGCCATATTTCAATGGAACTCGTCTCTTCTAGAGACGAGTTCCAGCCAAATTATTATTTTTTTTTTTAAATAATATGCGCGAGCTTCTCTTCTTAATTTCAACGGAACTCGTCTTTAGAAGAGACAAGTTCCAGCCAGATTAATTTAAAAAAAAAAATCATATTCAGTTTTTTATTTTTATTTTTAATTTGGCTTATTATTTAATAAGAAAAAAAAATAGTTTAGCTGGAACTCGTCTATAGAAGAGACGAGTTCCATTGAAATATGGTTATTCAGTTTTTTTTTTTTTTTTTTTTTTTTTTTTTTTAATTTGGCATATTATTTAAAAAAAAAAAATTAGTTTGGCAGAAGAGACGAGTTCTATTGAAATAGTGATCCCTTTTATTTTTTTAGCTGTACACTTGCCGGAAAAATTCACCAGAAAACACCAACAGCCATAAAACCCATCGCAAATTCAACCTACCAAAAACCCAATCACAACAATAACAATTCGCAAATTCAGCATACCAAAAAACCCAATCACAACAACAACAATTCACAAATTTAGCATATCAAAAACCCAAACGCAGCAACAATATACAAATTCTACTCACAACAACATACCCAAAACCCATTGGATTCAAACATCCCAACATAGCAAAAATCAATCAATAAAAACACACTTCAACATCCCATCAGCCAAACCCATTTTGCCGTCGGAGAAACCCAAAACCCAAAGCCCAAACCCATTTCACCGTCGGAGGCGGAGCAACCCAAATCCCAAATCTCAAACCCCAAACGACGGCGTCAACGAGGCCCCAACCCAAACAACGACGCCGCCGCAGCACCCAACGGCTAGATTAGCCACTGCATACAACATCCACGTTAGCGACCCACGGTGATGATCTGAAAGTTTTGATTCCGGCGAGAAGGCTCTGAAATGAGGAGAGAGAGAAGAGAGTTTCCACCCACTGCCACCACCATAACACCGGCAACCCCATAACCCAACCCCCACCACCAAATCGGCAACCCAAAACCCCACTATCACGAGCGTGCAAGAGAGAAGCAAGAGGTCTAATGAGATGAAAGGGATATTTTTTTCATTTTATGTGGAACTCGTCTCTAGAA
>OU015766.1:11472040-11637040 GCA_907173295.1 Fagus sylvatica | reverse complement strand
GCGTCCGGAACACCAAGTCCTACTTCGACACTCCAAACGGCAAGATCTTCACGCAGAGCTTCCTACCCTTGGATTTGACTGTCAAAGGCACAGTTTACATGACCCATGGCTATGGCTCCGACACAGGTTGGCTCTTCCAAAAAATCTGCATCAGTTTTTCTACCTGGGGCTACGCCGTCTTCGCCGCTGATCTCCTCGGCCACGGCAGGTCCGACGGTCTCCGTTGCTACCTAGGCGACATGGAGAAAATCGCCGCCACTTCCTTATCATTCTTCCTCGACACCCGCAACAGCGAATCATACAAAAACCTCCCGGCGTTTCTCTTCGGTGAGTCCATGGGTGGCGCCACCGCTATGCTGATGTACTTGCAATCACCGCCGAATACGTGGACTGGGTTGATATTCTCGGCCCCACTCTTCGTGATGCCAGAGAATATGAAACCTAGTAAAGTCCATTTGTTCATGTACGGAATGTTGTTCGGGATCGCTGACACGTGGGCAGTCATGCCTGACAACAAGATGGTCGGGAAAGCGATTAAGGATCCGGAGAAATTAAAGATCATAGCGTCAAATCCGAGGAGATACACTGGGAAGCCTAGAGTGGGGACCATGAGAGAGCTTGCTAGGGTGTGCCAATACATACAGGATAATTTCGAGAAAGTCACGACGCCGTTTTTGACTGTGCACGGGACTTCTGATGGTGTCACGTGTCCCACATCGTCCCAGTTATTGTACGAGAAGGCGAGTAGTGAGGACAAGAGCTTGAAGCTGTACGAGGGGATGTATCACTCTTTGATACAAGGTGAAACTGATGAGAATGCTGATCTTGTGTTGAAGGACATGAGGGAGTGGATTGATGCGAGGGTGGAGAGGTCATGAATTCCACTTGTATTATTCTTTTTTGGGGATTAACCCCATTGTGGTTTTAAAATGTAATAATATTGTTGTGGGACACGTGCCGCTAATTAAGGAAGTCTTTTTATATGTAATTGTGCTTTGTGCAATGAAGCTTCTATTTTTGCCAATAAATATTACTCTCTCATTTTCATACAATTATTTCTAGATTTCAACATGTGCTACTCTCAAGTTGATATCAAATTACTTGAGTATGTGTTATGGATCTCGATCCTCTACATTTAGAGGTTGAGATTTATCTAAAACAAATCTAAAACCTCAAATTTGCCACCTCATTTAAAAAGATAATAACTTAATTGGAATAAGGAGAACTAAACGTTAACGATTTTTTTTGTTTAATAATATTATTTTTAATACTATTTTGCAAAAAAATACTGTTTCAAAACATTTGAGGGAAATAGCCTTCTCGTCTCTAGAAAAGACGAGTTCCAATTGAAACTCGTCTCTGCTAGAGACGAGTTCCACCTCAATTTTGCCACGTCTGCAATTAGAAAGGGAAAGAAGTTCCAGCTGCCGCCTGAAACGCCTGACTCTCAAAACTCTCAAAAGCTGAAACTCTTACTCTCTCGGTCTCAAAAGCTGAAACTCCTTCTCCCTCCCTCTATCTCCGTCGCAACTTCCACTCGCTGGCTCTGGTGGTTACGAGAACTCCCTCTCTTCCTCTCGCTTGCTCCGGTGGTTTACAAATCCCTTCACTGTAAAAATCAAAATCCCTAAATCCCCAATCAGTATCTCAACCTCCAATCCAAGCCACTTCACGCCACCGTACATCCCCAAATCGATCTCTCAGCTCTCTCACTCAGCCTCCAAGCCACTTCACGCCGCCGTTGCTTCCAAGCCACCCTCCATGCCGCCGTTGCTTCCAAGCCACCCTCCACGCCGCTTGAATCTTCGGCTGTTACCGTCTCACTCTCTCTCTCCATCGCAACTCAGTCTCTCTCTGTCGCTCTCTTGCTCGCTCGTTCAGGTAACAATCTTTTTCACTTGATTCCTTCTATTTTTTGCATGATAAAATCTAGAGACACATGTTGAATGAACCCTCACATCTGAAAAAGACATGCTATTTGTGGTTTATTGATTATGTTGTTGTTCATATGAGTATTTGAGATGCGGAGATATTTGGTTGGGTGAGATGGGTGAAAGATTAGAAAAAGTATTGAGAAGAAATAATGAAGAAAAAAAAAAAAAAGTGGCTTTGTCTGGTTCTGCAAGAATAATTGGATATATTTTGTGGGATAAAGACCTACCAGCCACCATGTCCACTCAAACAAGCATTTCATACCTCACTTTGTTTTAACATAGGCAGTCCCCACATGTGCAAACCTGAAATGTCTTATTATTTTGTCATATTTCTTCTGATACCATGGCCTAAGAATTCATATGAATTTAATGGGTTTAAATAAGAAGCCATTTTTTTTATATCAAATAGAAGCAAAAGAATTACTTTTACTGTTCTTCAAAAGAAAAAAAACGACTTGAGAAATTGACTTGATGGTTGGATAATGAAGACATGATGACATTTTGAACTACTCTAATCAATAAAGTAGATCATGATAAATATTTTTTTGTGAAATCTGGCTTGAGATCAAAGTAAACAAATTCATATTGATTAGGTTCGATTTTCATAAAAGGAACAATATTAATTTGTCGATATTCATACTTATCAAAAAAAAAAATTTGTACATATTCATACATGATATGTTCTGGCCCCACAAGGATAGGTTCCTGGTTTTTCCGTTGTAAAGGCATCTAATTGGGTTCTAGATGTGCAATATGGTGCCCTCAGTGATGCGGAGTTGAATGATTTTCAGGTTTGTTTGCAACCATTGTCCTAATTTCGAAGTTTGAATTTTATTTTACAATTATTCAGGTGAAATAATGAGGGATCTACTAATATGTGGATGCAGCAGAGAAAGATGCATTTGGAGGGCTATCACTTGATGGGTTTTTGTCAGAGGTATGTCTTTTTTCTTCCCTTCGTTTTATCGTTGTTAGTGTGGCGGTTTTGGTGTCAACGTTACGATTCTCTCCTGATGCCGTGCCTGTGAACCCGCATAATTTGGGTAAAGGTATTACAATTCACTTAAATGAATTGGGTCAACGCCAGGTGACATGGACAGCTAAGTGCATTCCAAAAGGGGGAAAGCAATGGGTACCACGTGACACACGTGACATCCATCAGAAGAGAGAAACGGTGTGCGTTGTTGGACCAAGCGTGTCTCGGCTTGATTTGGGCCCACGGTCCACATATGAGGTGGGGGAGTCCTTAGGGTCCAATAGGCAACAACACGGGGAGTTGAGTGAGGAATTGGGCCTGGAGAGTTCTCATAAAAAGGCTGGGTCAACGGTGGTGGTTAATGGGCATTGCAAAAGGACCCATTCAGAACACGGGTTACCCAGCTTACTCTTAAATGAGAGAGTCACAGAACGGGGAGCATATCAAATCAGTGTTGACTAGCATCTAGTGGAGGAGATGATGCCCACAAATCGAGGGATGTTCTCGAAGGATCCAGTCAAGGTCAGACTTACGTTTGATGTGTTATCACAACGGTCCTTTAGACTCATCAACAGGGAGAGCAGCTCGATCCAGATGGAGAGGAGAGTGCGAGTTGCTCAGGTGTCTAAGCTTCCACAAGACGCAGCACCTGGGGAGCACACGAGCGAGGCGGAGGAGATTCATGAGCATCTCGCAGTGGTTCCCAGGCCGAGCACGAATATCGCCAGTGAGCCGAGGGAGGACTCTGAGGTCCTCGACATCTCCCCTATTAGAACGTGTTATGGTGAAATTACACTGGGTGAAAGTGTTCTTCAGGAGCAATCAGAGTGGGTTCAACAGCACATGGCAGAATTTAGTAAACTGATGGGGGTGGACATCGAAGGTTTTGAAAGTGAGGCTATACGATTATTTGCAGTGATTGAAAGGAGATGGAGGCAGAATGGAGGAAATGGAGCTGAGGGTCAGACGACAACCCAAAAATCTCGGAAGGGACTTCGAGAATTACGTAACTTGGCGAGTGCAATAAATTATGAGTCCTCCCACAAAGTGGGGGGAGGGCGGCGAATTCGGGGATCAACTTTGTCCCAATGAATTTGAAACTCATATCATGGAATGTTCAGGGTCTGAATAACAAGGAAAAGCGAGCTTAGATAAAAAATGCTCTCAAGTTATGGAATGGGGAGATTATTTGTTTTCAGGAGACCAAGATGGAGCATATTGGGCGAGCAGTGATTCGAAGTTTTTGGGCTAATCGTTTTGCTAATTGGGCGTACCAGGAGTCAGAGGGTGCCTCGGGGGGTATCCTTATTATGTGGGAGAAACGTGTAGTGGAAGTTTAGAATTGTGTCAAAGGTCAGTACGCCCTTTCTTGCAGGTTCAAGAATGTTCAAGATCAGTTAGATTGGGCCTTTTCAGGGGTATATGGGCCTAATGTAGATGCAGATCGGGGCCTTTTATGGGAGGAGTTGGCAGGTGTTCATAGTTGGTGGGGTGTGCCATGGTGCATTGGTGGGGATTTTAACGTGGTCAGATTCCCAAGCGAGAAGTTGGGAGCAGGTCGGCATACGGGGGCGATGCAAAATTTTTCTGAATTTATTTTCGAGCTTGGTTTGGTAGATCTTCCCTTGGTGGACGGTCAATTCACTTGGTCGAATAACCAAGACCCTCCAACAAAATCTCGCATTGACCGTTTCTTGGTGTCCACTGATTGGGAAGAACAGTTCTCGCAATTGACGCAAAAAGCGTTACCGCGTTTTGTGTCAGATCACTGTCCGATAATGCTAGAATGTGGAAGTTTCAAACGAGGTAAATCATATTTCAAATTTGAAAATATGTGGCTGCATCATCAGGATTTTGTAGGTAATGTGCGGAACTGGTGGGGAGGGTATGACTTCAAGGGAAGCCCCAGTGACATTTTTGCCAGTAAACTCAAAGTTCTGAAAGAAGACATCAAGAAGTGGAATAAGGAATGTTTCGGGGATATCAGAATTAAGAAGTTAGAGCTAATGCAGGAGTTACAACGGCTTGAAGGGAAAGAAAACCAGGGGATGCTCACGGCAGAAGAAAGATCGTATAGATTGAGTACTGAAGCTGAGTTGGAAAAGACTCTGCTGCTAGATGAAGTTTCTTGGCGCCAGAAGTCGAGAGTACAATGGTTAAAAGAAGGTGATAAGAACACTAAGTTCTTCCAGCGGACAGCAAACGCTAACCGTCAGAATAATTACATTGAAAGGTTGCAGTATGGGGATCAGCAGTGGAGGTCTGAAACAGAGATACGGGATGGTATAGTGGGTTTCTATCAAGGCCTATATTCTGAGAGGGAAGATTGGAGACCAGTATTGGGGGGAGTGGAGTTCAATACCATAGATTCAGCAGAAGCTACGCAGTTAGAAGGCCCTTTTTCTGAGGAGGAAGTGGTGACAGCCTTGAATCAGATGAGTGGTGAAAAAGCTCCAGGCCCGGATGGTTACACCATCGCTTTCTACAAACAATGCTGGGATATAGTGAAGATGGAGGTATTAAATTCCTTGTAGGAATTTTATGACCAGGGGTGCATCAAAAGAAGTCTTAATGCGACTTTTATGGTGCTTATTCCTAAGAAGCCTGGAGTATTGGATGTGAAGGATTTTCGCCCTATTTGTCTGATTGGGAGTGTATACAAGATTCTATCAAAGATTCTTGCTAATCGCCTCAAGGGAGTGTTAGGAGCGGTTTTATCTCCTACTCAAAATGATTTCATTCAAGGGCGACAAATTACAGAATCAGTGCTGATAGCCAACGAATGTTTGGATAGCAGATTGAAAACTGGAATTCCAGGATTACTTTGTAAATTGGATGTGGAAAAGGCGTATGACCATGTGAACTGGAATTTCCTCATGTATATGTTGGAACGTTATGGCTTTGGAGCTAAATGGCGTAAATGGATGTATTTCTGCATATCCATAGTTCAGTACTCGATCTTGATTAATGGAACCCCTTGTGGCTATTTTAATAGTACACGAGGTATTAGACAAGGTGATTCTCTTTCTCCTCTCCTTTTTGTTTTAGTCATGGAGGCTTTGAGTCGCTTGATGGATAAGGCGGTTTCTGAGAACTTGCTGGAGGGGTTTGCTGTTAATAATCACACTAGACCAGACCTGAAGATATCCCATCTCCTATTCGCGGATGACACGCTGATTTTTTGTGGAGCTACTCGGGACCAGCTGATACACTTGAAAGGGGTTTTAATGTGTTTTGAAGCAGTGTCTGAGCTGCATATTAACTTGGGGAAATCAGAGATCGTTCCAGTAGGGACAGTTCACGGGATTCAGGATCTGGCTCAGCTGATAGGAGGGAGGATTACTACACTCCCCATGAAGTACTTGGGGCTTCCATTAGGAGCCAAATATAAATCCAAAGAGATTTGGAATCCTATTTTGGAGAAGATGGAGAGACGGTTGGCTGGGTGGAAACGGCTGTATTTATCTAAGGGAGGTAGGCTCACTTTGATAAAAAGCACCCTATCAAGCTTGCCAACGTACTTCCTTTCATTATTCCCCATTCCTTCAAGTGTAGCAAAGCGTATTGAAAAGATTCAAAGAGACTTCCTATAGGGCGGAGTCGGGGAGGAGTTCAAATATCACTTAGTCAATTGGCGAACCGTCTGCACCCCTATTCAGATGGGGGGTTTGGGGGTGAGATAGATGATCCCGTTTAACCAGGCATTATTGGGCAAATGGCTGTGGCGTTTTGCAACAGAAAATGCAGCCTTTTGGCGGCAGGTGATAGCTAGCAAGTATGGTGTGGGGAGAGGAGATTGGGACATTAAGGAAGTTCGAAGGGGACATGGAGTTTTTCTTTGGAAACATATCAGGAGGGGCTAGCAGCAGTTCAACAGGTATGTCTCATTTTCCCTTGGTTCGGGGGAGAGAGTTAGCTTTTGGCACGATAGATGGTGTGGGGAGGGGGTCATGCAGGAGCTGTTTCCTACTCTCTATCACATTGCTCAAGATAAACAGGCAATGGTATCGGATTATCTAAGCTGGAACAATGAAGAGATGATATGGGTAGTGATTTTGAAGAGAGCTTTCCAGGATTGGGAGTTGGCAGATTTCACAACCTTCATGGAGACACTCTACAATATTAAACTTAAGAGGAATGTTTTAGATCAGATGCAATGGGAACATACTGGGAGTGGTCAGTTCGAAGTCCGTTCTTTTTATCACATTATTTGTGCCGGGGGTCATAGCACATTCCCTTGGAAGAGTGTGTGGAGGGTTAAAATGCCCCCCAAGGTGGCTTTTTTCACTTGGCTAGCAGCACATGGTAAGAACCTCACAATAGATAATTTACGGCGTAGGAAGATTTGGGTTCTGGACTGGTGCTTTATGTGTAAAAGGGCAGGAGAATCTGTGGATCATCTGTTACTTCACTGTGCCTATGCTAGTGAGCTATGGTCCTTTATTTTCTATATTGCGGGGTTGCAGTGGGTTATGCCATGTAAAGTTTCTGATCTATTAGCTTGTTGGAGGAGGAGAGCTAGTTCTAGTAAAAATGTGATATGGAATGCGATTCCTTCATGCTTAATGTGGCTGATATGGCGGGAGAGAAACAGGAGGGCATTCGAAGACTCAGAACGTCACTCTATGGAATTAAAATTGATCTTTCTTCATACTATTGTGGAGTGGATGGCGGCTATGAATAGTCACCCTGCTCTCTCTTTATTACACTTTATTGATGGTTGCTTGTAATCTGCTGATCCTTAGTACACTTCTTATGTACTAAGTTTGTTTTTGCTATCAATAAAATTTCTACTACTTATCAAAAAAAAAAAAATTTATTAAGATCTCAGTTTGCCCATCTATTCATATGTGAAGTTTTACTGTTATTCTAACATGTTTATACATACACTATAATATCAACATACCAGTATCTAATATATGCATCTGTGCTTCATGGTTTAAACTTATTTGGCTTTCGATGACTTTTGAATTATTAATGATTTGTATCTACTGAAAATTAAACAGGTTAACACAACAACAGAACAATAAGGAATGTGATGCTCATGTTGATCTTCTTCCAGCAGCATAGGATTGAAAATCTATCTTTGGAAATTACTTACATCAGGTTTTCTTAATTTGTTTGCTCTATTTTGCATGTCTCCTAAGGCTTTGGGTTTGGGTATGAGGAATCTATTTTACCAATCTCAAACCGTCAATGAAATTAGTAATTTAGTATCGCCTTGAGGTTTAGATATATTTAGTTGAGCTGGGACATTATATGAAGGGGACATAATGTGATACCTGCATTATATTATTATAATCTGAAAGAAGTTGAAAGAAGTTTGATGTAACCAATTGAAAGCAAAGCCCCTAAAGCTCCCTGCTTTTTCTTCTTAGCCTTTTCATTTTGTTTTTTGAAGCACAATGAAAATTTAAATTAACCCTTGATTGCCTAACTCTGTCAGGTAATGATTGTCTTGTCTCACACCATCTTTTTCACATCATTCAAAATTGTGAACATATATCCACAATTTGTGGACATTTGTCCACCCTTAGGTGGTGTGTGATGTGACTTATGAGTGCTGTGAGACAATATTTATCCAAATCTGATAGTTGATTTCTGCACACCCTTAAGAGTATGGTTTTAATGTCAAAATCCTTCATCTTGCTTGTGCTTTAAATTTGCAGATCTCAATGTTGGGCGATATCTGAACATTAGTATGCTGTTCAGATGATCAATCATTTTAAGGTATGATTTTGAAACCTGGATTCAAAATTTTCTATATTAAACTTGGTCAGTGTTTTTGTGCACTCGTCTCATTGAATCTCTCTTATATTTAGGTTTATATGGTGGAAGTTTGAAAACTATTTCATGACTTGTGCAAGTATGAATGCCAGCCTAAGAAAATTAAAGACCCCTGGGGCTTCTTAAGGTGCTCCTTTCTACAAAAAAAGTTTGTTTGACACAATTCTTGGTACTGGGATACTAGAAACATTAATGATGATTTACTTTGGGTACTAAAATATTCTGGTATATTTGATTCCATCCTCGATGTTGTTAGTCGTCCTGAAAACTTCCGAGTGATTAGTGCCTGCAATCGGGGTTTCCTCTTTATTTTCAAGAGTAAATTGATTTTTCAAGAAGTGAAAGTAAAAGATGAGGATGGTAAAGACAAAAGAACTGTAAGTAGTTGGCACTCGTCTGGTATTCTTGATATCGGAAAGAAAGGGGATGTTTTGTAAATTGGTTTGAAGAAACTAAGAAAGAGGATTGCTTGTAATATTTGTGATAATTCTTATTGGAAATTAGATGACTTGTAATGTTTTATTTTTGAAATGATAGCACTAGTTATTTGTTCATTGACCTTAGTAATAGTATACCATATAAGATACAAATTTGTGTTACTTTGAAACTAGGGAACTTAATGTTGACGTTGCATTTGTCGCAATGAAGTACCTTACACAAAAAAACCAATAAAACATAGCTCATGAGATGATGAAATAAAAAACTCAATGCATAAAATCATAAATTAACTTATTTTATTTTAAACTTCTTGGCTTAACCTAGATATTTTTATTTCAAACCTATTTAATTTATATATAGTTTACAACTTGTTGTGACAAGATTAGAAAAATAATAAAATGATAATAGTAATTATTCATATCTTTTACATAACATAAATTGAAATAAAAAAACTTAAACTCACTAGATTCAATGTAGAAAATTATAAATTAACTTATTTTAATTTAAACTTCTTGGCTTAACTTACATATTTTTTAGTTCAAACATATTTAATTTATATATAGTTTACAGCTTGAAATGAAAAAAATAAAATGAATAGTTATTTAATACTCGTTTTTAGAATTTCATTACTCGTTTAAACCAATGAAATTAAAAATTGCCAAATGTCTATTTCAATGGAGCGCTTTAATGAACGTTTCCAGCTTAATTTTTTTTTTAAATAATATGCGCGAGCTTCTCTTCTTAATTTCGGATCGTCTTTAGAAGAGACAAGTTCCAAGCCAGATTAATTTAAAAAACAATATTCAAGTTTTTTATTTTTTTTTTTTATTTGGCATATTATTTATAAAAAAAAAAAACATTTGGCTGGAACTCGTTCTAGAAAGACGAGCATTGAAATATGGCCATTCAGTTTTTTTTTATTTTTTTTTTTAAATTTGGCATATTATTTAAAAAAAAAAATTAGTTTGGCAAAGACGAGTTCTATTGAATAGTGATCCCTTTTTTTTTAGCTGTACATTGCCGGAAAAATTCCCACCACCACAGCCATCCTGAAATTCAACCTCAAGTCCAACACCAATAAAATTCAAATTCAGCATACCAACCCATAAACAACCAATTCACATTAGCAATAAAAACCCACGCAGACAATATATTCACTCACAACCATACATTGGATTCACAGAGATCAATAACAAAAAATCAATAGAACAATTTTGCCGTGAGAAAAGACCCATTTCACTGGAGCGAGAACCCAAATCCCAAATCTCAGCAGCGGTGCAACGAGGCCAACACAACGACGCCGCCCAGCACGTAGATACACTGCTACAATACGTTAGGAGTGATGATCTGAAGTTTTGATTCCGGGAGAAGGCTCTGAAATGAGGAGGAGAGAAAGATCATGCCACCACCATAACACGACCAATAACCAACCCTACCCCTTCGGCAACCATCCCCCACATGAGCGGCAGGAGAAGAAGAGGTCTAATGAGAGCCTAAGATAAATTTTTTCTGTTTAATTGGCGAGACCAGTGGCTCCTCTTAAGAGGACCGAGGAATTCATGGCGATGCCTTCTGGGCGAATTTTTTTCTTTTAATTTGAGAGCAATGTAATAAGATGACTTATTAAGTGCAACAGCATAAGCCCGATGAATGGCGTCATTCCTCATTGTTGCAAGCAACCCAGATTTGTCTTTTTGACATAAGGCGAGTCTTTTTACATTAAGAGACCTAATTGCGTAATTGAGATCACTCAATAATCGGCAGCACATGCTTGCCCGTGGCATGCCCGGGGCCCATGCCCTTGGACAGCCCATGCCGTTTGCATTCAGTTAGGCGATGATGCACTTTGGCAACCATAAGGGCGATGTGCTGATCATTACTTAGCCTTTCATTCTTGTCTTTCATTTTTTCTGGTTGGATTTCTCACTGTTCTGCCTTCAGAGGGTTTAAGGCCAGCTATAATTAGGACACTAGTCCCTGCATTGCCAGTATGTAGTGGCCTTAATTACAATGAATTTACATCCTGTTAAAAATTCTGGTAAGAAGACCAGCCTTGGCAAGCCCTTGGCAGCCATCTGCATTACAAACTATAAAGCCTAGCCACTATTCCGAAGTCCTTAGGCGCGTAAACTTGTGCGAGGCGCTAACAGAACAATGAGCGCCTTGGCCTTGCCAGCCCATGCCTTGCCAACCTTGGCATTGCCATGGCAGCACATGCCTTGGCCGTGGCAAGCCCACATGCCTTGGCCTTGGCAGCCCATGCCGTGGCAAGCCTTCTCTATGAGTCCTCTAAGTGCACGCTGCATACCCGCTTGCACTTGGCCAGCCATGGCCATTGCATGATCTAATTGCGTTGGCAGCCACAAAATTGCTCTTTGGCAATTGTGCGTCGCGTCACGCCCAATATGTCACACCATTTGGCTTGGGCAATGCTTTCTCTTGGACATCCAGCCTAGAATATATAGAAGCAATAGCACTTCACTTTTCTATTGGCCGTCAGCACATCTAGTCAACCTTAGGCCTACTTGCGGTCAAAATCCCAGCTCACAGTGCCTCTTGGCAAGAGCGATCCCTGCGATTGGCCGTGGCAAGCCTTGGCAGCCATGGCATTGCCTTGGCAGCACATGCCTTGGCCTTGGCAGCCCATGCCTTGGCAGCCATGGCATTGCCTTGGCAGCACATGCCTTGGCATGGGCAGCCCATGCCTTGGCCGTGGCAAGCCTTGGCAGCCATGGCATTGCCTTGGCAGCCATGCCTTGGCATGGGCAGCCCATGCCTTGGCCGTGGCATGCCTTGGCAGCCATGGCATTGCCTTGGCAGCACATGCCTTGGCATGGGCAGCCCATGCCTTGGCCGTGGCAAGCCTTGGCAGCCATGGCATTGCCTTGGCAGCACATGCCTTGGCATGGGCAGCCCATGCCTTGGCCGTGGCAAGCCTTGGCAGCCATGGCATTGCCTTGGCAGCACATGCCTTGGCCTTGGCAGCCCATGCCTTGGCCGTGGCAAGCCTTGGCAGCCATGGCATAGCCTTGGCAGCACATGCCTTGGCATGGGCAGCGCATTTGGCCGTGGCAAGCCTTGGGCCGTAATTGGCAGCGAGATTGATGGGCAGCCCATGCCTTGGCCGTGGCAAGCCTTGGCAGCCATGGCAGCACATGCCTTGGCCGTGGCAAGCCTTGGCAGCACATGCCTTGGCATGGGCAGCCCATGCCTTGGCCGTGGCAAGCCTTGGCAGCCATGGCATTGCCTTGGCAGCACATGCCTTGGCATGGGCAGCCCATGCCTTGGCCGTGGCAAGCCTTGGCAGCCATGGCATTGCCTTGGCAGCACATGCCTTGGCCGTGGGCCATGGCATAGCCTTGGCAGCACATGCCTTGGCATGGGCAGCCCATGCCTTGGCCGTGGCACGCCTTGGCAGCACATGCCTTGGCATGGGCAGCCCATGCCTTGGCCGTGGCTAGCCTTGGCAGCACATGCCTTGGCATGGGCAGCCCATGCCTTGGCCGTGGCATGCCTTGGCAGCCATGGCATTGCCTTGGCTGCACATGCCTTGGCCTTGGCAGGGGCTCCCTACTAAAAACAACCTATTTTCACGAAAAGAGGCTAGCTGGCATGCACTTGGCAGCCTTGGCAGCCCAAGGCAGCTGGCAGCATGCCATGCTGCACGCCGCGTGCACGCCGCGTGTCCAAAACGTGCATTTTCGCCCTCCCGCAAAATTGGCCCGTGCCATTTTCGATTTTAGTGTTCCTAAATTCATTCTAACACCCCTAGAAGGGTTTCCAAGCGGCCAAACCCCTATGCCACAAGAATTCTATTTTTTATGATTTTTCCTATTTTTCGGCTTCAAAAAATAAAATAAAATTTTCTAAAATTCCAAAAATTGCAAATCCAATTCCTACCTCTTCCTTGCATTTTTCTTAGCATGTGTGCAAAAAATCTCATCAAAATTCGAAGTATTTCTTCGAAAAAGGCCTTTATGTTTCCTCAGACATGTTGATGTTTCCTCCTGACAGCGCGGTAAGTGTCCTAAGAGCTCTTTAGGGGGGGAAGCTTGTCTCACATATGCCACCAACTAGCGTGCAGCCCTCATGCCCCCCCCCACATATGCATGCCACAGGCAGGCTTGCATGTGTTGAGGGCATGTGTGGTCGGTGTGTTGGGCACCACCACTACCGGCGGTGGTTGGCGGCGGTGGCCGCCGCCCGGTGGCGGCCGGCGGCGGCAAAATGTTGGAAATCATCAAAAATTGTAGAAATTAACGTGGGGAGTGCTGCCTACATCACAAAACAACATGGATGGCTTCGATGCTTGCAAATGTGGGGGTTAACACGTGCAGCCATGGCATGCCAAGCTTGCCACGGGCAATGCCAAGGCAAGGCAAGCCACGGGCTGCCATGGCAATGCCATGGCATGCCACGGGCTGCCTAGGCCATGCCAAGGCATGCCACGGGCTGCCTAGGCCATGCCAAGGCATGCCACGGGCTGCCTAGGCAATGCCAAGGCAAGGCAAGCCACGGGCTGCCATGGCAATGCCATGGCATGCCACGGGCTGCCTAGCCAAGGCATGCCACGGGCTGCCTAGGCCATGCCAAGGCATGCCACGGGCTGCCTAGGCCAATGCCAAGGCATGCCACGGGCTGCCTAGGCAATGCCAAGGCAAGTGCCAGACCCGCCACGGGCTGCCTAGGCCTAGGCAATGCAAGCCACGGGCTGCCTAGCCAAGGCATGCCATGGGCAGCCAAGGCAATGGCATAGGTTGCAATGGCCATGCCAAGGGCTTCCATGGAAAAGACAGCGAAGGGAGTGGCGTTGGCTACAACAGCCATGCCAAGACAATGCCAAGGAAATGCGAAGGCATGCCAATGGGTTACACGGCAATGCCGAGGTCTGCCATGGCCATACCATGCCATGTTCTGGCCCGGCAATGCCAAGAATTTCCAAAAACCTTTTTCCAAAAGTTTTCCAAGAAAAAAAACAAATGATTTTGGGTTGTGATGTTTGGTTTGCCCCCCCCCCCTTCCCAAAAAACGTTTTTCCAAAAGTTTTCGAAAGAAAAAAAAACAAAATGATTTTTGGTTTTGATGTTTGGTTGGCTTGGTGGGTTATCAAGTCTCGTGGTCGGAGATGATGCCTCGAGGAATGCTTCCTCCATGAATTGGCTGAGTTTGTGCACAGCAAAAGTAATATCTAGTCTAGTCAATGTGAGGTATAGAAGTCTTCCAACTAATCTTCTATAGTTGCCAGGTTCTTAGAGAAGCTTACCCTTTGATGTAGAAAGCTTGCAGTTTTGCTCCATGGGAAATTTAGAAGGTTTACTGCCCAACAACTCTGAATCATTGATAATGTCCAAGGCATACTTCCTTTGGCAAAGGAATATTCATGTAGTAGACCTGGTTACTTCCAATCCCAAGAAGTATCTGAGATTGCCCTAATCTTTCAATTTAAATTGTTTGTCTAGAATGATTTTGAGTTGATTAATGGCTTCTTGACTGTTACTTGTAATTAGTATATCATCAACATATACTAATAGAACCAGAAATGAAGATTCCTCTTGCTTTGTGAATAGGGAATAGTCTGACTTAGATTGTATGAACTCATGCTGCAGTAAGGTAAATGAGAACTTTTCAAACCACTGCCTTGAAGCCTGTTTAAGGCCATACAAGGATTTGTGAAGCTTGCAAACTAAATCCTGACCCCCCTTGCTGTGAAATCCTAATGGTAAAGACATATAAACTTCCTCATGTAAATCACCATGGAGGAAGACATTATTTACATCTAATTGAGTAATGTGCCAATTCTGCACAGCAACTACTGCAAGCAGAAGGTTGATAGTGCCAAACTTAGCTACTGGTGAAAAAGTGTCATAGTAGTCAAAAACCTCTCTTTGTGTGTAACCCTTAGCAACCAATCTAGCTTTATGTCTCTCAATAGAACCATCAACTTTGAGTTTGAGTTTGTAAACCCACTTGCAGCCTATGGATTGTTTATTTGGAGGTAATGCAGTAAGAGACCATGTGTGGTTACTCTCAAGAGCTGCAAGTTTTGCTGTCATGGCATCTCTCCATTCTTGAGATTTAACAGCTTGATGGTAAAACTAAGGTCTTGAGTTAGTAGATATGGCTAAGGCAAATTTTCGAAATGAAGGAGATAAATTTGAGTAAGATAGAACATTGGAGAGAGAATATGGTGTACCTGACTGATTGGATGATACAGCCTTGTCAAGATGGGATGAGAGATCATAGGGAGTGGAGGTGGACAAATGACAATGATAGTCATGTAAGTAGCTAGGAGGTTTATGAAGTTTGGTAGATTTCCTAGAAGGAACTAGTGGGTAAGTATCTGTATGGTCTGTAGGAGGATCAAAGATGTGTGTAGATGCAGTAACTATTGGTAAAGAGATAGTGTCAGTTAAAACAGGTTAAGTTAATGCATGAGAATGAGATTGATAAAGTGCATGAGACTGAATAAATGAGTCAATAGGTCATGCAGGGTCTGGTGTAGGTATTATAGTGTCTTGGATTGATTGGGAAGAGTTTGGATTGATTGGGAAGGGTGCATCTGCATTACTGACATGATTTGTATTATCCAGTGAGTAATGGAGCATTGGATTAATTGGTAAACAATGAGGAGTATGAGTTGCTGGAAAGAAGGATGTAGTAGTGTCTGATGCTTTATGTAATGTAGACAGTTGTGTAGGAAGAACAATATTGTCAAATAGAGATGAGGTAGTAGATGTAAAGTCAGAATTGTAAAATGGGAATATGGATTCATGAAATATGACATCTCGAGAGATAAAGATTCTGTGACAATCCAAATCCATGACTTTGTATCCTTTGACTCCATGAGGATAACCAAGAAAAATACACTTAGTGGCTCTTGGTTGAAACTTGGATCTAATATGAGATAAAGTGGATGCATAGCATAAATTGCCAAAAGACCTTTAAATTAGAATATGTAGGTTTATTATGAAAGAGCAACTCAAACGGAGCTTTATGGTGCAAAACAAAAGAAGGGGTTCTGTTAATGAGGTATGTAGCTGTCAAAATGCAATCTCTCCAATGAATGATAGGAATATGTGATTGGAATAAAAGGGCTCTAGTTATGTTAAGTAGGTGTTGATGCTTTCTTTCAACCACTGAGTTTTGTTAGGGTGTGGCTACACAACTAGTTTGGTGGATGACTCCTCTTGGTCCATAGAAACTAGGCATATTAAACTCTCTTGCATTGTCAGTTCTAATAGTTATAATTTTGAGATTGAATTGTGTGTCTATTAGAGCAAAGAAAGATTGGACTAAATTCCTAGTTTCATCTTTAGATTTCATTAAAAACACCCAAGTGCATCTAGTATGATCATCCACAATAGTTAAGAAGTATTTAAAACCACCAACAGCGGGAGTAGGAATTGGACCCCAAACATCACAATGAATCAAATTGAAAGCAACAGAGTCCATTTTATTATGTATTGGAAAAGACAATCATTTTTGTTTTGCCAAAGGACAAACATTACAATGATTGGAATGATCTTGAAAATTACAAACAAAAGAGCCAACATGTAGAAAGTCTTTGAGAAACTGCAAGTTTGAGTATGAAGTATGACCTAGCCTATAGTGCCATAAATCAAGACTTGAAGACTTAGTACCACTAGTAGGCTGTTTTACAGTAAGCACATACTTATTGTTGGGGATAGGGAAAGAAATAGCAGAATATGGACTCTCTAGGAAGTAAAGACCTCTTCTCTCTCTACCCATTCCAATCATCTTCCATCTGACAAGGTCCTGAATGAAGCAAAGGTTAGAAAGAAAGAAGATGCAACACTTTATAGAGAATGTCAATTTGCTAACAGAGATAAGATTGAAAGAAAAGGATGGTACACACAATACATTGACTTAGGTAAGAGAATCAGATAGTTTGATTGTGCCTGTGTGTGTTACCAAGGCAGATTCACCATTGGGAAGCTCTACAGTAGTGCTCAAAGAGGATGTGATTTCAGTGAATAAGGTGAGAGAACAAACCATATGGTTAGTTGCACCTGTATCTATGATCCAGGTGTTATGAGAGAAGGCTATCTTATTAACAATTCTAGAAGAAAATACACTATGTATAGGCAGACTATTGTATAGAGATTTATGGTTTATACCTAAGAAATTGGAGGATTGAGAAAGAATGGTTGCAGCTTGATGAGGAGTCTCATTTGGAGATTGCTGTGAACTCAAGAATGTGAGAAGCTGTTGGTACTGATCTGGACTGAGAGGAAGAGAAGCAAGATTGCCAATTCCATTGTCATTAGTACTGCTAGAAGCAACCATGACTTGATTGGCAACAGGCCTAGCCCTTGGTTTGTAGCCTAGAAGGTACCTATGCAATCTGTAACACTTTTCCATAGTGTGTCTAGTAATGCCACAATGAGAGCACAGAGGCCTTTCCTTCCTTCCATAATTCTTGCCTCCATTGTTAGGTTTGAAATTAGTGACAGCAAGAGCTGTAGCACTAGAATTGATACCACAAGCTGTGGATCCAGAATTTAGCTCCCTTTGGCTTTCCTCTTGAGAAACCAAGGAAAAGACCTTGTTAATGGTAGGCAAAGGGTCCATGAGGAGGATTTGACCTCGAACACTAGGTTAAGAATCATTTAATCCAACTAGGAACTTCATCACATATTTTAAGTGTTGATACTCTATGAAAGTCTTCAAAGCTCCATAGGTGCAGGCTAGTATGGCACAGTAGTTCATCAGTTTATCCCATGAGCCCTTCAATTTGGTGTAATAGGAACTTACAGAACACTAATCTTGATTGAGAGAGGCAATAGCCTTCTGGAGCTGGTAGACACGAGGTCCACTACTCTGAGAAAACTTCTCATTGAGATCTTTCCAAACCTCAATGGATGTATCAAGGTAAATGACACTGGCAGAGATTTCTTTGGACAGAGAATTCAGAATCCAAGAAAGAACCATTGTGTCACATCTTTTCCAAGATCCATAGGAAGCTGATGATGGATTCAAAGGTTCAATTGAACCATTCACGAATCCTTCCTTGTTTTTGGCAGTGAGAGCTATGAGCATGGAACGTGACCAAGTTTGGTAGTTGTCTCCATTCAATGGCTGAATCACAAGCAGAATGCCTAGATTGTCTCCATTATGAAGCTGACATGGATTGGAATCATCCATGATGGGAATGCAAGAGCCTGAAGGCATCTTGGTATGAGTGGGAGCATTTTGCTTAGTGAAAGTGGAAGGAGATTGCTCCATAAAAGGAGGAGATTGCTCTGTGAGAGTAGGTGCGGAATGCTCTGATACCATGTTGAATTTCTACAGTATTGCAGTGATGCAGTGAAGCAAGAATAAGAGCAATGCTGTAGAATAATATGAGAGAAAAGTAGAAAGTGTATGAGAGAATCTAGAAAGTAATTGAGAAGAAAATGCTTTAAGTTCTCATTAATCATAATTGAATTACATTGAGTTATTTATAGTAATAAATTTAATCTACACTATTCTAGAACCTTGTAGAAGATTATGGAAGAATTAAGCTTAGTAAGCAAATAACAAACTTCTAACAAACTAGAACATATTCCAAATTATAAGCTTAAGCTCTAACTACTTGTTGACTAAGCTTTAATCTTATCTTGTAATATAACTAACATTAAAGTTAATCCTAAACTTGACAGATGGCATGAGTAAGATCCTTCTGAAGCTGCATGAAGCTTTTGTATACTGTTTTGTTATTTCCATCCAAGCATGCTGCTATGCTTTGCTGTCCAAGTATGTTTAAGTATGATGTTTTGTCGTTTTCATTTACTTTACTATTTTAACACACATAATTCTCATAGACCCATTAACATCGACAAAGTGGGGAAAAATAACAGTCCTACCATTGCCGCCGCCGTTGCCTGACCATCACCAACAAGGAGATTAACATTCCTACCACCGCCACGAACCAAAATGGCTCTGTCTTCATCACCTTCACCCCTTTTACAGAATGAGCATCTGATAGGAAGTTTGGAACCCACAGATCTAGATGAAATTTGGTTGTTTTGTTATAAGTTAGGCATCCCTTTTCTTTTTCCTTTCTTCTCTGGTAGAGTCAACGATGATCAATTTTGTTTTATATTTAATTTTCTTAAACCAACGTTAATTAAAACGAAGTTAAATTTGCTTTTAGATTTGAGTTAAGTGTAGACACCCCAATTTGTACCGGTCGATACTCATGGTCCCTGGTCTTAGTGATGACAATTTAAGATTTCTCATATGACGAATGTGTGTTGAAAACCACCTAGAAAGTTCTAGAAAACGAGTTTTGAGAAGCTGCCTTAACCTAATAGGTGTGCGCCGCTTTGGAGGTGGCGCACGTTTGTAGTGAAAAGGCGTGTACCTCTCTAAAAAGGCATGCGTCAGTGCCGCCAAGCAAAAACCCTAATTTGTGAGACTGACTGATTCTTGCGGGAACATGTTAGTTTACCCATTCTTTAAGCAAACCCTAACTCCTTTATCACTATAAAATGAGCCTCATACCTCACAAACAAATCATTCCAGAGAGTCTCCATAGAAACACTGAAAATACCAAGAAATAATGGTATAGTAGAATAGAGAGAAGTAGGAATAAGTATTCCTAGAGTAGCGAAGCTCTACTGAAGTAGAAGCTTAGAATAGGAGAGAAGAAAAAGAAGTCTTAGAGGAGCGAAGCCTTGCCTAGAAGAAGGTAGTGAGGAAGAGTTCTTGAGCAAGTAATGATTCTTTAGTTGAAGAACTAGAAGAATCACCCCTTTCTCGCAAAACTCCAATCACAAACCTAGGCGTTCAAAGCCTTTGTTGTTGAAGATCAACACACAAACCCCATCAAAGAGATCAAGTCTGAGAGACCGGTGAATTGCTAGCTTGCAACAAGCTCTCTAGATGCTAGGTATGGATCTTCTCAATAGGCCATATCAACCTCCATGAATATTTGATTGTTATGTTGTTTTCTAGGTCAAGTTAATTAGATCTTTGTTATTTCGCATGCCTAATCACGCTCCAATGAGCTATGCCATGTTTGCTTTTTCACTAGAATAGTTTCATGCATATTTTAGGTTAGAATTACAACCTATGTATGTTATTGTGGGTATGAAACCCATAATTTGGTGAATGTTGGATGCAAGGTGAGGATTCCTTTCTTTAACCTAATATTGATGTTATATCATATTATTGTTTGTCTCTTGATTGTGCTAGAATTAGGTTTACGTGCTTTTGATTGTTTAGAGATTCTTTAATAAACTCTTTCAAGATATCAAGTAATATAGAGGAAGGTCAACCATTAGGTTGAGCGTTTCTTGGGTGCCTAGCACCTTCCTAAGATGTACCTTACCTTCGGACCTAGTTCAAGACTAGTCCTTTTGTGCATGAAGTCATATTAATGGTTCTTGGACTGATAAACCAAGTGGCAACTCTTTGTTTCTCTGTTCCTAACCCTAAAAAGGTTTGAGAATATGAACGACCTTTTAAAGAAGAAGAGGTGACCAACGCGGCATCTCACATTAAGTTATTATCTTTTTTAAATGAGGTGGCACATTTGTTTTAGATAAATCCTAACCTTTAAATGGAGACTCTCCATTTCAAATGAAATGGAGAGGATCCGGATCCAAGTGGTATGTGGATGCATTGGATATATACTAGGTTGTTTTGGATTTTATAAATAACTACAAAGAACTTTAATTACGACTAGATTAATTGTTTAAAGATATAACATAGCTTAGGTTGTTATATATATATATATATATATAATAGTAAGTAATCTTATTAATTTTATTTTGAAATCTTTGGTATAAAAGGCCTTCAATCTTTTGATGATGATGATAAAAAAAGAGAGCATGTAGAACACTTTTTTAATGTTTCCTATTTTTGTATTTTGTTCACTTGCTATTGTTCAATAAAATATTCTCTCTCTCTCTCTCTCTCTCTCTCTCTCTCTCTCTCTCTCTCTCTCTCTCTCTCTCTCTCTCTCTCCCATGAGTCTCATCTACAGTATCAAACCTAAGCGTATGTCGACCCCGATTAGATCTGATCTATTTTAGCTTATGTTTTGCGGTTTGTGAATTTGTTCTTGAGTTTGTGAAATTACTATAAATTTGGGGCTTACTTGTTGTTGGGATTATGATTTTGTTGTAAATTTGTTGTTGGGTCTCTTTGACAATTAGTAAGTGGCAGTGAAGGGTTAAGGGGAACACCTTAAAATAAAATATTGAACAACCTTGAGATCCCAATAAACCAGATCACCACCCCAGCCTCTCTCTGTCCCTCTCTTGACTTCTTCACTTATCACCATGGCTGCCTCTATTGTCCACTCCACCTCAGTTGTCAGTCCCCATTTCTCACTCAACCCTTTTTTTTCAATTAGCTTTTTGTTTCTTCTTTTATATATCTCTCTCTCTCTCTCTCTCAGATCTATATATATTTTTTTCTTTTGGTTCTCATTCTCTTTTCTGATGAATCATATCTATTTCTTTTTTGTTTTAATCTAGAGTGACAGTATATAAGAGCATTCTCATCCGGAGAGGTAAATCCCCGTTTTAGTTAAAATACCTATTACTGTAGCTACATATCACAAAAAATCATATCCCAACCAGTTGTGTGTAATAACTCAATTGTTTACAATAGGCTACAACACTCAGTATTGATACCGAGTACTATAGCTCATGCAAACATTTGGCTTTGGGTTTCAATGGCGGCAATGGAGTCATAGTCTGAGATTGAGTTTGGGTTTGTTTCTAGCAGAATATGATCATTGGATTGGTTTAGTTTTTTGTTTTTTGTTTTTTGCTGGGTTTATTTCCTTGCAGAAAATTATCATAAGATTGGTTTGGGTTTTTTTATTTGCTGGTTTTTTTTTTGGTTGGTTTTTTTCCTTGCATAAATTATCACTGGATTGGTTTTGGTTTTTTCTTCTATTTTTTCTGGGTTTGTTCCCTTGCATAATTTGATCACTAGAGTAGGAAAACTTGGGGTTTTGTTAATTAATTTTGGAGAGGTGCTGTTTCGAAGAGTTGGGATTTTTGGAGTGATTTCTCAATTGAGAATTTCTCAAACGTATGGGGACAAATGGGGGAGTAAATGTTGGAAAGAAAATAATATTAAAAAAGAAGAATTATAAGATTATTCTAATGGTATGTACTGTAAAATAAAGGGTGAGATGTGTGGTGTTTTGTAAAAGATGATAGCTAAAGTAAAAAAGTGAGTTTTTGAAGAGGTAAAATACATACATTATACTTAACTAGCTGTGAATGCTCTAATTGGCAGGACAAAACCACTAGATGAGTACTGACTACATGTCCCATTCTCCCATGTGAGATCCTTTTCACTTCTCCTGTTTCTCCTAATGCCACGTGCCACCCTTTAATTGTTAATTAGTTTGACCAAACCAACAAAGGTAACATTTATCTACATTCGCTTAGCAACAACAAAAGAAAAAAATATATATTTATCACTTTCAAAATTTTAATTGTATATATATATATATATATATATAATTTTTATATATATTTCGATCATATTCTATATCTCCTTTACTCTCTATTTATCTCCATATCATATATATATATATATATATATATATATATATATATATATATATATATATATTAATTTTTAGTATATTTCGATCATATTCTCCTCATATTCTCCTTTACTCTCCTTTTATCTCCCTCCATCATATGGTAAGTTTTTTATTGAACATCCTGAAAAAAAATTCTTGGAGCTGTCAATGGTGGTGACTCACCGTGTTATTTTTATTAAAAAATATACATATTTATATATATATATATACATATTTTAATTTTTAGTATATTTCGATCATATTCTCCTCATATTCTCCTTTACTCTCCTTTTATCTCCCTCCATCATATGGTAAGTTTTTTATTGAACATCCTAAAAAAAAATTCTTGGAGCTGTCAATGGTGGTGACTCACCGTGTTATTTTTATTAAAAACATATATATATATATATATATATATATATATATATATATATATATATATATTATATATAATATATATATATATATATATAGAGATGGGTTCAAGTTACACCCGGTGTAACTTCTTTAGAGTTACACCATTTTTGGACCGTAGATTTTTACAAGATCTAAGAGTTAAAAAAGATCAACTGTCCATGTCATTATTAAAAATTTATTTGCTTATCAGATAAATTAAATTAATTCTTGATAATTTATTTTCTCTCTCCTATTAATTTTAGCATTTATTTCCTCTCATTCATTAGGACTATATAAACGTTCAAAGAGGAATAAAAATATGATATCTTCTTTACATAAACGGTATGCATATTCGTTCAAAGGCCCCTTGCAAGAAGTTTTTAAAAAAATGATAGAAATTGGTGAATTGGTGGAAGGGTACATATGTACAGTATTAGGCGAATGGGAGAGTTTGAAAAAACGTAGCATCTGTTAGATGTATTCACAATACAAGAAGAAAGTTTTCAATTGTACATTTTGCAAGCAGCAAGTAGCTCCCCTTTGCATATTACCATAAAATCTCTATTTCATGACTTTACAAACAAAATGCAATATTTGAAGGAATGAGTCCTACTTTCATTTAAGCCAATATTTGAACTTCTTTAAGCCCGTTGCATTGTTTCTCTTGAATTGTTGTTTTGAGGTGTTGTAAATCTCATGCTTTTGATTTGTAATAGAAGAAAAAGAAAAGGGAGGCGGTCAGGTGGGTGGGGTGTATCCGCAAGGTTCATCCATTTGTAATAGAAGAAAGAAAAAAAAAAAATAGAAAGAGAGCAAGAGGCTGTCAAGTTAAGATTTTTATTCAAGTCATTAGATTTATTTTACGGTTTACACACACACACATAGAGAGAGAGAGAGAGAGAGAGAGATAAGGGAAGAAAGAGAAATGCAATAAATGAGAGAGAGTAAAAAAATGCTATAAATTAGGTTAACTAATGTGGAAGTTAATAAATGACTCCCTTTATTTTTAACCGTTAGATTTATTTAAAATCAAAGGTCTAAAAAGGGTGTAACTCCCTTTAAGTTACACCGGGTGTAACTTGAACCCATCTCTCTCTCTCTCTCTATATATATATATATATATTAATTTTTAGTATATTTCGATCATATTCTCCTCATATTCTCCTTTACTCTCCTTTTATCTCCCTCCATCATATGGTAAGTTTTTTATTGAACATCCTGAAAAAAAATTCTTGGAGCTGTCAATGGTGGTGACTCACCGTGTTATTTTTATTAAAAATATGTGTGTGTGTGTGTGTGTGGAGGACTGAGATCTAAATAAAAAGTTGGAAAAATTGCATTTTAAATCCAATAGTTTATGGGGTGTAACAAATTAAACCATATAGTTTCAAAAGCAACAAATTAAACTCCCAAAGTTTCAAAAAGTAAGAAATTAAACCCTATAGTTTTAGAATTAAAAAATTAAACCATGAAGTTTCAAAAAGTAACAAATTAAACCTATGTTTTACTTACATGAGTTGAGGTTTTATTTGTTACTTTTTCAAACTTTAAGATTTAATTTGATACTTTTGAAACTTCAACGTTTAATTTGTTACTTTTTGAAACTTTTGGGTTTAATTTATTACTCTGGAAACTATAGAATTTAATTTGTTAACACTTCTAAACTATAGGGTTTAAAATGTAATTTTTCTTAAAAACTTTGTAATAGAAAACAAATACCAAACAAACTCTTGATAGTCAAAACTATTAGAATACCGTTCGTGAGAGTAATTTCTCAAAACACATAAATACAAATTTAGAAAACACAACACTGATACTCATGTATCAAATGCCCTTCAAATTCCTCCTAAAATGAAATTTGAATAGAATGATACAGTTACTACAAATTTTACAATATATTAACTTTTACACACAATAAAAAAGTAAATATTAAAATCATTTATTATTTTTGTTGATGTGATATCAATTAAAATTTATTGTTACCTCAATTTCAAACCTTTTTTTTTTCTTTTTTTCTTTTTTTCTTTTTTAATATATATAGTAAATTGGTAATTTTCCTTTTGAATAACTATAGACTATAGTCATTGATTATGTCAAAGAGGTTATTGGTGGGTGCCGAACATATTGGGTAAACTACTATGAGACTAGTCAACGAATAGTCATCAATCCCATTGGCAGTGCCGCTGTAATATAGCTACAAAAGAGGAAGTCATTTCGTAAACATCTTCTATTCGTAAAGTTTTTATAATTTGGTCAGCCCAGCATCGCAATGCCTCTTTCTCTCCGAATGTTACATAGTCGATAAGTCGAACTTGAAATACATCGACCAACATGCTTGCTTATAACATTCACAATGAACTCAATAAATTTCTACTTAATTTTTTGTTAAAAAAGTCAACTTCTATTTTAACTTCGTAATGTTGAGACTCGAGAGCTCCTTTTTTATTTAGGGCCCAATTTATTCATAAGCTATTGGTTTTTGGCCCACATTACTTCACTACACGAATTTGGCTATTGGTCTATTTTCTCGGTACTACATGAGTTGAACTTCAAGACCTACACTTGTAAGCAAGCTCCACCACCAAGAGAGTTCTCTTGCAAGCACGCAACGAAGTCTCACAAAATATTTTACAAATAATAATTAACTTTCCAAAATCACAAATAGATCTGATCACACAGTTAAGATCTAACGACTTCGTAAAAACGTAATAGCTCCTGGAGCAGAACAAAAACTCAAGGAAAACACATGAAACCCCTTGAAGACGGTTTGTTTCTCAAGAAATTTCATCATTCACATCAAATGAGGAAATCTGACTCTTGAGCCTCCCATAATTCAAGCAGTAGCTGCTTCCAATGTCTCATATTGTCAAGGTGCATTAATTGTTGAAGAGAGCTATTAAGACACAATTAATGTTAAGGTTACCTTCATGTGCATTTAATGTAAAGTGATCATTACCCTATCGGTATGTAACTGGTTCGGCTCATCATATCTTCGAATTGGTTGATAAATACTATAGGACCGACTGGTTTGTGAGAAAATTCCAACTCCTACTGTAACAAATAATTTTATAATAAATAAATCACATTTTAAACCATGCCAAACACAAACCAAACATGTAGGATCCATTTTTGTGAATTTGGTATATTAGAGAGGATGCTTGTATACTTATTGTTATATGTTGGTTGAGCAATGATAGAATCACCAAAAAGTTTCACAACCTTTTCAACTTTCTAAATCGGAAAACCTTTTTTTTTTTTAATTGTTGTAACATCACACTTTAACCTATCACTAACATAATTTTTATTGTACACATTATAACATGTCACTATGAAATTTTATATGTTACTGCACTTACTCATACTGTTAATCTTCTATCAATCTACGCAAATGTTTATATAGATCTGACTTCTGAGGCCAAACTATTAACAATTATAAAATAAGCATCAAAAAATATTTATCCTTTATGTTTTTTCAAATTCATTGGGTTTACAAAACGTCCAAACTCAAAAGAATAAGTATTAGACCATATAAAATTGTATAATTTTTTACACAACTTACTAAGGTGTGTTATGCTCACTGGTGGAAAACAAAGGTGTTCTATAGTGAACCTTTTGTAAATTGATAGTTAACCTTTCACAAGTTGTCACAACAATAAGTTATAATAAAAGTTGTGCAATTTTATGTGTTCCTAAATAGATTGAACTAAAAAAACTCATGTTGTTTGCTTCTTTACATATGAGGGTAACTTTGGTTGTGGCAACCTGTGAACCTGAGAAAAAAATGTACAATAGGTTTCCAATTGGACACATAAAAGAGAAAGGTATCCAGGGCTCGATTAGGCACCACAGGCTTGCCCAATAAACTCCACAGGCAAGTCCTTGATGCCCCTCAAGTAAAATGTGTAGAAAAGCTTGGAGGGGTACAAAAAATTCTCCAGCTTCACCTGCCCATACACACCCTCAAAGATCCCAAAGCCACCAACCACAGCTAAATACGTGTCTTCATAGGTCAAATAGGCTCCCCTCACTGGATAATTATATCATATTCCAGGAGTGTATTAAATGCGTACTCCCTCCTCTCACAGAAGTAATGGGTCCCACTAATTAAATTCATGGTGGGATTCACCACTTCTGTGAGAGGAGGGAGTACGCATTTAATGTACTCTTAGAGTATGATATAATTTTCCCCCCTCACTGCCATGTGACCGTAGTCTTCGAAGTTAAAGCTATAGATCGCCTCGTACCGATCACTATCCATTTCTGGTTTGTTTTCGATCAAAACACATATTCCTTGTGTAACCCGCAACTGCCTTTTTAGGTTTCTTGTATATACCTATGTAAAAAATAATAAAAAATAAAAAAAAAAAATAAAAGCGTGATTTTATGTAATAAGAATTATAAAAGTATTACTTATTTGAACTCTGATTTAAATTATTTTGGAAAGTATTACTTCGTTAGTGAAGGGGAGGAGATCCCCAAGAGAATTGACTTTTTTTTGCTCAGTCGAAGCAAGATAGGGCTTTCACGATCAAATTCGTTGATCTCGTACACATGCAGTTTTTGAACATTGGCTGCAAAAACAAATATAAAAATCATAATGATCATACTATATATGAACTACCAAAAAAGTATAATTTTGTGGGACAAAAAGTATACCAACACTTAATTAATAAGTAAAAAAGAAAAGAAAAATTAATTAAAAATTTGTATGGTTTGCTTAATAAGAAAATATCAGCAGACTAAAAAAAAGGTTGTTTGCAAAAGTAACACAATTAAAATTGTTAAAACAAAAACTTTTACACATACTACAAGAAATTTGGTCTTTAGCGACGACACAAAGTCGTCGCTGATACTCTAAAAATTGTTGCTAATTATCATTAGCGATGACAAAATCGTTGCTAATTGTCATTGCTATTGCTCCGTCACTATTAGAAATTCAGCAATGACATTTTGTCGTTGCTATTATAATACCATCAGCGACGACATTTTCGTTGCTAATAATAACAATCGTCGTCGCTGATACGTCACTATTTGCGACGACAAATATGTCGTTGCTGATTGTAGTATAACAGCGACGACACAATGTTATTGCTAATATGTAAATATCAGCGCTATTTACTTTTTTCACTTTTTAGATTTTTTATAGTTTTCATTCTGCTTTTTACATTAATATTGAAAACACATTCATACATTATCATATAACAATTCAATAAACAAATAGTCATAAATTCATTACATCTATTAAATTGACACATAGAATAAAAGAAAAACAATACTCAAGTCCAATCTAGTGTATACAAAGTTTAAATTCCACACTATTCTCAATCACATTAAAACATAGTCTTATCAACTAACTAATTAAATGTCCTCATGAGAAATATATAGACTTGAAACTTGTTGCATTGGGATGGATCTCCCCTCGATATGTGGGTCATGACACGAAACATTTCTTCCTCCTGAAGTAAAAAACAAAACCCAATATAAAGGTTACCAAAATAGATGACAATGCTTACTAAATAGGTGCATCAAATTACATTTAAAGTTTCAAATGAAAATATCTTGAAGATCATAGATATGTTTGAAAGGATTTAAATTAACATCAATTTAGGAACTAAATCATGTCTATAGAATAATTTTAACTCAATATAATTAGAGTAAGAAAATTAAACTAGAAAACATTAGAACAAACAAAGGTTACATAATTCATACTTTTCATTTGGGTTTCAAATAACAAAACCAAGGCATGATAAAATTCACCCAAGGTTACCTTCATGTGCATTTAATGCAGAGGGATCACTGCCCTATCGGTATGTAACTGGTTCGGCTCATCATATCTTCAAATCGGTTGATAAATACTATAGGACCGACTAGTTTGTGAGAAAATTCCAGCTCCTACTGTAACAAATAATTTTATAAAAAATAAATCATATTTTAAACCATGCCATACACAAACCAAACATGTAGGATCCATTTTCGTGAAGGGAAATTATATAGTAGTCTGGGAGCACAAGGTCAGCTTGCTGACCTTGTACTCCCATCCTATTAAAACAAACCATTTGGCAAAACAATCTGACATCATTTAAAAGGTAAGCAACTCATTAAAGAAAGCTAAACGGCGTTAGTGTAGAAGTTGTTCCGTTAAGCAGTAACATTTGAAAATAGATATCAATTAAAAATTTAGACACTCAATCTTTACTTAGTTGGCTAGCCCATCTTCAAGTATGGCTTGCTCCTCCAAGGTCCAGTCCAAGGAAATACCCGATTTGTGCTTCAAGGCCGAGCTCTCCGGCGCTGCTCCTAAGTCATTTTCTCCGACTGCTGCCATGTGTCCGTTGAACGAATAAGACACTTCTTGATGAGTCTCAGATGGGTTTGCCATCCAAAACTCCCAAAAGCTTTTGAAATCCCAAAACCCCACAAGAAAATTTTCAATTCCAAACCCCAAATACCCAGTAAAACCCAATTCCTAGAACCAGATAAAAAATTAATTAAAAAAACAGAGATTAAAAAATTATATATAAATATATATATATATACAAACACACATAACACTGTGGAGTTACATATATATTATTATGAGACTAAAGGGAGCTTTTTTAGAACTGAAATTGTTGACAATGGTTGAGAAAGAGAGAGCAGGTCTACTAGGAAACCAGATACAGAGAGAGAGAGAGAGAGAAAGACTAGAGTGAGGGTTTTTACCTTTGAACTTTGAAGGTAAAGTTCTTTTGTACTTCAATTAATATTAATATTGCTTGTTTTTACTTTATACGTGTAAGATTTAACACAGAGACTAGTCAGACCATCTTCTTTTTTTTCCTAGACTAACAGCTACTCAGATAGCTTTGCTGACATTTTGTTTGTGTCTCTTTTTTCCTAATTTTTTAATTGACATGGGGTCTACACTATTTTCAAATGAAACTTGACGGAACAATTTCAACACTAACGGCAATTAATTTTCTTGGATGAGTTGGTTGTCTTTATATTATGTCAGATTGTTTTTGCCACGCGGTTTGTTTTAATAGGATGGGAGTACAAGGACAGCTTGCTGACTTTGTGCTCCCGGACTACTATATAATCTCCCTTTGGTGAATTTGGTATATTAGAGAGGATGCTTGTATACTTATTGTTATATGTTGGTTGAGCAATGATAGAATCACAAAAAAGTTTCACAACCTTTTCAACTTTCTAAATCGGAAAACCTTTTTTTTTTTTAATTGTTGTAACATCACACTTTAACCTACTACTAACATAATTTTTATTATACACAATTATAACATGTCACTATGAAATTTTATATGTTACTGCACTTATTCATACTGTTCATCTTCTATCAATCAACGCACATGTTTCAAATGCAATATATACATTTGAGGCCAAACTATTAACTATTATAAAATAAGCATAAAAAAATATTTATCCTTTATATTTTCTTCAAATTCATTGGGTTTACAAAACATCCAAACTCAACAGAATAAGTATAGACCATATAAAATTGTATAATTTTTTGCATAACTTATTGGAAAACAAAAGGTGTTCTAATGGTGAACCCTTTGTAAATTGATTGTTAACCTCTCACAAGTTGTCACAACAATAAGTTATAATAAAAGTTGTGCAATTTTATGTGGTCCTAAATAGATTGAACTAAAAAAACTCATGCAGTTTGCTTCTTTTACATAGGAGGGTAACTTTGGTTGTGGCATAGATACACCTGCGAACTTGAGAAAAAAATGTACAATAGATTTCCAATTGGACACATAAAAGAGAAAGGTATCCAGGGCTCGATTAGGCACCACAGGCTTGCCCATAAGCTCCACTGGCAAGTCCTTGATGCCCCTCAAGTAAAATGTGTAGAAAAGCTTGAAGGGGTACAAAAAATTCTCCAGCTTCACCTGCCCATACACACCCTCGAAAATCCCAGACCCACCAACCACAGCTAGATACGTGTCATCGTAGGTCAAATAGGCACCCCTCACAGCCATGTGACCGTAGTCTCCGAAGTTAAAGCTATAGATCGCCTCGTACCGATCACCATCCATTTCTGGTTTGTTTTCGATCAAAACACATATTCCTTGTGTAACCCCCAACTCCCTTTTTAGGTTTCCAGTATATACCTATGTAAAAAATAAAAAAAAATAAAAGCGTGATTTTATGTAATAAGAATTATAAAAGTATTACTTATTTGAACTCTGATTTAAATTATTTTGGAAAATATTACTTTGTTGGTGAAGGGGAGGAGATCCCCAAGAGAATTGACTTTTTTTTGCTCAGTCGAAGCAAGATAGGGCTTTCACGATCAAATTCGTTGATCTCGTACACATGCAGTTTTTGAACATTGGCTGCAAAAACAAATATAAAAATCATAATGATCATTTTTATTTTTATTTTTTATTTTTTATTTTTTTTATTTTACAAAAATCAAAAGGGTCATACTATGAACTACCAAAAAAGTATAATTTTGTGGGACAAAAAGTATACCAACACTTAATTAATAAGTAAAAAAGAAAAGAAAAATTAATTAAAAATTTGTATGGTTTGCTTAATAAGAAAATATCAGCAGACTAAGTTGTTTGCAAAATTAACACAATTAAAATTGTTAAAACAAAAAGTTTTTGGAGGTGGGGAAATCTAAATATAAAATAGGCCCGTAAATGAATAGCCCATATCAGAGGAGAAGGTATAAGGCTCGGCCCAAGCTCTTATCAGAGGCCCAAGTATAAAGCTCGGCCCAAGCCTGTATCAAAGGTCAAAATATAAAGCTCGGCCCAAGCCTGTATCAGAGGTCAAAATATAAAGCTCGGCCCAAGCCTGTATCAGAGGCCAAGGTATAAAGCTCGGCCCAAGTCTACGACAGAGGCCCAAGTATAAAGCTCGGCCCAAGCCTGTATCAAAGGTCAAAGTGTAAAGCTCGGCCCAAGCCTATATCAGAGGATGGAACAGTTAAAGAACAATAGGAGACAAATAGAATACTGTACTTTTCAATAGAAACTTTGTACTTTACTGTACTTCACTGTGCAAAGAATTGTCCCACATTGAGGAAAGGGAACAGAATACGAAGTACTGTGTACTATAAATTCAAAAGTAAACATTAATGAGAGGGGTGGTTATTTTTGGAAAGTCTGACAAAAGTACTTTTTACTACTTTAAGAAATTAATTGTAGCACTGAAACTTACCCACTACAATTGGCGCCGTCTGTGGGAAGGTACTTTGACATAGAAAAAATTCCGAAGAAAATGACTAGCCGAATAAAATAAGCGACCGAGTACTCAGACCGAGGGAAAGAAACAATGATCCCAGAAGAGGAAAATCCCTTAATAGAAACCGACCTCTCCTCTAACAACGACAAAAGGTGGCCCGAAGGTTCTCCTTCTGAAAAAGCACTCTGAGGCCGAAGAATCGTCATTAGATCGGAGGTCAGGAGAGAACAGAAACCTGAACCATCACACCGATATCGTGAACCCTCCAAAATGGACAGAAGATCGAGACTAACCGAAGAACCAAGAGCGGGTAGTTCGACTAGCGACCGAACCTGGGATGAATATAATGAAGACACAGTGGAGGCACTACAACAACAGGTTCTTGACTTGAAGAAGAAGTTGAAGAAAAATAAGCGGTCCAGAAGACCACAGCATTCTAGCCGATCGAAGATTAGAACCAGACATGCAAGATGTTTGTCATCCGATAGCTCCAGCAGGTCAACCGCGGAAACTGGTGAAGAAGAAAGCTCTGACAGAAGAAATAAAGGGGGAAGAACTCTGGACAGAGGGTCCAGGGGCAACTGGTCTGAATCCCCCTCAACCGTAAGACAACCATACGGAGAAAGAATAGGGCGGGAAACAGTGTGGAAAGCCCTTCATCAAATATCACACTCTCCATTTTCGAAAGAAATAGAGAGCGCCCGTCTACCAAGAAACTTTTCAGCCCCGACCTACGTAATGTACGACGGCAAGGCCGACCCTGTCGGGCATATTAGCCATTATAGACAAAGCATGGCTATACACCTCGGCAACAATGCTTTGATGTGCCGAATGTTCCCATCAAGCTTGGGACCGATGTCCCTTCGATGGTTCAACCGCCTTCCACATTCCTCGATTTACTCTTGGAATGAATTAGCTGAGGCATTTGTCTCCCGATTCATAACCAACAGTCGGAAACCTAAGGAGTTTGCCTCCCTAATGTCTATGAGAATGAAGGACTCAGAGTCACTAAAGAACTATTCAGCCAGATACTGGGAAGTCTATAACGAGGTAGACGGTGGTACATAAGATATGGCCATGAAAACCTTTAAAGAGGGTTTGCACCCCGAATCCGAGTTAAGACACAGTCTCTCCAAAAGATCGGCTAGAAACATGCGAGATCTTATGTCGCGAATTGAACAGTACGTACGGGTGGAGGAAGACAGAGCTAGAACTGGGGCATTATCCGCACAAAGTCGACCCCAAAGAAGGCCCAACAATACGGAGCAAAAAAGGGCCGAAATACCGCCAAGGAATCCTGCCCGTTTTCCGCGACCAAAAGAAGCAGGCGGAGTATATACGGTTTTTAATCAACCAATTTATCGTATCATGGGCGACATAAAGAATGAACCTTTCTTCATGTGGCCTGCGCCTCTGGGTGGAGATTCCAACTAGAAGAGATCCCAACAAATACTGTTCCTATCACAGAGAAAAGGGGCATATGACCGAGAAATGTTTTACATTGAAAAAGCACCTAGATGATCTGGCTAAAGCCGGACACCTACGACGCTACATAAGTGATGGCCAGAGACAGCATTACCATGAAGGACCAACGATCGTCCACAACACCAAACCAGTTGCAAGGGTCATGGAAACAATCCATACTTCTCGGTCGAATGGGCACTCATACGATCGACTGAAGTCTGACCTAAAGACCTAAATCAAAGACCTTCGAGAAAGCTCAACACCTTCGAGAGGTTTTTCAAGTACATGAAGGATCGGTTATGTCCAAAAAACCGAGGATAGATTACCCAGAAAATGAACAGTAGATTTTCTTCTCCGACGAGGATTTGAGAGATGTCCAGACCCCACACGACGATCCATTAGTGATCAAATTAAGAATTGGGGACTCGGATGTCAAACGGGTACTAATAGACCAAGGCAGTTGTTCTGAAATAATGTACCCAGACTTGTTTCACGGATTAGGTCTCAAACAGCCCGACCTCCAACCTTACGACGCACCTCTATTTGGATTTTCAGGAGAAAGCATTCGGCCAATGGGCCGGATCACATTGAACGTCCATACCGGACCAATCAGTTTGGAAACCGAATTCGTGGTAATAGACGTGCCGTCCCCCTACACGGCAATTATGGGACGAAGATGGCTGCACAGGTTGAAAGCCGTGCCTTCCTCTTTCCATCAAAAACTCCGTTTCCCAACAGATTTCGGTATAATGGAGATTAAGGGTGACCAAGTTAAGTTGCCTCCAAGCAGTGCATCATGGCGGCGGTCAAACAGAATCCCCCAGAATCAAAACAAAAGGGGAAAATGGTGTCACAGGCTCCAAGGGCTTATAGCAGTTAGAGAAGGCGAGGGATACCTGCACAGAGACATACTCGCCCGAGGCATGTGAAGAATTCCCCGGAATGTAACTTTCTCTTCTGATCCTGAGAAGCATTTTAAAATCGGCCGAGAACTCAGTCCAGTCGACCGAACCGAACTCGTAGACTTCCTCGTAAACACAACGTGGACGTGTTCGCTTGGGATCCCTACGAAGTACCAGGTGTAGATCCCAATTACATCGAACATCGGTTGAATACAGATCCTCACTCCAAACCAGTGCAACAGAAGGCAAGGAGATCGGCTCCGGTGCATGCAGAAGCAGTACAAAAGGAAGTAGAGAAACTATTGCAGGCTGGAGCAATACGGGAAATCCAATATCCTCCAATTTTTAACACAGTGGTAGTAAAAAAGAAAAACGGGAAGTGGAGGTATGTGTAGATTTCGACAAACCTCAACCAAGCAGCCCAAAGTGTACCCCTTCCCTTTACCCAAGAACCGATCAGTTGGTGGACGCAGACTTCCGGGCACGACCGAATGAGTTTTCTAGGACGCCTTTCGCCAAGGGTATCATCACGAGTTGCCAGGTGTCAGCTTCCCATTTGCCCTAAAAAAACCGCATTCATCACCCCACTGGGGATATACAGTCCTCAAAGTAATCCCAAACCAGGTGCAAAAACGCAGAGGCGCCATGTCAAAGATGTTCAAAGATCAAATAGGGAAGACAATGGAGATATACATTGATGATATGGTTGTAAAAAGCAGGTTGTCCCAAAACCACTTAAAGGATTTGACGGAGACATTCCGGGTATTAAGACTGCACAAACTACGATTGAACGCTTCAAAAATGCGTATTTGGGGTCGGCTCTGGAAAATTCCTAGGTTTCATGGTATCACATAGAGGTATTGAGGTAAACCCAGATCAAATCAAGGTCATCCAAGAATCATAAAAGCACCACGAACTCACAAAGAAGTCCACGCTCTCACAAAGGTAATGACCGCAGCCTATGAGCAGATGGTCATCTCAAGATCACGCCTTGACAGCATGCCAGATTCATCTCAAGATCTTTGACAGATGCCAGCCCTTCTTTCAGCTCCTGAAAAAGAGCACTACTTTCAAATGGGACGACAAATGCGTTTCGGCCTTTGAAGATCTGAAGAGGTATCTTTCTTCCTCCTTGCTTTTGTCTAATCCCACACCAGGTGAACCACTTTTTTTGTATTTGGCCGTATCTGACCGAGCTGTAAGTGCCGTATTGATTCGAATTAAAGATAAAAAGAGCACTACTTTCAAATGGGACGACAAATGCGTTTCGGCCTTTGAAGATCTGAAGAGGTATCTTTCTTCCTCCTTGCTTTTGTCTAATCCCACACCAGGTGAACCACTTTTTTTGTATTTGGCCGTATCTGACCGAGCTGTAAGTGCCGTATTGATTCGAATTAAAGATACCGTCCAGTGTCCGGTATATTATGCAAGCAAAACTATGACGGAGGCAGAAACGCGCTATCCCCCTCTAGAAAAGGTCGGCCTAGCATTGATCACTGCGGCCGATAAGCTACCACAATATTTTCAAGCACACTTGGTAACGCAAGTTTACTTGGTACAAGCCGCAATGTTCCCGGTGCAAGGTCCACTGTTTAACAAGGCCGACTTCACGGGGACTTGGATTTGGAAATGGGGAGCAAGAGATTAGTGCCTTAGGCGTCGTAAAATATCTCCCAAGGACTGCCACTGCCATAAAGGGGCAGGTGCTGGCCGATTTTGTTGCAGAATTCGCACCGACCTCGGAACAAAATAACTTAGGCGAATCAACGCCCCGAGAAGACTCGCCCGACCATACAGGTTGGTGGAAGGTGTATGTAGACGGAGCTTCCAACACCAAAGGATCAGGAACCGGGGTGGTCATAATAACGCCGGATGAAACAGTGATTGAACAATCGATTCGTCTTGATTTTAAAACTTCTAACAATGAGGCCGAATATGAAGCAGTCCTGGCTGGATTGAAATCGGCAAAAACGTTGGAAGCCAGACGTCTGATCGTCTACTGCGATTCGTTGTTAGTAGCAAGTCAAATCAATGGGGAGTACATGGCTCGAGATGAGCGTATGTCAGCCTATCTGTTGAAGGTTCAGACGGCCATGACCGATTTCGAAACAGTAAGAGTCGAACAGATCGGTCGAAACTTGAATAATCACGCGGATGCATTGGCAACGTTGGCATCTGTTCTGAGTGCTGATTTTAAACGTTTTATACCAATTGAGACCCTCACAACGCCCAGCATCGACCAACCTGCGAACTACATAAATACTATTACAGTCGGTCCATGTTGGATGGATCCCTATGTCACCTACCTTAAAGAGGGTGTTCTACCAGAACAGAAAAAGGAAGCCGAGATTATCAGAAGGAAAGCCGCGAGGTTCTGGTTGTCGAAGGACTTGAAGCTCTACAGAACGGTCCTTCTCGGGACCCTATCTTTTATGCGTTCACCCTGACATCATCGAGGATTTATTATACGAGATACATGAAGGCATCTGTGGAAGTCATACTGGGGGCAGATCTCTGGCACACCGAGCTCTTACCCAGGGATATTGGTGGCCCTACATGCAGAAAGACGCTGTGGACTACGTAAGAAAGTGCGATAAATGTCAAAGATTCTCACATTCAGTTCATCAACCGGCCGGAGAGCTGCAGCCATTAGTAAGTCCGTGGCCATTCGCACAGTGGGGCATGGACCTGGTCGGACCCTTACCTAAAGCAACAGGTAATAGACGCTGGCTGATTGTCGCTACAGATTATTTCACAAAATGGGTCGAGGCCGAACCGCTGGCAAACATCAGAGACAGAGATTCAATTAAGTTCGTCTGGAAGAATATTATAACCAGGTTCGGAATACCCAAGACTATCATCTCTGATAATGGGACACAATTCACCAGTAAACCTTTCACGAAGTATTGCTCAGAACTTGGTATAAAAAACGTTTACAGTTCACCGGCATATCCTCAGAGTAATGGACAAGCCGAAGCCTCGAACAAAACCGTGTTAGACGGAATCAAGAAAAGGCTGGAAGATGCCAAGGGAAGATGGGTGGAAGAATTACCTAATGTCCTGTGGACTTTCAGAACCACTCCACGGAGATCAACAAGGGAGACCCCATTCTCATTAGCATATGGATCAGAAGCAGTCATCCCATTAGAAATCGGACTCCCCACTCTCAGAACGTCGGAATGGGAACCGACAAGGAACGATCTGGCTCAATCCCAGGCTCTAGACTTACTAGAAGAAAGAAGAGAACAAGCAATGATCAGGTTAGCCTCCTACCAGCAGCAACTGAAAAAGGGATACAACAAGAACATTCGACCGAGGTCCTTTCAACAAGGAGACCTGGTCCTCAGAAAAGTTTTGGGCAACACTAAAAACCCGACCGACGGTAAGCTTGGGGCCAAACTGGGAAGGACCGTACAGGGTGCGATTTGTCACAGGAACAGGAGCCTATCACCTAGAAGACTTAAATTCCTTACCCCTGCCCCGGCCATGGAATGTCAGCAATCTTCGGAAGTATTTCCATTAGTTCATATCTCTTTCTTCCCTTCAAAAAAACAAAAAAAAAAAAGGGTGGTTTGGGATAGATGTTTAGCACAAGTTGTAAACCAATAATGAATAAGAAAAACAACTAGGTGGACGTAGGCCCCATTGGCCGAACCACGGTAAATCTGGTGTCCCTACCACTTCACTATCTTTGTTCATAAACACCTAAAAGTTAAAAAAATAACTTGACTTAGGCTTCGGTCAACCGAAACGGTTCCCAAGCACTGAGGCCCAGGGGGACTGGCAAGTTAAAAGTTAAAAAATAACTTGACTTAGGCTTCGGTCAACCGAAACGGTTCCCAAGCACTGAGGCCCAGGGGGACTGGCAAGTTAAAAGTTAAAAAATAACTTGACTTAGGCTTCGGTCAACCGAAACGGTTCCCAAGCACTGAGGCCCAGGGGGACTGGCAAGTTAAAAGTTAAAAAATAACTTGACTTAGGCTTCGGTCAACCGAAACGGTTCCCAAGCACTGAGGCCCAGGGGGACTGGCAAGTTAAAAGTTAAAAAATAACTTGACTTAGGCTTCGGTCAACCGAAACGGTTCCCAAGCACTGAGGCCCAGGGGGACTGGCAAGTTAAAAGTTAAAAAATAACTTGACTTAGGCTTCGGTCAACCGAAACGGTTCCCAAGCACTGAGGCCCAGGGGGACTGGCAAGTTAAAAGTTAAAAAATAACTTGACTTAGGCTTCGGTCAACCGAAACGGTTCCCAAGCACTGAGGCCCAGGGGGACTGGCAAGTTAAAAGTTAAAAAATAACTTGACTTAGGCTTCGGTCAACCGAAACGGTTCCCAAGCACTGAGGCCCAGGGGGACTGGCAAGTTAAAAGTTAAAAAATAAACTTGGCTTAGGCTTCGGTCAACCGAAACGGTTCCCAAGCACTGAGGCCCAGGGGGACTGGCAAGTTAAAAGTTAAAAAATAACTTGACTTAGGCTTCGGTCAACCGCAACCGAAACTGGCAGTTCCCAAGCACTGAGGCCCAGGGGGACTGGCAAGTTAAAAGTTAAAAAATAACTTGACTTAGGCTTCGGTCAACCGAAACGGTTCCCAAGCACTGAGGCCCAGGGGGACTGGCAAGTTAAAAGCTTAAAATATAATTTGACTTAGGCTTCGGTCAACCTGAAGGTTCCTAAGTGCTAAACCCCAAGAAGACTAATAAGATAAAAGTTGGAACGACCGACCCGGCTTAGGCCTCGGCCAAAACAAAACTTTCCAAATACTGAGCTCCTTAAAGAAAAGAAAGTTAGAACAACTAACTTGACTTTGGCTTTGCTCAACCTAAGGGATTCCAAGTGCTATAATCCAAGAAAACTAACAAGTTGAAAATAGAAACCAACTCAAAGTTCAGTAAATTTAAACAAACCCATTCGGTATGCAAGGATATAAGTAGAAAACATGATCAAGCAAATATGAGATTCACATAAGGGCAATAGTCATAAAATAACAAAAATTAACTGTACCATTCCCCCCTTCTTATGAAGGAAACAGGGAACACAAAAATAATTGTACCATTCCCCCCTTCTTATGAAGGAAACGGGGAGTACAAAATAACGCAGTTCAAAAGTTACATATTAAAATTAATCTACCACGTCAATGGTCTCATCAACGTCCGAACCCTCTCCTCCTTCTTGAGATTCAGCAACATGGATTTGATCATCAGGCCTATCTTCGGTCGCCTTAGGATCATCAACCAGTGCGGGCTCACTCAAGGCTTCATAGGACCCAGGAACTGTCGGATCTCCAGCGGTACCCTCACCAGCCTCCAACTCGTTTCCTTCCTCTGGCACAGGATCCTCATAAGGTTGGCGTGTATACGCCAAATCGTATAAATCAGAGTCATCATCAACCCCGGCACTATCAAGGGCCTTGTGCCATCCTTGGACGAAATACTTGTTGCACTCGCCTTTGAGTTGTTCTAATAAGGAGTCGGATGCCTGGTCAAAACCTTGGTCATAATAAGCCTGAGCCCCCTGCTCAGCCTTTACGACCTTCGCTTCGGCCTCAGTCAGAGCATCTTTAAGCTGGCTATTCTCAATCCGGACTTGAGAGGCAGATTTGTGTTCAGAGTCCAGCTTTCTCTGAAGCTCGGTCAATTGATTCTGCAAATTTAGCAGACCAGCCTCGGCACTCTTTTGGGCACTCTCAGCAGCACGAATTCTTACAGAGGCCGAGCTCTCAAGATCCTTAAGGCGCTTGATCTCTTCTGCAGACCGGTTGAGGTGACGTTCGGTCTCCAAAAGTCGGTTGCCAGCCTCAAATATGCCTTGAACGGCCTAAAAAAGAAACAAAGAATAGGATAAAGTAAAATACGAGTGTGTGTCTGAATACTACATTTAACATGCATAACGAAACATTGGAGTACTAAACTTACTAGGATAGAGTCACGCTTAAGATTCTCCAACATATGCTTGGATCTCTTCTCCTGCCAGACCTTCATGTCTTCTGGAAGGAGGAGAGCCTTTCCAACCGCTTCGGCCACTTGCCCTCCTCGAACTCCTCTTCCGCTCTTGAGGACCGAGTCTCCTTCATCGACCGATCGATTCTAAAGAAGAAAAGAGCAGCTCCACGGTTGGTTCAAGTTGTCTTGACGCATACGACCTTGAGGAATTTGACCCGTGGCTTTCTGAAGAGCTCGGTCGTTCTTACTCTTAGCCTTTTTGGGAGACTTAGCCTTTGAAGGTTGAGGTGGAGACGACCCCTCCTGACCGCAGCCGTCATCATCCTGCTCTGTTCCTCTCTTCCTTTTCTTCCTCATGACACCCTCTCCTTGAGAAAATCCAGGGGGAGGAGGGAGGGAAGAAGCAGATGGAGAAGTTCGTAACGTCTCTGGAGCTGACGTCCTAAGCACGTCCGCTATATTGACTGTTCTTTTCTGGATCGGCATTTCTTCGGTCGGTTTGGGATCGGGGTCAAAAATAGACGAAAACTGAATGATCGGAAGACCGATTTCCGAAGACTCAAGGGAAGGGACGAAGTCGGGATTGCTAAGAGGTGGCACAAGCTGAGGTACTTGCACTCCTCTTCTAGCTGTGACAGGGACCGCTTGGATGATGTCCTCCTGATCCCTCCCAGGCCGCACGACCGTAACCTCTTCCTGTCTAAAGTGTTTTACGGTGGGACCTTTTTGGAAGGACTTGTATGAAGGCACGTAGTCCAGTAAAACGGAAGTCGCACGAGGACGACCACCCGAGTCAATGAAACACGGCTTGCTTAAGAGGTGTTCGACCGTCCTCCTTTCCACGAGTTCTATCTTCTTAGCTGTAAATTCCTTGTCTAAAAAAAAGGAAGAAACGTACGGTCAAGATAACAAAAATAGACAAAATGCATTGCATAAAAGACGTGAAACAGTTAAAACCTGGTACACCGGGCCTCAAAGGGCAATTAATATGGGGGTTTTGCCAGTTCCCCGTGAACACCAAGAAATCTTCATCTCGGCCCTTGCTAGAGTCCGGAAGCCCGGTCACCAGTTTTCTATCAACATTACGGGCAAATAAGGTATACTGATCCCTACCGGTCGCTTGGAGACTATACACGTATGTTATATCATGTACAGTAAGGTCTAGGCCGAGTTTCTCCATGAGAACGGCCGTCCCCATTACTATCCTAAAAACGTTGGGGGCACACTGGAGAGGGGATAGCCTAAAATGAGTTAAAAACCGTATTAAGAAAGTGTGCATGGGTATTCTAACCCCTCCCTCGACTATTGCTACAATGGGAAGCGCGAGATCTTCATACTGGAGAAGTGCAAGATCATCATAAGAAGCGTACCGAATGTGTACGTCTTCAGGAATCCCATAACGTTTTTTAAACTCTACGATTTTCTCTTCGGTATTTACGAGTTTAGCAAATTTACCCATAACGTAAAAAACTAATGGACCGAAGAGTACTACTAGGACGACGGAAGGAAAATACAAGAGTAGAAAAAGACTTACTGACGTGAAGACGGCACAGAAGAGTTAGGAAAGGCTGACTCAAAGGATTGAAGGAGATGTTTTTTATCTCTGGGAGTGAAAGTAAAGAGTGAAAATGAAGTGGGGTCTCCCCCCATTTTATACAAGAGTCATTAGGCTACGGATACCGGGACCTAGCCGGTCATGGGCCGGTAAAAACTAGAGAGCCAGTGACATTACTTCTCTCGGCCCCAAAAAAAAAAACCCTCATAATGATTTGATGGCCTAGGGAACACATAACGGCGTAATAAATGACACAAGCCGTCGTTCATTTATTAGCCGAAAATCGAAAAGACGCCAATGTCAGATCTTCATTAATAAAAAAGTTGCCTATACACTGAAACGGTGGAACTCTGCCTTCTCACTAATCATTTCAAAATCTGACCGACCTAGTAAATAATCCTATGGTCTTTAGACTACATTATTTAAAGTGGTCTGATCAGACCGAACGTTCGCGCAGAGGACCTTATGATCGGCATAAAGCGTGTTTTGATCTGCTTATCTCAATTCAAACAAAATACACCCAAATTATATAAGCCGAGGATAGTTCGGGGCAACGAAATAAACTCGGCCCTAGCGATAAACGAACTAGTCTTTACAAAACAAAAGATTAAACAAACTCATGCATAACTCAATTCAGATCTATAACGAAGCAAAAGCTTTTATCCATAAACAAAACGGGGCAACCAATTACATCGTAGCATTTCTCCCCCTTCCTTAAAAAAAAAAAAAAAAAAAAGAAAAAAAAAAGAAAAAGAAAAAGAAAAGAAAAGGAAAAGGGGACAAGTATATAGACAAATCCCCCTTAATCATCCACGTTTACATTATCTTCTTTATCAGAGACACCTGTCTCCACAATCTTGAACCCCTTCAGTCAACGTTCATTTCCCCTCGGTGGCAACAAACTCTCCAAAAGTTCTGTCGTTGGTGTACATGGAAACCTTTATGCTGATTTTCAAGACATCCTTGCGATTCGAAGATCGAGAACCCCAAGTGAATGGGATAATATGTCTGTTTGGTGCGATTTGCTTCAATGGAGAAATGAAATGCATAATGCGGTCATAGATGCATTCAAGGATCATAGGCAGATCCTCCTTAATCATCCACGTTTACATTATCTTCTTTATCAGAGACATCTTTCTCCATATCTTGAACCTCTTCGGTCTGAGCCCGCTCCTGGTGATCAAAAACTTCGGCGTTCTCCATGACCGAAGGACCGTCAAAGGCTTCACAATCTCCCAAAACCTCAACATTCGTTTCTTCAAGATTCTCGGGGGTTCCTGAATCATAGGGTCGATAACGCCGGCCCAAAACGTAAAGCTCAGACTCATCATCAACCGCAGCCTGTTCAAGAGCCAAAGCCCACCCTTTCAGGAAATGAATGTTACACTCCCTACGCAGTTGAAGCCTCAAAGATCCTGCAGCGTCTGTGAAACCCCGGTCATAAGTGGCCTGAGCTTCATTCTCAGCATTGATTGACACTTGCCGAGCTTCAGCCAACTTCGGCCTTAAGTTTGTCAATTTCCACCTGAAATCCACTGGAACGTTCACATTCTCGTTCCAACTTAGCCGACATCTCCACCAGTTGACATTCAGCCTTCTGAAGCCCGTCTTCGGCGGTTTTGTGTTGACTCTCGACCTCCCGAATTCTGGCAGACGCCACCTTTTCGACTTCACGCAACCTATCGTTTTCAGCGAGAGATTCGTTAAGAAGACGTTCGGCTTCTATCAGTCGATACCCGGCTTCGAAAACCCCTTGGACGGCCTATAAAATAATCGTCACAATGAGTGATGAGAATGACGGATTATCTTAATAAAAGAAAGGATATAAAACAAAATTCACCACGACCGAATCACGCTTCAGATTTTCGATCATCTGCGTTGAGTTATTTCCTTTCCAATTCTTCATGTCTTTGGGAAGGAGGAGAGCACTCCCAAGGGCATCAGCTATTTGTCCACCACGGACGTCTTTACTTTTCCAGACCGAATCATCTTCATTCACCGGTCGACCATTTACATAGAATTCGCACTGCCAGGGCGCTGGCAGTTCTTTTTGATGTTTGCGTTTATGTGAAACATGACCGACGGCTTTTTGGAGAGTTCGGCTATCCTTACTTCTACCTTTTTTGGACGAGGACTTGGCCGCAAAAGGTTCAGTGTTAATCGCGACCTGTTGCTTTTTGGCTACTTCAGCTTCCTCCTCCCCCTTTTTCCTCTTTTTTATAGCAGATTCTCCCTTAGAGAACCCGGAAGCAAGGGGAGCGTTAGGAACTCTTGGCAATTCTGGGGCACGCATACCGAGCACCGATCGTATGTCGACGGTCCTCTTTTGGATAGGCATGTTTCTACTTGTGCTCTGAGTAAAAATGAGCTAAACGAAAGAAACCAAATTCAAATCAGTGAAAAAGTTCACGATTTGGGGCAAAGAATAGTTCTAAAGGTAAAAATGTAATGTGGGGTCTCCCTTTCTTATATACTGCCAAAGGAACCATAGGCAACCGGAATCCAGCCAGTCGTGGGCCGGTAAAAAACCTGCAAGAAAAAGAGAAATAAATAAAAAATAATAACGAGGGAAAATGATTTTTCCGGTTTACAGTATATCCTTGGAGACAAAACATCCTTGGGAACTCCAAACGTCATCCTAATCGCAATAAAACATTAAAGACGAAATGATTTAGGGAACGCCAAATGTCTTCCCTTAATTATGGCATACGGTTGTTATCAAATTAATACTGAATTAATTCATCCCCATCCCTTTTCGTCATCCAATAAGCGCAACATTGAGTTGGAAGGTTCTACTTCATTGCCATAACGTTCTAGTTCGGACCTTTCAGGGATGGCAACCGAGTTGTCAATCCGTAAAAACCGAACCCTATTCTCTAGTAGAATGGCCGACCACCCTATTCCTGACCGTACTTCATTCAAAACTTCGAATAAATGCTATATATTTCTCCACTGTTTCGGTCAAATCTCTCTCTTCAATAAAGAGTAAAGATTTGAGGGGCAATTGGAGGTGGGGAAATCTAAATATAAAATAGGCCCGTAAATGAATAGCCCATATCAGAGGAGAAGGTATAAGGCTCGGCCCAAGCTCTTATCAGAGGCCCAAGTATAAAGCTCGGCCCAAGCCTGTATCAAAGGTCAAAATATAAAGCTCGGCCCAAGCCTGTATCAGAGGTCAAAATATAAAGCTCGGCCCAAGCCTGTATCAGAGGCCAAGGTATAAAGCTCGGCCCAAGTATAAAGCTCGGCCCAAGCCTGTGTCAAAGGTCAAAGTGTAAAGCTCGGCCCAAGCCTATATCAGAGGATGGAACGGTTAAAGAACAATAGGAGACAAATAGAATACTGTACTTTTCAATAGAAACTTTGTACTTTACTGTACTTCACTGTGCAAAGAATTGTCCCACATTGAGGAAAGGGAACAGAATACGAAGTACTGTGTACTATAAATTCAAAAGTAAACATTAATGAGAGGGGTGGTTATTTTTGGAAAGTCTGACAAAAGTACTTTTTACTACTTTAAGAAATTAATTGTAGCACTGAAACTTACCCACTACAGTTTTACATCTTTTGCTTTCCTTAAATTATGAATTTTGCTAAAAGTGCTATATTTCTTGAGGTCCGTTCACACTTCATGTCATCTTGGAGAACAAACATAAGAATTAGATAATTACCTACTAATCATATGGATTAGACAAAATAAATAAGTTGATGTTAAGATATATAATTCCTCAAGCCATTTATTTAATCAGTTATTTTTATTTCTATCGATTGTCTATATTTTATCCCTTTTTTCTAAGAAGATTAAGAACTGAATTCACATTGGGTATAACCTATACTAAATATTAGTGAAAGTCTACCATTCATTTGAATTTTGTACATAGGAACCGTTAATAATCTTGTGACAATTGTTTTTTAATATATAAGTGATTACATCAAACAAAAATAAATAAATAAATAAACTAAAGGGAAAACCAAAAGGTCATATAGGATCCAACCAAAAAGTGTAATTTTGTAATGTAAAAATTGGTGGTTGAGTGAGTAAATGTGAGAAATATTTACTGGGTCTTTCGGAGTCTGATGAGTCGGCCTGACTTTTGCAAGTGAATGATCTTTTGGGTAGTGAAAAGATGGTGCTTTGTGGTGAGGTTGAGTGGAGTTTAAGGGTTTGTGTGAGAGATGGGTTTGAGAGCTTGAAGGATAGGAGTGTGTTGTTGGTTAGTGAAGAAGTGGGGTGTGATCTTTGGTTGGGTTGTTTGACAGGGCAAGAGATGGTTTTCAAAACACACCTTGAGCAAGCCATTTGGAGAGAGTGGGAGAGAGACTTTGAGAATTTTGCTTTCGGTGGGTGAAGTGTTTGGCCTAAAAGATGGTTTTTTGGGTGTACAGATGAAGGTGCATGATCAAATATATATAGCTCAAGGGACTAGTCAAAGAGTCATTCATGTGACCTCCACTTGGAAAAGTTGAAAGTTCTGATTATAGGAAGAAGGAAAATGTTGTAAGGAAATTGGTCTTGGACAGCTGGACACGGCTTAGTGTAAATGCAAAATGCCCATCGGTTACCTATTTTGGCAGGTTAGTTGGAATTGATTACAAAGATAAGGTACTAGTTTTGGATGATTTTTACACTTTTATGGAGATCATAATATTGATGTAATTCTTATCATTATGATTTATGAGAATAAAACGGAAATAAGATGTGTCATAAGCTATTAAAATAGAGTGTGTTTTAGATTGAAAATAGTAAAATTCTACGTTTAGGAAAAATATAAATAAATAGTCACCAATAATAATGATGTGTTCACCAATCAATCAACACAAATATTAAAATCTTATTTAATATAAAATAAAAATTATATTCTACAATAAATCAAATAAATTTCAAAGATATAGAAGTATGATTATAAAAATAGGATAAATTACACTTTTGCATCCTAGCTTTCAATGATTTTTCAATGTCTCACTCAAACTTTCGATTGTAACAATTTACCCCTCAATTAGACAGAATTGCACATCCAATACCCCTTTCGTCTAAATTGGGGTTAAATTGGATGAAAAACCTAGTTATATGCAAGAGCAAAGAGTGCATATTTAGGGATTTACTAATTTCAATAAGAGTATTTTCGGAAATTTAATTTCAATGTGCCTCATGAGTAAGTTTTTCTTCCAATTTAACTCCAATTTAGACAGAGAGGGTGTTGGGCATGCAATTCTTTCCAATTGGGGGGTAAGTTGTTATTTGTGAGATACCGCATGGTTACCTCAAGGGGTTCATTTGCGTTATTGAACCTTTTTAGGGTTGGAAGCAGAAGAACAAGGAGTCGCCACCTACTTTATAGGTCCAAGAATCATAAATATGACTTCATGCACAAAAGGACTAGTCTTGAGTTAGGTCCGGAGTTAAGGTACGTCTTGGGAAGGTGTTAGGTATCCAAGAACGCCCAGCCTAATGGCTGACCTTCATCTATATTACTTGATATTCTTGAAAGAGTTTATTAGCTTCCTCTCTCTTAACAATCTGAAGCATAAATACAAGAAAGAAAAAAGGGAAGAATGACAGTAACAAAAACCAATATTAATTTTTGACCATTTAAGATTGCATATGAAACCCAACTTGCACCATTATTTTTGTTGCATTTCAAATTAATCAGCACACAATTAAGCCAATAAAGCATATTCAGCTAAAGCTTCACACTAGTCTACTTACAACTTACAATCCTTCACATTGGAAGTATTCTAGAAAGTAAGCTGATAATACCCAACTCCTTCCTTAATTTGAATTAACACTTTTCCAAAGTATTGGCCAAATCACAGGTAGGTAAAGTATATCTTCTCCATTTATTAAATTGCCTACTAATTATCTCCCTAAACTAGACAAATTAATATTTTATAATTCTGTTATTAATATCATGTGCTATACAATATGTAGAAACATTGCTACTATCTCCTCAACACTTATATTCCTTATGGCACTTAAGCGACCAGTTACCTTATTAAGCATGTCACCCAATTTTTGTAAACTATTTCTATCAATTATTGTGCTTTCCATACATACTATGGCATTATCAAAGACAATACGCCTAAGATATTTCTCTCACCAAATGTTTATGATAAAAATTCCTACCACTTTTCCTTCTTATAGAACACGATATCTCAATATGATAATTGTTGTCAATAAAATCATCAAATAAATCAAATTGACCTAATTATGAAAAAATTTCTAACTAATACCAATTAAGTGGTAAATGCACATGGGAAGTTGTCGATTCAACATTCAATCAAATAGTAAACATATTCAACTAAAAAAATTAAAACAAAGCAGAACGCAAAAATAAGAGAAAGGAAAAGAATGAAAATAAATCCAACTAAGCAAAATAAAATATCATGGAGATGAGGCCTTACCTTACGTGTGCATTGGTTGACTTTGTATTTCTTATCAGGCTACAACACCAAAATATAAATAAATTTATTTTATGTTTATAAACATATAAATAAATATATATATATATATATACAATTAACTTCTAGTGGTAATCTCGAAACTACATGTCTGTGTTAACCGATACCAAAATATTTCATTCATTTGGCTAAACCGAAACGACCTTTGATATGATATTGACATGTTGGGATGAATAGAAGAATAACAATTACCTACCCACCCTATGCATTAGACAATATAAATAAATTGATGTTAAGTTATATAATTCCTCCGGCCATTACTTTAATCAGTTGTTTTACTTCTTTGGGTGGTTTATAATTTTCCCCATTTTACCAAGAAACATTAAGAATTGAATTTACAATGGGTGTCGCTTATATTAACTGTGAAAGGCTACCATTCATTTGAATTTTGTACATAGAATATGTCAAGGATTTTGTGACAATTGTTTTTAATAAATATGTGATTATATTAAACAAAAACTAGAACTATACAAAGGCATATAGGCATTTTTAGAAGAAAAAAAAAAAGTATAACTCCCAAGTTAGAAAAAAAATATTACTACATTTCTCTCCCAAAAAAATTGTGATTATCAAGAATTTTCTCACTTGCAAATGTTTTGCAAATTCAATTGTTGCCTTAATTTTTAAAAGATAAAGTTTAATGATTAGGCATTTATATAAAAAATAAATAAATAAATAAATTTCGCTCAAATATAAATAAATATAAAAATAACATTACTTGCCTATTATCTCTTTTGACTTAATTGTTGCCAATTTATCATTATATACTGGGTTAATTACTCTTTACCTACATATGGTTTGGACTATTTTAATGTTGCCTATTCATGATTTGGAAAATGTCACTATACCCATCCGAGATTCACTCTGTTATACAGCCGTTACCCACCTCATTTTCTCTATTTAAAAAAACAATGAAAAATCTAAATTTTAAAACTCACTCATCAACCCATAAACTTGTACCTTGAAAGTTCTTTATTTCTTATTCATAAAAAAAAAAAAAGTTGTTTTATCTCTTGAGATTCAATTGGGGTGGGGGGATACTACCTCCTCTGCGCATTTGAAATTCACAACCAGATCAATCTCAGCAAGCAAAAAATAAAAATAAAAATCAATCTCAGTAAGTTGGTCAAACATCTCCCGTGACAAAGATTAAGAATTCATGGCTGCATTTGGAATCAGCTTGTAACAAAATATCTCAACAAGCGCTGACACCTATGAAGAAGTAAAGTATATCTCAAGATTAATTCCAAAATTACATCCCTTTCATGTTGAACTATAACAATTTTTTCTGGGATTAGTCAAAAAAAGAAAAAAGAAACAATTTTTCAAGGAACCATCCAATATAAAACCCATGTTCGCCTCAGGTAAAACTTAGATACAGTTCTTTAGGTCAAGTACATTAGGTTCATAGTTGAATTCAAATACATTGAATTTAAATATTCTTGGAAAAGATAATATTGTTTATGTTTCATTGGTTAATGCAACCATGTGTTTGAATTCAATTGGGGAACCTAATGTACCTAACCTAAAGAATTGTACCTAAGTTTTACCCTTTCGCCTCAGTAATACCCATCTTCCAATCTCTTGGACAACAACCCAAATATTATATCCTCTGAAACAAGTTCCCCAGGATTGACAGCATTTGTAATCTATTGTTAGAAGATGAAATACAAAATACACAAAGATAAATATAAAGTGAGTGCTATTTTTCAGTTCCAATAAAGACTGATTCCACTTAAAAATTTCTCATGCTCCGGTTTGGCTTTGGTTCTCGTGGCTCTGCGTCCAACCATGTGTGACAGAGAGAGGGTGGCGGTGATGGTGACGACTGACGAGGCTGATCTAAAGAGAGATAGATAAAGAGAGCTGCGGAAACGAGAGAGAGATAAGTGCGCTCGGAAACGAGAGAGAAGAGAAAATCTTTGAGGAAAATATCAATTAAAAGACGTATTAACCTTATTTTTAACAGAAAAATAATGAGGTGGGTAATGGTCGTATAACGGAACCAACATTAGGTGGGTAAAGTGACACTTTTCAAATCACAGGTATATAATATTAAAATGACACAAAGTACAGGTGGACAAAGTGTAATTAATCCTTATACATTAAAGGAAAAATTATATTTTAAACCTTGCAGTTTAAAAAGTGTAACACATTAAACTATATAGTTTCAAAATTAACAAATTAAACCCTCAGATTATGTTAAACCCCAAATACAAAGGAATGATGTTTAATTTGTTACTTTTAAAACTTTAGAGTATAATTTGTTCCTTTTTGAACCTCATGGTATAATTTGTTATACCATTTAGACTATAGGGTTTAAAATATAATTTTCCTTATATCTTAGGTCTAGTTAAATATGCCAATTATCTTCTAACCAAATTATATTTTGCCTGGTTTGAAGCTTTTTGGTTAAATTCCTAATTTGGTCTTTAAATTATTGAGCAAAGTTTAATTTGGTACCCGATTTTTAAAATTCATTCAATGTTATCATTGAGGGTTAAGAATTGGAACTTGGCAAATGATGACAACGTTGTAGTTTATAGAAACTAAATAATGGAACAGATTGATAAATAGCGTAAAGGAATCATTAATTGGATTCAGAATCCAAATTTCAAGTCGGTATGGATAAAGGATCTTCCTATGTTATACTATTTCATTCTCGACGAGGAATAAATTAATTTGATAGCTTTGATATTGTTATTCGTGATATTGATTGGATTGATGTTAAGAATGCTAAGTTTAAGAACGAGTGATTTCTCTTCTCCAACCCGTATTGTCCAACCTTAGAACGAATAGCTAATGCTTTCCACCTATTGAACAACGTTCTATGATCGGTCCACAACCTCTAGATGTCGAAGGCGTCCTTGGAATAATCTTGTAGTTGCTAGGGGATGGAAAAAATCAAAAGACTAAATTGACAAAATTAATAATTGTTTGGAGGACGGAAGGACATGGGTTGGCAAATGTCATTTCCGATTTCGTGTTTTTTTTCTTCTTTCCCGTTTTTGAGAAATCAGAAGTGTTATTGCCGATGTCATTTCTTTTCTTATATAGAGAAATCGTCTATGCCAATTTCGATTTCATGTCTTTCTAATTTGGTGACATTGAAATCATCTCTTGCAAAGCCAATTACAACTCGTGTTTTTTTTTTTTTTTTTTTTTTTTTTTGGAAATGGACAATAACATTATCCATTTCTACCTCTTTAATATCTCAAAAGTCATGGTTAAATCACAGGTGCTTTAACTAAAAATATTATTATAGTACTTTTTTTGGGTACAAATTGTGATCAATGACCACCACAAAGTGTCAAGATTTTCTTTTGCTTTAGCACCTTTTGCACTATGCTTGTGAAACATGACATAACATATTTGCTGTGGGGTAAAAAGCTTGAAACATCGTCATGGCCTAATTTAATCTCTCATAATTCTTGTTCAATAAATCCTTAACAGAGACTAGAAGCCTTCTGAACTCATCTTGTGAAGTTTGGCTTGCGAATTTTGTTCCTAAAGAGTCAAAAAGTTTTTGGCCCACAATCTTGCAGCTTGGGCTGCACTTTGTTCTTCCTTGGGGCCGGTCTCCCCACACTCTACTTTGCCTGCTTGGGTTTTTTTTTGTAACAGCATAGATGACTTCGGCCTTGAGGCTTATGTACTTTCATTTCCTCAGCCCAAAAGATATAAACCAATAGTTTTTTTGTCTTAAAGATATCTATGGTCTAATGAAATCGATTTTTTTTTTTTAAAGTAAAGTCATTGCAGATTTCACAATTAAATTAGTTTTTATTTATTTTTTAAAGTGTTATCGACTAAATGGATTTTATCACCCTTTTATATTTTCACATATAATTTTGTATGAAGGTTATACAGTTAAAAAGTTGTCAAAATATGATTATTTTGTTAAGAAAATTTATTGTCAAATTATTAATCTAACTAAAAAATTATTGATTAAACATAAAGTTTAAAACGCATATTGAAATGGAGTCTAATTCAATAAAACCGAGTTTAACTCTATGAGAAAATTGAGTAATATGTATTTAAAGAAATGTAAGATGCGCCTAAATTCAAATGGGATAGTTAACCAATTTGAATGGTATAATTATTACACAAAATTAGTCTTACACTAATCGTAGAAAAAAATAATAAAAAATCAACCTAGCTTTACCAACCAAAAACAAAAAGAAAGTAAAACCTAGACTGCTGGAAGACAGTAGAGGATTACGTGTCCAAACCAGAATCAAAAGAAATGACATGTCGAAACAAAAAAACACCATTTTGTCCAGTGTGTACTTACTTGGATGGGTGATTTACGCGTTGGTTTTCGTGCCGTCAAATCTCGTTGTCGGTGACGTTACCCTCTCCTTTTCTTTACACGTGGATGAAGCTGCACCGTTCGTAGTTTAGTGGGGACCACTTAGTCCACGAGTATGTCCACGGTGAAAGAATATGTGATGGTATCCAAGGGTATGTGTCACCACTGCCACTCCCACTGCCACCACAATCATGATTTGTTTTGGATGTATATAGGCAGGTATGGACTGATACAATATTAAGTACTAATCTTAATCATGCTTTGGGTTTTTGTTTGATAGTTACGATGCATAATGCCATGTTGTTTTAGACCGTTCACTTGTTCAAGTTGTGGGCAACTATTGCTGCTGTGACTGATTTTATATTATATTATTCAAGTACTCTTAATCATGTCTTTCATTTTCTATACTTTATTTTTTTAAGTAAAATTTTGGAAAGCTGATTTCAATTCGGACAAATGGCACATTCCTCTCATTCATTATGTTATGATTAGAATGTCTCTTTCAACTTTAAGACCCAGCAATATTACTCTTTAACTATTAATAATAAGGATTTTTTTTTCCTATAGTATTAAAATTTGACATTTCAATTAAATTTGACTGACACTCAATAAAATATTTAGCATAAACTACAATCATCCTTGAGGTATGAGCTAATGACAGAAACTACAAATTTTTTTTAAAAAATATCTAGTTTACTCTCTAAATGTATATAGTTTTAAGGAAAATTACTTAAATGGTATTAAATGTTATTTGTACTTAAAAAGTAAATCGGATGCTTTTGAAAAGTCTTGATAGGTTATGTCATTAACTTAATCCACAGAGTGTAACATTGTAGAGTCTTGAAATTTAAAAAAGACATTGCAACTATGTTAGTGTACCAAAATTGAGGAAAATATTGTAATAATTAACCTCTTTTTTTTTTTTTTTCTTTTTTTTCTTTTTAAATCCCATCACTCACAGTGGTAACGCATAACTTCCCACTCACCTCTTTAATTTTAAATTGCGAAATGTACTTCGTGTTCCCAAAATTACCTCAAATTTAGTCTTTGTTGTGATAATAATTGTTCTTGTACCTTTGATGCTAATCAATTGTCGATACAGTTAATTCCTACAGGGAAGAGTTCTCTATCATAGCCAGAGTGAAAAATGGTTTATATCCAATTCACACCAAGATTCTCCCATCACAATCCTCTGGTGTCAAGTCTCCTTCAATCCATCTTGCATCTCGGTCTTCACGTACTCTACATTCCAACACTCAAGCTTCTCTCTGGCACGATAGATTAGGCTATCCAAATGAAGCTGCATTACCTTCTTTGATTGTTAATAAGTCAAAATGTGATGCTAGTTCTTGTACTCAATAAAATGCATCAATTGCCTTTCATATATTTCTCTTCCTAAGTCTACTTCATCATCCATAGCAACCAACCAACAATAGTTACAGCGCTAACATTTACAGTAATGGCATAGTAGTTTGAACTTTTTTTTGGTTGTGCATACTTTGAACCTTTGGCTTTGGGACAATGCATGACATTGGTTGGGCTTAAATATTACGTAGATATGCATAGATCCTGGATTTGGATCCTTTTCACTCTCTTTCCCAAAATTCCTTTATCAATCATCAAAAGCTTTATAATTATCCTTCTAGCAACAAGACAAAAGAGAGATCAACCATGAGTCAATAAATAAAATGTAACTTATCTCTATGCATCATCCTCACGAACATATTTATAAACTTCACTTATGTTAACTAATCCCACATAAGAAAATATATTATGCTTCACTTATGTTAACCAATATTTAAGCATATTGCACTCAGAGCCGGCACCAGGGTAAGCCCAGCAAGCCCTTGGGCTGGGGCAACCCCCCTCCTTAGGGCAACCAATTGAAAAAAAAAATTTTATAATATACATAAAAAAAAATTATTAGTATATATTAATTTTTTTTTATTATTATACATAAAAGAAATTCTTTTATTCGTATACATAAAAAAATAAAAAAAAAAAAAAAAAAAAAAAAAAAAAAAAAAAGGCAACAGCAACAGGGGCAACAGCAAACAAGCCAATAGATCAAAGAAGAACAAAACATATCTTGATATGGACCAAGATACAACAAAATATTAAACCCAACACAAAATTACGAATAAAAACCCAATTTTTTTTTTATTAATTCGGCAATACAAAGACATAACCGGGTCTCAACAAAACACAAGGCTAATAGCTACCAAAATTGCAAAAAAGAAATCCCTAATCCCTAATCCCAGATTCCCAATCCAGAAATCACCTTCAACCATGAGGGGGGCAACGGCTTGAAAGATCAGCCGCCAAGTCCACCCTCCAGCCACCGCGATCTTCTCCTGCTCCGCCCGCTCGACGCTCGCAGCTCAACAACCAGTCAACCAGCCACTGGCCTGGACGCCACTTGCCAGTCGACCGCCTCCAGCCTTCCAGGTCCACGATCCACCACGGCACGGCACAGCAGTCCACCGTCAACGCACGCACCACGGATCCATTTCTCTCTCTCTCTCTCTCTCTCTCTCTCTCTCTCTCTCATATAGAATAAAGATGAAAGAATATCCTTTTACAGTTTTACTGACTGAATAGTTTTTCTTTTATATATCATTTGACCAAATAGTAATATTTAGTAAATAAGTAAATGAGTATTTTTTTTCTTTTTTTAACATTGAACTGTGGCTATATGAACTGAAAGAACAGTAATTTTTTTTTATTTTTATTTTTATCATTTGAACGAATAGTGATATGATATTTAGTAAATAAGTATTTATTGTGTTGTGCTGTGCAGCCTGTGCTATGGCTGAAAATGAGTATTTAGTGTGTTGTGCCGTGGCTATGTGAACTGCACGAATAGTATAATTATTATTATTATTATTTTTATGGGAGTGCTGTACTGTGTGATTTATTTGGCTTGAAAATTTTGGAGAGATTTTGCTCCATAATCTTTTTTTTATTGGATTGATTCAATAGTCCATTTTTTAAAAGTATTTTACAAAAAACACTGTTTTAAATCTATTGAGCAATATAGCCTTTTTTGGAACTTGTTTAGTTGTTTATTGAGTTCCAATACGGAAAAATTCTTGAACTCGTCTCTTGAAATGACGATTTTCTTCAAGAGAAAGTTTACAAAAAAAACTATATATCTCAATAGTTTTCCATATAATTTATTTTTGCAAAATAGTATTAAAAATAATATTAGTGGGTTTGATTTCAAAAAAAAAAATTGCATAATTTTTTTTTTGGACTATTATGTTGTTTTTTTTTTAATTTAATAAATGGGCAACCAAAATAGACGGGCTAGGGCAACCCAAACCTCGGGGCCGGCCCTGATTGCACTCTTAACATGATTTGTATGTAGATTTAACTTGTCACCACTACAAATCTCTACATCACAAGCTCTTCATCATAATTTTTTTTTTTGTTAGAGAACATAAATATAGAAAAGAGAGAGAGAGAGTTTAAATAAAAACATAAAGAAATGTTTTACAAAACACTACCGTGTTCTCTAAACTTGTTAAGCTCCATAGCATTTTGCAAAATTTTGAATAGTGTTAGAGAGATGGATGTCAGCACTTTTTTTTTAATGATTCTTGGTTACAATGCTCTTTCAATTTGGATTTTTTTAAAAAAAAAAAAAGGGTTTTAAAGAACAAAATGCTAATGCTTTTTTATTTTTGACTGAAATGCACTATACACCCTCTAAGTTTAGTTAATTTTGATTTTATTCCCTAATATTTGAAAGTTTTGATCTGGTCCCTCTTCGTTTGGTTTTGTTTGTATTTTAACCCTCCCGTCTAAAAAAGTTTACTCCCTTGATGTTAAGTGTCAACTAAGCCTTAACACATATGTTAAGTGGCCCAATCAAATCACGCCACATGTTAAGTGAATTAAATAATATTAATTTTTTAAAAAATAAAAAAGATTAAAATAATTTCTTTAAAAAATAAAAATTCCATAAAATTAAAATATTAATTTAATTAAAAAAGAAAAACAATTTTATAATTTATAACTAGCAAATCTTCCTCATTTTCTCAGAAAATCACTTGATTTTCTTTGGAAACAAACACACACCAAAAAAAAAAAATAAAAAATAAAAAATCAAATCAACCACATCCAAACTCCCTCAAACTCTCCACACAAGCAAAAACAAAGTTGAAAAAAATCACAATTGAAGAGAGGGTCTTGACTTAGCTTAGAGGCGGTGGGGGCACCGGAGATGTGGGAGATGGTGATTTGGCCGGGGTGGATGTCACTCATGGTAAATCGCTTTTTTTGCTTCGGATTTTGATTCTTTCGTTTTTTTTTTCTTTTTTTTTTTTTTTTTTTTTGGTGCGTAGAATCTGGCTTTCTACATGCTACTGTTTGAGCAAATTAGGATTGTATTTTTGCGATTTTGTAGGGGGTAGAAGTGTGTTCTTGGAGGAGTCTAGACCGGGTCGAGTGGAGAGAGACATTGAGTTGGTAATATTTTTGGAACGTATAGGATGGTATCTTTCCCTATGATGACCCTTAGTAAGAGTAAAAATCAAGAGATAAAAATATTTAGTGGATTAATTTGAGGTAATCCAGGCCTCCTAACACACAAGTGTTTGATTAGAATTCAAATGCTTTATTGATAATACTCTTCCAAGCTTTATACTAGCTGGCTAACATTCAGCAACTAGTATAAAGCAAGACCAAAGACTCGGTCACTACTCCAAAATAAACTCACAAAATAACAACTGAAAAGATAACACAATTCCAAAAACATAATTGAAATAAATATCCCACATCTGTAGCCACCATATCTTCCTATGGCTGTTCAGGAGTTGGTCCCACGTTGGAAACTTGCTGGTCTTCTTGTGCTTGCATGTACGTAACAAATCCTTCCCCCTTAAGAAGGCACTTGTCCCTGAGGGCAGGACCGGCCCTGAGAATTATGAGGCCTAGGGCGGTACAAAAATAAAAAAATGAGGCTTTTTATCTTTAAAAAAAATTATTGAAAAATTAATTTACATACAGTTTCTGCTACAAAATTACTAATTAAACTTTTATATTCAATATTTTCTAACAAATCTTGTTCAATAGATAATATGATTAATCCATTTAATCTTTCTTGTGACCTAGTTGATCGCAAGTAAGATTTTTATAATTTTAACTTTGAAAAACTTCTTTCAACGGATGCGACTGTGACAAGTATAGTCAATAATATTCTATATGCAATAGATGCATTTAGAACAATTCAATTCCTTAATAAAATTAAGTATATTTGTCGCTGTCTTTTTTTCTTTTAGTAAAATCTCTTGTAAGACTTTTAAGTCTGAAAATAAATCAATACCATTAAGATCAAAAAAAATTATCAAGTTTCAAAAAACTTTCAAGATTAACATAATACTTTTTCAAATTATCATAATTTAATGAAGTTAGCTTCTTCACATCAAATAAATACCAAAAATTGTTCTCATACATATTTGGGTTAGAGAAATAAATTATTATTAGGCTTAATTTAAAGACTTGTCTTTAAATATATGGGCCTTTTTAATTTTTGTATATATAAATATATTGAGGCCTTTCAATAAGGGCCTTAAAAAATTTTGAGATGAGGCCTAATTTTGAGGTGAGGCCTAAGGCAGTTGCTCACCTCGCCCTTGCCCAAAGCCACCCCTGCCTAAGGGCATATCTTGGAAATTGCATTTCCATAATTTCCAAAACTTCCCAAGTAGCATTTGATGGATGGAGCCCTTGCCAATGCACCAAAATCTCAGTCTTTCCTCGTCTGGTACGCCTATCCAAAATTGCTTGGGGCCGCACATGTACTACATCCTTATTAACCAGACTTATGGGTAGTTGAGGCTAAGAAAACATATTTTTGCCCAATTTCTCCTTTAGTAAGGGCCAGCAAAGAGTCGATCTCCTTAGGCTTCCGGGTATTCTTGATGAATCTTGCAGTGAAAATCTTGGACATCTCCTTCCATGAGCGAATAGACCCGTGCTCTAGGCGATCAAACCATCGCAAGCCCACCTCACCTAAGCTGGAGGGGAATACACGACACATGAGTGCATCGTTGTTGTTGTGGATAGCCATTGATTGCCGGAAATGACTCAGATGTCCTACCGGGTCACTCTTTCCGTCGTAGACTGCAAGGGGGGGTGTGACAAACCGAGCGGGAAACTTTGCTCGCTCTATCCTGGCTGAGAAAGGAGAGTGTGAAATCTGCTGGAGCTTCCTCCAAATCGGATTCTGCTCCTGGCGAGGACTCTTAGAATGTCGTTGCCTCCGCCCTTTGGGAGACACCTTCCTTCGGCGTCTGTAATCTGATTCTCTGCCGCGCCCCTTTGGGCTAGGAACAGGATGTGGGCTTCCACACGAGCCTGAATAACTCCTGCTTTGTCTGCTCCTCCGCTGCTCATCTCTGTTCTCGTCCCCCCCTTTTAAAAGCTTGAGTTCCTCGATCCTCCTTTTCTTTCTGGCTTCTCTGAGGAAAGAGGTCTCTCTGGAAGGTGAGCGCCGCCTTCCCTCGGTCCTTCCTCTGGAGTGCTGTACTTCGGGCTCCTCCTGTCCGCCGGGGACCCGTACTTCGGACTGCATTCTTCTTTGGTTGAAAGTGGGTAGTCTGTTGTCTCCTCGCTCATTCCCTGAGAGGGCCATTTCTTCCATTCCAAACAGTAGATCTGTAACCTCTTCCTGAATCGGTCTTCCCACAGACGGCGCCAATTGTAACGGGAATAATAATAGGGCAACAGGGTTTTTAGGGACAGACCTTTCCTGGTGAGGTCATGAAGATCACCTTCAAACTGAAAGAGTGGCTCCTGCACAGCACAGATCAAATGAAAAGGAAAAGAGTCACCGGTGTTGGGGACTGATTACCCTCCGATGGTAAAGTCAGTCAAGAGTGTTTGGAAGCAATATGATAGTGAGAATATAGTGCTCTTACTATTTTCTGTGAAGGTTCATGCATGCCCGTTTTCTGGTAGAACCTTACCTTTTATAGGCTCCCTGAAGACAGCTTACCTGTCCTGTGAGTTAATGCACCTGTTCCCCAAAAGGGGATGGTATCCCCTGATGGGACATGCAAATATCTGGCTGCCCTGGCTTGCGTGATCTGCCTTACTGCATTAATGACTTTGTGTGCTTATTCACACGTGGGTAATTACCAGACAAGTCATTTCGCCGTAAAATAATTAATGCTCTCAACCACTAGATTGACGAGTATTTAATGTGCAGATTCAATGAATCTGTAAATGAGAAACATACGTCAGTACTTAGAAGGTCCGGTCCGGAGTGCATGTAGTCCGTGCCGCACTTATCAATACGTGCCGTGCTGATCCTATTGTACCAAATGAAGCACTTTATGCCCTGTAGGCCTTAACGGTTTTTATCCTCACACATATCTATGTCTTCCGCTTCCTCGGTCGAATAAGCTTCAATAGAAATAGTTTTTTGCACCGATGGCTAGGAGAAAACTTCTCATTGCAATTGTAGCATAGTCCTTTGTCACACTATTCTTTAAGTTTCGCTGGAGTCATACAACGAACAACAAATGGTGGACGTGAGGTGTTGTCATCTTTAGGTGTGAACGAGATGGGTATGGTGGTTGTCACTAGTGGTGTGGAAGTACGCCACAGTGATAGATTTCGGGCTTCAAACAGTTGTGCTAGACCGAATGCGGTGGATAAATCTTTTGGTCGCCCAACTAACACGTTTGCCTTGATTCCGTCTTTCAAGCCACTCATAAAGCAACTTACTTGGTGAATTGGTGGTAAGTGGCCCACCTTGGCCAACAAACTCTCAAAGCGCGTTTGATAATCATGTACAGTTGTGAGCGCCAGCGAAATCGCCACTGTAAGTGCCCCTTGAATCCTTTCCTAAGGCCCTCCCCTGGAGGTCACTTGGTTTTCTCTCTTTTTGAATGGGAGGTAATGAACCACTTGTGAGGTGGTAGATCGGGTTTGCTCGGTGTGAACCCATCCTAACACGTGGGCTCGAGAGTACGCCTACTAGCCTCAAAGACTAGGGTGGAGAATAGGGAGTTGCCACCCAATTTTTAAGTCCTAGAACCCATTATTAACATCCATGCACAAAGGTACAAGTTGCGGACTAGGTCCGGAGGCTTAGGTACATTCCCGAGAAGGTGTTAGGCACCTAAGACTGTCCAGCCTTACCGCTGGCCTTCGTTTGTATTACTATTGGATTTTAGCTGGTAATGACATTTATTCTGTAAACCCTTTATCATGCAAAAGCAGTGTATATCAAAGCAAGAAAACATGCAACCAAGAGATATAGTATGAAGATATAGCACATAGAGTAATATACAGGTAATGGAGAGGTATAAGCATGTGAGATAGAACAAGCATATAACATGGGGAGCATGTCATGGGGAGGGAATATCAACATATAATATAGTGCGTAAAGGAAGTGATACAAAATGAATATTAACAATGAATGAGGCAATCATTGTCCTAGAACCTTTCTCATTGGTTCCCCCCATTGGGGGTTTGGAGACTTGATGTCTTTATGAGAAACGAGGTTCATCATTGGATTCAAATAAACAAGGGAAAATGAACATTGGATATGATCCTAAAGTCTTTTCTATCATCTTTGCACAAGATGCGTGGGTCTTGGATAGATGTATGAATGAAGTCTCATCATCGGACCTAAATAGAAAGAAGCAAATGCATGAGGAATTTATGTTATCCTAAAGTCCTTTCTATCACCCTCACACAAAATCCAAAGATTTTGGATGGGTGTTTGAATGGAGGACTCATCATTGGATTTTATGACTATATGACAAGTAGTAAGCAATTGAACGGGACCACTCGACTTAATCGTCGAGTTTACTTCATCAACTCTATATGAAACCCTAGGGTTCCTTGAGTTTGAGAATCTAACTCTGTGAATCTCATTGTAAGTTTAATCAAATGAATGAAAACGAGAAAAGAAATAAAAGAAAACAAGTTTCTGGACAAGCAAGCGTACGCTTACATGAAGGTGGTGTATGCCGACTAGGAGGTGGCGTACACTACCTTGTCTAGTAACAAATATTTGAATGCGGGAAATGTAATTTTGAATCGACGGAAATGGAAATGAACAATTTAATGATTATTTGACTGAAGTAATAACATAAATAAAAGGGAGAAGTCAAGGTGGAGAAAATGGACTATGAAGAAGATCCATATCTCACCTTATACCTACCTTGGCGTAGGAAAGTTTTCTTAACCGATCCCTCAGTTGTTTGTCTATCACAACTTTGTTTGTGAAAATGAGAAGAAGATTTGAGAAATGAGAAATGAGAAATGGTATGTTTAACCTTTTGAGAAAGAGGCTCACTTTCTTGGTTCTAGAACTCAAGAAAATAGCCAAGCCCCCAAGAAGTTTATGTAACCATTGGATTCTTGAGTGATTTGCCGATAGTTTAGACTATGATTTTTCTGAGAGTTTTCGATCCTTTGAAACGATGATATGAGGGTGTATATATAAGAAAATGGAGGGTGAGGGTTGGTGTGGCCGAAATTCAGTAACCTTAGTTGACCATTGTCAACTTCCCTACATGGCTGGTTGAGACTCGTACGGAAATCGAGCGATTTTTGGGATATGTCTCAACCTTGCGTACGCCACTTTGAAGGCGGCGTACGCCTCTTTGAAGTGACATATGCCACCTTGAGGTGCACAGGTTTAAATCAAGCGTGTTTAGGTGGCATACGTATCCATGAAGGATGCGTATGCCTCTTAGAAAGAAACACAAGCTTGCTTGGTCTAGTTTGGGCTTTCGGGCTTTGATTTGAGCTTTAGGCCTGTTCCAAACCTTCTCTCAGGCTCACTATTCAAAGTTGTTTTTAATAGACAAGATAGTATCATCATTGGGACCAGGGATTTCGGATTTTGATAAGTACAAAATAGGGTGTCTACAACAGTATCGAGTTGTTGTAGTTTAGTAAGCTCCCCAAAGTAATCGTGAAATTGGGTAGGTCCATAACGAGATAAAAGAACCATTTTGAACGTAACCCAGTTGATGATGTCTGTCTCCTACTACAAAAGCTGATACCAGAGTTGAGCTTCGCCTTCTAAATGAAAGGATGCCAAAGCAACCTCATCTTCACTAGTAGTATCGTGAAACCAAAAAAACTGTTCAACCCAGCATATCCAACTAGTTGGATCTTCGATGCCAATGAATCATGGAAAGTTCAATTTCAAGCGAGGAGCGTAAGAATGGCCACTGCCCAAGTGGAGCCCACTGTGGGATCCCCGACCTTCTGGATGCTTCCCATGATTGGAGTTTTCACCCTCCTCATGGTGAAAGGAAAGTGAGGCAAGCTTAGAATAAATTTCAGCAATACGTTTAACAATTTGTTGTTGTGCACTAAGCAAAGAGCTGACATGCTTTTCCAATTGTTCCACTCTCTGATCCATCCCAAGGCTCTGATACCACTTTGGAACGTATAGGATGGTATCTTTCCCTATGGTGACCCTTTGTAAGAGTAAAACTCAAGAGATAAAAATATTTAGTGGCTTAATTTGAGGTAATCCAGGCCTCCTTACACATAAGTGTTTGATTAGAATTCAAATGCTTTATTGGTAATACTTTGTCAAGCTTTATACTAGCTGGCTAACGTTCAACAGCTACATTCAAGGAATTCAAACTAACTAAACTACTACAACTAAGGACTCTAACGTTAACAAGACCAAAGACTTAGGCTTCGTTTATTTCACCGTAAAACGTTTGTTGTAAAATGTTTTACATGTTTTCCGCTGTTTGGTAGCACCATAAAATTTGGTTAACGGAAAATCATCTTTTGGTCAATGAAAAACTGATAAAAAAAAAATACTCCATTTTACATCTAATCGTTTTACGCCTAGGTTTTCAGTAAAACACTCTAAACAGCTCTCACTCTCATTCGCACGCCTCTCAGTCTCTCATCAGAGACCATCTTCGGTAAGCTCTCTCTTCTCTCTTCTCTCATGCTATCTCCCTCTTTCTCTATAGCTCTCTTTCTCTTCTCAAGCCGTCTCTCTTTTCTCAAGCTCTCTCTTTCTCTCTCTTCTGTTGCTCTATCTCTCTCAAGCATTTTTTTTTCTCTCATAGATCAACACTAGATTCGACACCAAATCCGCCATTGGTGAAGTTGTCGAAGCAATACTTGGTATAATTTTTGATTTGGATCAAAACCTAATTTGGGTCATGGGTTAGCTAGAATTTCTGATTTACTTTTGATAATTATCATTATTGTTGATTGGAGTATACCCTTTTGAGCATTTATGTTGTTTTTCCTCTCCTTAAGTGTGTGTGTGTGTGTGTTGTAGTGTTTTGATATGGTTGTTTACTTTGGATTTTAGGGTTTGGGCTGAATTGGGTACCCTTTTGAACCCCCAAAATGTGCAAGCAATTTTCTAAGCTATTGTGGTGTTCTGTTTTTTATTGCATGTCTTTGTCTTCTTCTTTTTTTTGTTGGTTTCGACATGTAGAAAAAATCATTAGATATGAGGACTAGAAATCATAGGATATATGGTTACAGAGTGATGGTTAATCTAATTAGATAATTTTGCATATCCACTAAGGTGATTTCATGGGCTAGGCAACTCGCACGCAATGGGAAGCTATTGGACCTTGTTGATTTGTCAATTCATTCATTGGATAAAGAACAAGCTAATTTGTGTAGATAATTAGCTCTATCCAAGTTCTTTGCTCCATGAATTAGATATATGGTTTTAGTGGTATTACTCAGTAAAGACAATATTTTTGGAATGTGGTTTACTAGAAATATCTACTAGACATGATTTCAACAAGCTCTTTTTTTAATGCATTTGCTCTAGAAAAATTCATGTTCAATGCTATGAGACATTGATGGAGTGATCATTCTTGTAATGTTATATGTACTGTGCAGCTCTGCTGAGAAGATAGTCTAAGACAACAGTGTGAGATTTTCTCTACTACAAGCTAGCAGTAGCTAGTAAAATTGAGAGGTTATGAGTTCAAAATATCTGGTTTAATTTTTATTATGATTGGCTATTAGTAATTTGCATTTACATTTTATAGCACTTGTTTACTTCTATTCTAATTTCTACTTTGTAAGTGTGGGTTTCTTCTATAACTATTTAAAACATATAAAATCATGGTCTACATTATTTATGGTTATATCTTGATATATAAGATCCTAACATATTCTAACACATCCATGATCCATGGATGACACTTTGGCACCATTTCCAATCTGAGAAGTAAAATAGAATTCACAAGTATCATGACTCAAATAGGAATAATTTCTCTTTGGTTGATAGTCAGTTATTCCTTCTAAAGATGCTGAAACCTAAGGTCATTGTGTGTGCAGGTTAAATACAAATCAAAATTGAGATATTTCATCCTCTTCTGTAAAAATGATTGACTCATTCCTCATGTTGGTTTGTCTTGCTGTGGCATTGTTGCATGTTATAATGGTCACCAATTATGCTATTAAATTTCGAATAATATACTTGGTTTTGCCTTCTTGTGGTTCAATCATACTTGTATTCAAACTGCACAAGTTACACTCAATGGGTCTTGTAAGTGAAGAATGAGGTGCTCCACAACGTACTCTTTAATTCTACAAGTGCTAATTTTATTTTTACGAAAATCAACATATCTATCTTGCCATTATGGGGCAGCTGCATCTGTTATTGTTGTTGGTATTGTACTTTTGAAAGAATTATGATCTAAGAGTATCATACCCAGAGAACCTCATGTTAATCAAGAGTATGAAAGAGAGGCATTTATGAATAGTATCCTTTATAGAGGTGATCAGCATTGTGTCTCTCAAATAAGGATGAGACCCATTGCTTTTTATGAGCTATGTAAAATTCTAGCTCATAATAATTTGCTTCAAGAGACCATTCACATGTCCATTAGGGAACAAGTATTGATTTTTACACACACTATTGGGCATAATGTGAGGTTTCGAGTTGTTGGTGGGAGGTTTAATAGATCAATTGAGATGGTGTACCGATACTTTAGGCATGTCCTTGGAGCGGTTTTGAAATTACACAAACACGTGATCAAACTACCTGATAGTGATACACCCTTGGAGATTAAGAATAATGGCAGGTTTTACCCCTATTTTAAGGTAAGTTTAGAGGTTTTCATTTTCCCTTTTTATACTTAAAAAAGAAAAAGGAAAAAAAAAAAGAGTATAACTTATAGTGGTCATCATTAGGATTGTGTGGGAGCGGTTGATGGAACTCTTGTTCGTGCATCAGTTCCAACGTAAATGCAAAGAAGGTTTCGTGGTCGAAAGGATGGAACAGTACAAAATGTTCTTGTTGCCATTACCTTTGACATAAAATTCTCATATGTATTAGCTGGTTGGGAAGGAAGTGCACATGATTCACGTGTCTTGAATGACGCACTCAATTGGCCAAGGGGATTACAAATTCCAGAAGGTATTCTAGGACTAGAAAGTGATTTTCTTTTTATTATGGATAGTAATGTTCGAAGTAATTTTTTATTTTTTATTTTTCCCTTCTTCATTGTAGGTAGATATTATCTTGGTGATGCTGGTTATGGAGTCAGGAAAGGAGTTATCTGTCCTTATCGTTCTATTCGTTACCATTTGAATGAGTTTAGCGATAATCCTCCAAGAAATAGCAAAGAATTATTCAATCTTCCCCACTCTTCTTTACACATTACCATTGAGCGTTGTTTTGGAGTTTTGAAGAAATGTTTTCGTGTCTTAGACGCAGAACCTTTTGGGTCATTCCCAACACAAGTGGACGTAGTGTTAGCATGTTGTATCATTCACAACCACATAATTGGGGTTGACCTTTTAGACTCGATTGTGAACGATGTGGCTCTTGATACACAATTTGAAAATGGAAGTACAAGTAGCAGAGTCCAACAATCACAAAGAGAAATCCAAGGAGAAAATAGAGAATGGGTCTAAATACGAGATGACATTTGTCGTGACATATGGGATGATTATGTTGTGAGGGAGTGAATACAATATCTTTGAATTAGTTGGTTGTGTAATGGATCTTTTTACTATACGAGACAATTGTTTCCCTATATGTTTATGAATTTTATGTAATTGTTAACATTCTTAAATTTTATGAATTTTATGTAATATAATATCCTGGGGGTGTTTAAATCATTCCAATTCTCAAGGTTTTAGTTTTCTTTGATACTTTCATATTGGTGTTTAAGAATGTCCTCATGTATAGATGGAAATATTTTATGGTAGTTCTTGGCTCTGCACAACAACTAGATTATTGGTATTGTAATTTTTGAAGAGGGAAAAATCTGGATTGTCACAATAGTTTAGAGTCCTTAAGCTCATTTTTTAGAATGTAGGGCTGAATTGATTAATACTTTGTTGGGAAGAATTCCTTGCTTGCTCAAGTATAAAGAGCATCCTTTATATCAGGAAAGTTATAGGCTTCCTTTTGTGAGTGAACTAATCAGATTTTTTTTTTTATATGCTTGATTGTATTTGTTTATATGAGCTTTTGTTTATATGCTTGATTTTATTTGTTATGAGCTTTTGTTTATATGCTTGATTGTATTTGTTTGTTGTAGCAAACTAGCAATGGGAGTGAAAAAGGACACTCAAAAGGAGAAGAATGTCAAAAATTTTAGATGGTCACAACCTATGGAAAACTTGTTACTTGAAATACTTGTTGAGGAGGCTCTTCAAGGAAATAAGCTATCCAACATATTTAAACTTTCATCGTATAGAAAAGTAGTCGAAGCAATCAATGAGAAATTTGGGGTTGGTTGTAGTCAAAAGAATGTGGAGAATCGATTTAGGACACTCAAAGGCAATTGGAATACTATCACAAAACTCTGCCAGAAAAGTGGTTTTGGATAGAACGATGATTTGAAAATGATCACTTGTGACAGGAATGTGTACGATGAAGCAATTGCGATAAGAAATCTATTTTTATCATTATAGATGTTTACAAATAATTGCATTATTAAATATGATCTCATATTTGTTTTTTGGTCATCTTCTCTTTTCCCTTCTTAATACAGACACGTCCCAGCATGCAAATTTTCTAAACAAGAAAATTGAGATGTATAACAAGAAAATTGAGATGTATGATGAGTTGGCTTTGGTTGTGGGTAAAGACATGGCCACAGGATCTTTTTCCAAGGGGGTTACTAATGTAGACAGGTGTGCCTCAAATACAATTGATCTTGACAATGATCTTGAAGAGGTATCCTTAAAAAAGCAAACTAATTCCTCAACTCAAACAAGATCCCACAGAAAAAGGAGTCATGCTAGTATGATTGATGACAGTATTTTCAAAGATTTGTCATCACAGATGGGAAAGATTGCTAGTGCAATCCAAGAGGCTTCCTCACATCGCACAAATTTTTTTAGTACCTTTATGAAGAAGTCATGAAAATTGAAGGGTTTGAGGAATCCATGCTTGCATTTGCATTTGATCATTTGAATGAGAATGAAGTATTAGCTAGGTCATTTATGTTGAAAAGTGACAGGCTTCGCAAGCAATGGTTGGACAACTTCTTCCACTGAAATGGTTGAAGTTGTTTAGAAAATTGAATCTAAAGACATTTTTAAAGATGTAGGTGCTTTTTGGACAATATATTTTGAATGTATGAAAGACACTTTTAACTTTTTGGATAATGAAGGTGCCAATTTATAATTGTCTATTTTAAGTATATTTGGAATTTTGAGAAGTATGGTTATTTTGAATTATGAAAAATATGGTTAATTTTTTAATTTTTTGAATTATGAGAAGTATGATTGATTTTTTGAATTATGAGAAACAAGATTTATTTTTTGAATTATGGAAGCATGAAATTATAATGTTTGTGGATTATGAAAATAACGTATATACCAAACACCATAAAACGTTTTCTAAAAAATGTGTTTTGGAAAATGATTTTTTTGTGCATACCAAACACATGAAAACGTTTTCCAACTATTTTCAAGGTCGCTATAAAAAACAAGAGGTTTCTATTTGTGCTTAGCTGTAGAGTTTGATTTGGCTTTTATGAGGTTGGAAATTCCATTGCAATTTCAGTATGTGTAGAGAGTTTGAGGGAGTTTAGGTGTGGTTGATTTGATTTTTTATTTTTTATTTATTTTGTGTGTGTGTGTGTGTTTGTTTCCAAAGAAAATCAAGTGATTTTCTGAGAAAATGAGGAAGATTTGCTAGTTAGAAATTATAAAATTGATTTTTTTTTTAATTAAATTAATTTTTATGGAATTTTTATATTTTAAAGAAATTATTTAATCTATTTTTTTTAAAAAAATTAATATTATTTAATTCACTTGACACGTGGTGTGATTTGATTGGGCCACCTAACACATGTGTAGGTTTAGTTAGCATTTAACGTTGAGGGAGTAATGTTTTTTAGACGGGAGGGTTAAAATACAAACATAACCAAATGGAGTGGAAGCAATTCAAAACTTTCAAACATTAGGGAACAAAATCAAAATTTGCCAAATTTAGCGGGTGTACAATGCATTTCAGTCTTTATTTTTTAATGATTCTTGGTTACAATGCTCTTCAATTTGGATTTAAAAAAGGAAAAAAAAAAAAAAGTTTTAAAGAATAAAATGTTTAAACTTCCACACACAAATGCACACACACATCCTCTTTACAATAAGTGGGAAATGAGAGATTCGAGTTGAAGTTTTGCATATAATAAAGAAAGTGTGCAAGTGCTGTTGGGTGCACCACACCATGTGGTGCCAGCCCACATGGGAATAAAGCCTTTAATAGGCTTGACTTTGAAGCCACGACACTATTCCTATTTCTATTAGAAATAGTGATAAGTGAGGTGGCATGTATTCATATATATATGGACGTGTGTGTGTGTGAAATAAGAGTGAAAAAGAACCTAGCAGTGCACTGTGCGGCACTAGTGCGAAAGAAAAAAGTGAGGTTTTTTTCTTTGGTTCAAGACACACATAAGGAGATAAATTAGGGGTTTCTCTAGGAGGAATTTTGGGTGCTACAACCACGAAAAGTGGAAGTATTCAAGGAACATCTTACTGCGTTATTGGTTTCACTGGGTTCCAGTTTTTTTGTGGTGAGATTGTATTTATTCCTAGAGAGCTATCTTTATGATTTCCCAATTTATTGTGAACTCAAGTTTAGATATAAACTTCAGTATTGTAATTTCTATTTTATTATAGTGGATTGATCGGATTTGCCCCGTGGTTTTTCCTTCTACATTGGAGGGTTTTCCATGTAAATTTGGCGTGTTCTTGTTGATTTTCTAGATTATTGTGTGATTTTTTTTATCTCTCTATTGCTTGGAAGGTTATTTAATTTAATTCACATATATACTGTAATTTGGCCTAACATAAATTAGTGTCAAAAGCTATCGTTGCCCCCAACAAGTGGCATCAGAGCCCAAGGTTATCTGGGTGTGGTTGTCTAGTGTTGAATTAAATGGAATATACATCAGGCACTATGATTAAACTCTCAGCATCAAATTATTCAATATGGAAGTCGATGATGGAGGACGTCCTTTATTGTAAGGACTTGCATGACCCTATCAAGGGTGATAGTGCCAAGCCAAGCAGTATGCCTGACAAAGAATGGGTGAAGATGCATAGAAAAACCATTGGTTGTATCAGACAATGCATTGAAGTTAGTGTGTTTTATCATGTATCTTAGGAGACAAAAGCTGACACTCTTTGGAAAAAATTGGAGAGTCTTTATGAGAGGAAGACTGCTCAAAATAAAGCTTTTGCAAGTAGAAAGGTTGCGCATTTAAAGCTTAAGAAGGGAAGATCCATTGCCGAGCATTTAAGCGAGTTCCAAGACTTGGTTAATCAATTGACTAGAATGAATCTAATGGTAGATGATGAATTGCAAGCATTATTGCTTCTAAGCTCTTTGACTGACAGTTAGGAGACTTTGGTAGTGCCACTTAGTAACTCTACTCTAAATGGTGTGTTACAACTTGAGATGGTCAAGAACGGTTTGTTCAATGAAGAAACAAGAAGAAAGGACATGGGCAAGAATGATGCACATGCTCTTGTCACATAGAACAAGGGGAGGAGTAAGGGTAGAAATTCTAAAGGGCACGGTAAATCTAGAAGTCAGTCACAGATAAAAAAAAAAAAAGTTAGTATTTCTATTGCGACAAAGAGGGTCATATAAAGAGAAATTGCAAGGCTTGGAAAAATAGGCAGAAAGAGAGACAAATCAGAAAAAGGCGGATGATCATAATACCACAGCTGTTTCGTCAGATGAAGATGTGGTGGTACTTTCTATAGGAGAGGATGAGTGTTGTCATGTTACGGATCCTTATGATGATTGGGTGATTGACTCAGCAGCTTCCTATCATGTCAGTCCAAGAAGGGAGTTCTTTACTTTGTACAAAGCATGAAACTTAGTCAAAGTAAAAATGGGTAATAAAAGTTATGCTGACATAGTGAGAATTGGTGATATTCGTGTTGAGACCAATAATGGATACACTTTAAAATTAAAGGATGAGTGACACATTCCAGATATGCGCCTGAATTTGATTTCTTTTAGTGTTTTGGATAAAGAAGGTTATGAAAGCTATTTAGGCAACGGTATATGGAAACTCTATAGAGGAATGCTGGAGCTTGCTAGAGGGAAGATTTTTGCACACTTTACAAGACTCAAGTAAAGTTATGCAGGGACGTGGTAAATGCAGCTCAAGATAATTCCATGCTTGATCTATGGCATAGGCCGCTGGCTCACATGAGTGAAAAAGGGTTGCAGATTTTGGAAAAGAAGTCTCTCATTCCATTTGCCAAAGGTACGCCACTAAATTTTTGTGATTATTGTTTATTTGGCAAACAACATAGAGTATCATTTCGTAGATCATCTACTAGAAAAACCAATGTGTTAGATTTCGTTTATTCTAATGTATGTGGTCCCATTGAGGTGGAGTCATTAGGTGGCAATAGATATTTTGTTACATTTATTGATGATACTTCACGAAAGGTGTGTGTGTATGTTTTGAAAACAAAAGATCAGGTATTTCAGCTCTTCAAGAAATTCCATGCCATGGTGGAAAGAGAGAAAGGGAAGTCTTTGAAGTGCCTTCGTATTGACATCGAAGATGAATACACGTCAAATGAATTTGAAAATTACTGCTCAGAGTATAGTATTAGACATGAGAAGAGAGAACCTGGTACCCCACAACACAACGGTGTAGCAGAGAGGATTAACCGCACTATTGTTGAGAAGGTTAGATGTATGCTAAGAATGGATAAACTACGTAAGTCATTCTGGGCTGAAGCTGTAAAAATTGCGTGTTACCTAATTTAATCAGTCTCCATCAGTTCTATTGGATTTTGATATTCTAGAGAGAGTGTGGATAGGAGAGGATGCTTCTTACGCATACTTGAAGGTATTTGGGTGCAAGACATTTGCACATGTACCTAAGAAACAGAGGTTAAAACTTGATGATAAAGCCACTCCTTGCATATTTGTTGGATATGGAGATGCTGAATTTGGCTACAAGTTATGGGATCCTAAGAAAAAGAAGATGATCAGAAGTCGAGATGTGGTTTTTCATGAGAATGAAAATATTACAGATTTTGAGAAATCTGAGAAGTCAAAGTCTACTGTTGAAGGTGTTTCTAACTTTACACCTACCTCTTCGTTCAGATATTGCCACAGATATAGAGGAGGTTCAAGTAGAGAATTATGGTAATGAGCCAATAGGAGTTGGTGGTGATGATGCTATAGATACAAAGGCTATTGAGCATGAGGAGCAGCATGATCAACCAACAACAGTTGATGGTAATCATGCAATAGATACAGAGGGTGTTGAGTAGGGGGAGCAGCCTATTCCACCAGAGATGGAAGAACCTCCGGTTATTAGGTCTACCAGGGAGTGTCATCCATCAACCAGATACCCCACTTCTAAGTATGTTTTGATTACTGATGAGGAGGAGCCAGAGAACTTTTAGGAAGTATAGTCTCATAAGAACAAGCAGAGCTGGATGAACACTATGCATGAAGAGATGAATTCTTTGCACAAGAATAACACTTATGAGTTGGTTGAACTTCCTAAAAGCAAGAAGGCATTAAGAAACAAATAAGTGTTCAAGCTAAAGAAAAATGGTGAGAAGCTAGTGAAATACAAAGTTCGATTGGTGGTCAAGGGTTTCAATCAGAAACAAGGGATCGATTTTGATGAGATTTTCTCTCCAGTGGTCAAAATGAGTCTCATTCGAGTTATTTTGGGATTAACAGCTAGTTTAGATCTTGAGCTTGAACAAATGGATGTAAAGACTGCTTTTCTCCATGGTGACTTGGAGGAAGAAATCTACATGGTTCAACCAGAGGGATTTGAAGCAAAAGGGAAAGAACACAGGGTTTGCAGATTGAAGAAGAGTCTGTATGGCTTGAAGCAGCCTCTAAGGCAGTGGTACAAGAAGTTCGACTCATTCATGATGGGTCACGCTTGCACAAGGACAGATGTAGATCATTGTGTGTATGTTAGACAATTTGCTAATGGTAAATTTATCATCTTTCTGTTATATGTAGATGATATGTTGATATTAGGACAAGATGCTAATATGGTTGGTAGTTTGAAGGAGCTATTCAAGTCATTTGATATGAAAGACTTAGGTCCAACTAGACAAATTTTGGGTATGCATATTCTACGTGATAGAAAGCTAAGAAATTATGGTTGTCACAAGAGAAGTACGTTAAACGGGTACTTGAGATGTTCAACATGAAGCATGCTAAGCCAGTCAATACACCTCTTGGTGGTCAATTCAAACTAAGCAAGAAATCATGTCCTTCATCAAATAAAGAGAAATAGAACATGGCATCAATTCCTTACTCCTATGCAGTCGGGAGTTTGATGTATGCCATGGTTTGCACACGGCCAGACATTGCTCCTGCAGTTGGTGTAGTCAACAGATTCATGGTTAATCTAGGCAAAGTGCACTAAGAAGCAGTGAAGTGGATCTTCAGGTATTCGAGAGATAGCTCAAAGTCGTGCTTGAGTTTTGGTAGCTCTAATCCAGTTTTGGAGGGTTATACAGATGCAGATATGGCAAGTGACCTTGATGGCAAGAAATCTACTTCAGGGTTCTTATTTACTTTTGCAGGGGGAGCTGTATTATGGCAGTCTAAACTACAAAAGTACGTATGTCGCTTTATCTACAACTGATGCTGAGTATATTGCAGCGATTGAAGTAGGGAAAAAGATGCTTTGGATGAAAAGGTTTCTCCAAAACTTGGGTTTGAAGCAAGACGAGTATGTAGTCTATTGTGATAGTCAAAGTGCACTAGACTTGGGCAAGAATTCTATGTACCATTCACAAAAAAAGCATATTGATGTGAGATACCATTGGCTAAGATTAATTGTTGATCAACAGTTGATGTAATTAAGAAAGATTCATACAGACAAGAATCCAGCTGACATGTTGACCAAGGTTGTGCCGAAAGATAAGCTTGAGCTTTGTGCCGGGGTTGACCAGCATGAATTCTAACTAAAGAGTTGGAATGAAGATCTCTTTCCTCAGTGGACTAGAGGTGGAGATTGTTAGGTGCACCGCACCATGTGGTGCCAGCCCACATAGGAATAAAGCCTTTAATAGGCTTGACTTTGAAGCCACGACACTATTCCTATTTCTATTAGAAATAGTGATAAGTGAGGCGGTAGGTATTCATATATATATGGACATATGTGGGCGTGAAATAAGAGTGAGAGAGAACCTAGCAGTGCACTGTGCGAAAGAAAAAAAGTGAGGTTTTTTTCTTAGGTTTAAGACACACACAAGGAGATAAATTAGGGGTTTCTCTATGAGGGATTTTGGGTGTTACAACCACGAAGAGTTGAAGTATTCAAGGAACATCTTACTACGTTGCGTTATTGGTTTCACTGGGTTCCAGTTTTTTTTTTGGTGAGATTGTATTTATTCCTAGAGAGTTATCTTTGTGATTTCCCAATTTATTGTAAACTCAAATTTGGGCATAAACTTGAGTATTGTAATCTTTATTTTATTATAGTGGATTGATTGGATTTCCACTACACTAGAGGGTTTTCTACGTAAATTTGACGTATTCTTGTGTGGTTAATTTTCTTGATTATTACGTGATTTTTTATCTTTCTATTGCTTGGAAGGTTATTTAATTTAATTCACACATAGACTGTAATTTGGCCTGACATAAATTAGTGTAAAAAACTTCCGTTGCCTCAACAAGTGCCTCTGAGAAATCTCCATAGTAGTTGAACTAAACTACCACTGTTTGTTGCCAATATGCACATCAATCCCCATAGTAGTTGAAATAAACTACAATAGTCTGTTGCCAATGTGCACATTGAAGAAAGTGTTCAAGGGTTATATGGATTTATCGATTTTCGTTCTCTACTAGTTTTCCTAATAAATTGTCAAGTTTTAGAAATTCCCCATATATAGTTAAAGAGTTCAAGTTCTCCTAGAGAGAACTTCCAAGGCTATTGACGTAGTTAACTTGAAATCATTGTAGATAACTAAGCCAAATCAAACAAATCCTCAGTAGTCAGCATTTATCACCCACTTCATTATATTACATTTCATGAAAGTGCATCGATCGATCTCAATCAAAAACTGGAGCCTATCGACAAAAGGGATCCTCAATTCGTGGTGCTTGTAAACTGTAAACACTTAAAAATCAGATCACCAAGGGAAAAGAAAGAACATAAACAAGCGTCCAAGGAGAGCCTAGTTTCTGGTGTCCTTGTCATGGAAGTTTGTGCCTTCTTTGGAACAAGGAAAGCGTAGAGCCGTGCATGCTACAAACGCTGTTGCTCCCAGTAGTTTTTGCCTCCAAGAAATGCTCAAACAAAGGAGTTTTGAATACAAACTTTGACCAATCAACGCAAACGTGGAGAATCTCTATACTGGCACCAACCAATTACTTTCATGTTCATATATTGTAGAAAAGTCTATTCATTAATAACAGATTTTGTCATGTTATCTAAAATAAGTGCATCTCGTACAATGACCTGTTATCAAAGAAAACTTATAATGATTCATTATATGTTTTGCTTGAAATTAAAAGGGAAAAATATATAACATTACACCATTCTGATTCATGAAAATATGTATGGTTAGCTTTTAAAAATAAAAATAAAAATAAATTGCATCAAGCTATAAAGTTATTTTTTCTTGAATCTATTTTTCAAATTTGGGTTTTATATATATTTGAGAATGATGATGTTCAAAGTTTTTCGAATCTCTAACTACTCATTTGAGGGAAGAGTCTATTGGGGGTGGCTCCAAGATACTGACTAGATATTTTGAACCTAATATCTCTTAAATCTCAGGAAGACTTTGGATTTTGGAACAACTAGACCAACTTTTTAGGGTTTAAATATTTTTATTTTGGGGTAAGGCAAAGAAGCCACTTGTTTTAACTTATGAAGCTGTGATACAATAAATCAGAGTAATTATTCAGTGATCTATGACTACAAATAAATATGTAGTATCTCTCTCACATGAATGGTGAGTCTAACCACAGAAATAGTGAGTTTCACTAATTAAATTCATAGTAGGACTCATCATTCAAGTGAGAGGGGGACTACGCATTTATTTGTAATTCTGGACTACTGAACAATTTTCCCAAATAAAATCATGTAGGTAAATTACATTGAAACCCCTTCTTTTGAGGAAACTAGAGTCGCTATACCATATTTTGGAGAAATGACACTCTGCTCCCAAATTTGCAAAATAATTAAAACTCCACCCCTTTTTTTTTTTTTAAAGAATATTCCTCACTTAAACTTAAAATAATTAGAAATATTTTTTTTTCTTTTTAACTTTGGTTAGTTAGACATTAGTTAAAAAAATAAAAAAAAAAAAAAAAATGGGGCAGAATGTTAATTATTTTGCAAATTTGGGAGCGAAGTGTTTTCCCAAAATAGGGTATAGCGAGTCTAGTTTTCCCAAAAGAAAGAAGTGTCAACGTAATTTACCCAATTATATATTAGTAATCTGAACTAAATTTTTGGTTAGAAGTTATTATGGTCATGCTCAAAATAGGTAGCCATCATTAATCTACTCCTCAATCCTTAACCTTTTTTTTATTTAAAAATAAAAAACTTAATAACGACTTTACCATATGCTTACAGTTGCAATACATGCAAAGATAAGTAGATGCCTTTTGGGGAGTCCAAGGGAGTAAAGGGAAAGAGGATGATGGGTTTAATTCACCCTATTTGGATGTTGAATTTGGTTAATTGCAATGACTCAAGGGTTTAACAATTTTAAATTGTTAATATACTGGTGTGTTTGAAAATGACCTAAATTTTATGAGTTTTTTTTTTTTTTTTTTGCAATTTTAACACTTAATTTTTAAAACATTTAAATATGAGAAAGGGATAACTATTCCCTCCCCTCTCTACTTCTCTCTTTCATGAAAAATTATCTCATATTACGGATATATGTAGCGTGCCTCTCACACACAAGCGATGCATATATCCATCATATGAGATACCACCTACTCTTTCATTCCCATACCTTCTACACTCTTCTCTTTCTCTATTGGGTCATCAACACACTTCTAATGGAATAGTTGAGTACACACTACACAAAAAAGAAGATCGTTGGAGTTGGATATCTAGTTACACAAAACCTAATTTTTGGAAACCGAGTGGCGTATTATGTAAGAGAGAAGAACATTTATATAGTGTGCGTACAGCCTTGTACAACATGTTCCTCATGGCAAAAAGAAAATATCAATGTCGCCGGCACGCTATTCAGCACTGTAGGCCCTACCATAAACTGAAGTATCACGTGGGCTGAACTTAAAAAAAAAAAAAATCATTTATTTTCTTTTCTTTTGACCTTGTAAAGACAATTTTGATCCTATTCGTAGTTTGTCTATTCCAATTTTATTTTTCCCTTTCATCAAGTGAATGAAGATCAAATGACATGCATATTGACTAACCTTACTAATTAAAAAAAGTACAAAAAATGAAAGTTATCACCCGGCCATAGTCAGTAAGATAATAAAATTATGGTTTAAATATAGTTTTGGTCCTTAATCTCTAACCTTTGTGTTAAATAAGTTTCTAACTTTTTAACTATGTTAAATTGATTATCAATCTTTCAACCTTGTGTCAAAATTATCATTATTATCAAGTGTTGAATGAAAAATACCCACACGAGATTAATGTTTTTTTTTTTTAATATTAAAAATGTGACTATGCCAACTCAAATTTTAATAAAAAAAAAATAAAAAAAAAAAAAAAAAAAAAAATCCGATCATGAAGTTTCTTTCTTTTTTTCTTCCATCTAAATTCCTAAGGGTTACCCGATACAAAACAAATCCCTGACCTTCTGCCCTGTAAAATCCCCTGCCCCTCTCGCACAGCCACTCCCCGCTGACCCCAAGAGCGCAGGAAATTGCCTCCATTGCCGCCCCTCACCCTCTTCGCTGCACCGCCGACCCCTCCATTTCACTACTCCCTCGCCGCCCCTCTTTATTGTGTATCATCATTGGTCAACGCTGCAAGCTGCATCGCAAAACAATCACTGGGAAGTGTAAGTAATTTCTAACCTTTTCTTTGGCTCAAGCTTCTTTGGATGAGGGAAAAAAAAAAAAAAAAAAAACTAAAGCTTGAATTTAGTTTGGATGAGAAAAGAATTTACTAGGATTGATTTATTAGTTGGGTCCTAGGAGTGACGATGTTGAAATCCATGGAGGTGAAATCGTCGAGAGGAGTGGGTGAGGCCTAGGAGCGGCGGTGGGGGAGGGAGGCACCATGGAATCAAAGTTCAGAGGTGGATCTTGTAGGTAAACCACCGTCCTTGAGCATATTTTGGAGCCATGTGGACAAATCGGAGGGATTTGAGCCTCAAACCCTAAAATCTTCTCTTGTTTCTGCTTGTCACCGCCGCCAACGATGGTTGTCTCTCTCTCTCTCTCTAAAGAATGTCCAGATCTCCATGCTTGCGAGATCTTATTTTGCAGCCATGCAGCAACACTATGGCTTCCATCCCTCCTGTGCCACGTTGCCATTGTCTAAATCTCCACTGTCCACCACCGATGAAGTAAAGAAAGATGGTGATAGGAGAGGAGAGAGAATTAGAGAGAAAGAAAAGAAGAAAATGAAATGTAAAAGACATATTTGCCCCTACTTTTTAACTGAAAAAAAAAAAAAAAAAAAAAAGATGGGTAACGGCGGGACTACCATTGATGGGTAAAGTGATAAATTCCAACCACGAATAAGTACTATTAAAACGAACCTAACCATATATGGACAAAGTGTAATTAACCTTTAATGTTATTATATCCATTAAGTAATAATTATCACAATAAGAGGAACAATTAAAGATATAATATTTTAAATTTATATTTTTATAATTAATATTTAAAGTTATTAAACTCATCAAGAAATAACTATTTTGTAGTATTCTATAAGTGAAGAACCAAGGTTCAAATTTTTCCTTCTTATTATTATAATCATCGAAATATACAAATAAAAACAAAAACTATTTCTCAATTTCGAAAAATAGTTATTTCTAAAAACTAATTATTTTGCGTAATGAAAATTCAATCAAACAACCAAATATTTACATTAGTAACTATTTCATTACAAGATTTATTCTCCCATACCAATTATACCTTTAATGTTTGCATAATTATGATAAATCACGATAAAGGTAATCTTAAGGCTTTTTTTATTTATTTATTTTTTTTAAAGTTTTTCTTAAAGTAAATTGAAGTTGAACAAATCCTTAATCAATACATTGAAGTAGAAAAAATCATTAATTAAAAAATAAAATTAAAATTCGACATAATTTAAAGGCCAAATTTATATTTTGAGAAAAAGAGCAAAAAAAGAAATGTCTTTGAAAGAATTCACATTCCGCAAATTTGTATCTCACGTGTTGCTTTCATTGCCACCAATCCCACAAGTCACATGCCTAATAAAGTGAAGCAAATTTATACATGACTATCATAAAAAAGTGCAAAATATCTCTTTGGTGTTTAGGTCATTTAGCAACTCATGGTCATTTTGGACTTTTCACTCTTGATACTTTTGCACACTTGTCCCTCATTTCATGATACTTTTCCTTTTGCTTGACTGCTTCATACCTCCTCAGTTTGCAATTTGCATAACCTGTTCCTTCATTCACTGAATCACACTTTTAATTCCATCTGGAGGTGTTGAATTTTAATTGAGATTTTTTTTAACAGATTAGAAATTAAACCAACTTCTCTGTTTAGTATACCCCTTCCAATGAACCTCACTTAAAGAAAAAAAAAAAAAAAAGTTTCCTTTAATAGAAAAAAAGTTTCCAAAATTTTCAATTCCCAATTTTTTTTAAATTTTATTGTGGTTTTGCTTTTGTATTTATTCTTCTTCAACCCCTTGAGGGTTTGGTTTGTTCAGTACTATAAAAAGATATTATTCGTATCTACCCCAATACCTCTCTCTGAGAAAAAAAAAATCATTTCCAGCCACCTTCTCTCTCTCTCTCTCTTATCTGTGTTTCTCTTCATGTTCTCCTCTTGAAAGAAAAAAACCAAGTTTTGGGTTTTCTTGAAGGGACCTAAAGAGAGACATGGAGACTGTTCTAAAGGCCAAAGGGCTTCTTTCTCTACCAACAAACCCCAAAGCCAGGGTTTTTCAATCATCGCAGGGCTTAAAGCATAGATTTTTCACACCAAAACCCAAAACCTTTGGTGGGTTTTCTTTATCTTCAAATGGGTTACAAAAACTCAATGGGTTTGACTCAAAAACTCATTTTTTTTCCCAGAAAGATAGGAACTTGTTTGTCTGCAGGGCTGAGGCTGCCGCAGCAGCTGATGGGCAGCCTGTATTTGCCGGTGAGGTAGAAGTTGAGAAGCCAAAGATTTTGGGTATAGAGACTACAACCTTGAAGAAGATTATACCACTTGGGTTGATGTTCTTCTGTATTCTTTTCAACTATACAATCCTCAGAGACACAAAGGATGTATTGGTTGTGACAGCCAAAGGGAGTAGTGCAGAGATTATACCGTTTCTGAAAACTTGGGTGAACTTGCCTATGGCTATTGGGTTCATGTTGTTGTACAGCAAATTGGCTAATGTATTGTCTAAGAAGGCACTCTTCTATACTGTTATTCTTCCCTTCATTGCCTTCTTTGGGGCATTTGGGTTTTTCCTCTATCCTCTCAGCAATTATATCCACCCTGAGGCTTTTGCTGATAAGCTTCTCAACATACTTGGCCCAAGGTTCCTTGGTCCACTTGCTATTTTGAGGATCTGGACCTTCTGTTTGTTCTATGTCATGGCTGAACTTTGGGGGAGTGTGGTGGTTTCAGTTCTGTTTTGGGGTTTTGCCAATCAGGTAATTAAATTTTCACAAGAAGTATATTTAATAAATAATCTGTATGCAATCGTGTATTGATTTTCATGTTGAGAACGATGTTATTTGGTATATTATATATTTATCTTATATACAATTGAAGGTATCTGGTGTTAGAGCTTGCTCTTAGGCTGCTCAAACACTAAACCAGAACCCCCTATAGTGTAATCAATGATGTGTTTGAACTTGGCAAGATGGTTTTTTCATATCAGTTGCCTGTTTGATTAGATTATTAAATTGTATTTTTCCATGTACTCCTATGGGGGCAAGTTTATGCTTTGGTGAATATCCGTATCTTTACATGGGTGTGTTTCAGATTATAATCCTTGTGAAATACTAATGGTTTTCCTCATGAGATGGCTGCTTAAATTAGGAAGGGGACCACAAAATTATTCTCAGAATTTGAAATTGAAGGGATTATTTGATAGTATATTCAATGATTACCGGATGAATGATTTATCCGACTGGCTTTTCGTTGTGCCTAAATTTTTTATGTAGGCACCAGATAGGTAATTTTTTGTTACTATAGAGATGGGTAGTTTCCTGGGGTTTATAGGATGCTTGAAGGCTGGAATATTCATAGGTTGCATACATCAGGATATCATATGTTGCATGAATCTGAAGTTTGCTTGATATGATTGGCTTGATAATAATATTTTCTCACTGACAATTCTGTACCTATTTCATGCCTTTCTAAATGAGACTATAATTTGGAAATTGTGAATAGTTCCTGTTTCTGCCTTTAAGATCGGTATAGTGAAAAAAACTTTGTTTATTTACTTATAGTATGGCTTCCTCTAATATCCATTCTAGCTGAACTGGACACTGACTAACTTTGGAGCTCGAAGTATTGGCTTCTAAGGCATGTCTTGTTGTCCACATTAGTGTGGATGTGTGATTTTGCTCTGTCAAAGAAACAGGAATAATTTTGGTATACAAAAGGCAGAAATACTTCTGCATCTTACTGGAAGAAAAAACCTATATGATGTAATTAATGCTTGTGAATCATAGTTAATTGATATATACTGAAAGTTATTGTCAGCTTGATATTCTCGCCCAGGTATTATGAACACTTGTTTTATGTGCATTATTTGGAGGTTTTATTTATTGATGATACTTGCATATAACATTGATGCCTTGATAGTCACATAATTTCCTACCCTACTACTCTTGGTGAGGTAGTAATTTACCTATAATGGTGCTTCTCCCCTTTTCAACTCTTGCTTATGGAATGATTTCCTTAATTTAACCTTGCGAAATCCTTGTATCTAAACCATAGTTTCTTAAAGGATTGTGGACCTATTACTTCTTAATTAAATAAATGAAAAACATTATTTTCTTTCACAGTACAAAAAATCATATTTTCTTGATTATACAAATAGCAAGAATTTCCTACTCCCACAATATATTCCTTTTCCAAGATTATTAAGTGGTGGTTTTAGTCAATGAGCTCTAGCTCAAATGACACTTTCTCCTTCCATAATAATGGGATGGAGGGTGAGGTCTTGTGTTCAAGACCAATTGGGTGCCTGTGTACTTACCAATAAAAAAAGAATGGTTTTAAATATAAGATGAGTTAGCTGATGGACATTGGTGATACAGAGGCTACTGATGGGAAGTTGTTCTGTTTATGAGTGCAAATTGTATATTTCATGCACATTCTGAAGTGTAAAGGGACCAAGTAGAAAATTCCCTTGCAGTTTTCATGTGAAAATAACTGCCTCCATTTCTCATAATGTAAGCATGATCCAATTTTTATTTATTTAATTTTTTTTTTAACGAATTTAAGCATGACCTAATTATTACTAGAATACTTTGAGGTATTCCCCAAGGGGTAGCACAATTTACAATTTGGCTAGGGATCATTCCTCATAAAGCGGATGTCATTAGTCAAATCTCCCCTTCCCTCTTCCCTTGGGGCCAAAGCTTCCTTATATAATAAAAAAATAAATTACTTTGAGGCATGTATGGGGTTTACTACCCAAGGGTGGCTCCGAAGGGCCATGCCTTGGTGAGGTTCCTTGTCATAAAAAAAAAAAATCTATATGATTCTGTCTAGCATTTGTGAAACACAAAGTTCATAATTGAGGTTGGACAGTCTTAGTGAAGTTCGAATTGAAACCTGATATAGTCACTCTCTCTCTCAAGAATTGAAATAAAATTTTATCCATTGAAAGGATGTTACAGGAAGAAAAATTCAATCTTATGACTACATTCAAATCCTGATAAATCTGTCTTCACTCAATTTTCTAGTAATTAAAGAAGTCATTTTGATTAGTGCTTTGTATGATTAGTCTTTGACAAATTCATATGAATTCAATAGCATTGGATATAATTTTCTGTATATTACGTATGGTGGTATCTATATTCCTTCAGTCGATCTCTAATCTGTTGCACACTTTTTGTGCAGATAACTACTATTGACGAAGCAAAAAGATTTTATCCCCTGTTTGGTCTCGGGGCAAATGTTGCTCTTATATTTTCTGGTCGTACGGTGAAGTATTTCTCAAATTTGAGGAAAAATTTGGGTCCCGGTGTTGATGGTTGGGCTGTTTCCCTTAAAGGAATGATGAGCATTGTGGTGTTGATGGGACTCGTAATCTGTTTCCTGTACTGGTGGGTGAATAGTTATGTTCCTCTTCCAACCCGTAGCAAGAAGAAGAAGGTAATGTGCTGCAAAAAAACCCCGGTATTTTATTTTTTCTCAGTTACATGTTGATCTTAGTCAACCTAAGGGTCTGTTTGTTGGCACTAATAGCTGGAAGTGATTTTTAAGTCCCAAAAAGTGATTTTGGAAAAAGTGTCAAATTTGTGCTTTTGCAAAATGTGATTTTTATCAAATCAATTAGTACAGAATTGCTTTTTGCAATGGTTTCTCAAACACTCACTTTCAGCTTAAGTGGGTGGGTCCCTACCTTAAACTCACTTTTTGAAGCCCAAAAAGTGCAAACAAACAAATACTGGTGTGTTTGCTTGATGTCAAACATTTATATTGGGCTGATTTTCCGTTTATTCCTTTACCTTTGCTTAACATGGCTCTCTTTCTTTACTACGAAACTGAATAGCCAGAAAGCTACTGAAATATGACGTGTAACTACCTTGTTCATTAAATCAATGTTTATTATTAAGCTATCTGGGTATGTTAAACTTAGTGCTGATAAAATACAGTACATGTACATGTGTAGAATGTATAGATTCCCCATAGTTAATACAGTTATCTATATGTTGATAGGTGTTTATTTCTTGTTGCAGGAGAAGCCCAAAATGGGGACAATGGAAAGCTTGAAATTCTTGGTTTCTTCAAGATACATTAGGGATCTTGCCACTTTGGTGGTTGCATATGGTATTAGCATCAACCTTGTTGAGGTTACATGGAAATCCAAGCTCAAAGCTCAGGTAAACTAACAATGGATTGTCCCGATTGTTGTCTCCCAATTGGCTTTTTAGTATGTCTCTTTCTTACTCTCTTAAGTGTGCAGTTTCCAAGCCCAAATGAGTACTCTTCCTTTATGGGTGACTTCTCAACTGCTACTGGAATAGCAACTTTTACGATGATGCTTCTAAGCCAATATATATTTGACAAATATGGATGGGGAGTCGCTGCCAAGATCACACCCACAGTCCTGCTTCTGACAGGAATTGGTTTCTTTTCTTTGATATTATTTGGTGGTCCACTTGCACCTGGTCTTGCATCGATTGGGATAACTCCTCTTCTTGCAGCTGTATATGTGGGTGCCTTGCAAAACATTTTCAGCAAGAGTGCCAAGTATAGCTTATTTGACCCCTGCAAAGAGATGGCCTATATTCCCTTAGACGAGGAAACCAAGGTTTGAACACTTAACTTGCTAGTCAAGATTCTTACATTGATCTAGATTGGTTTCAGATATGTTTGAAAGCAAATCGGGAAATTATGTCTTAATTAGCTTGGGTTCTACGAATAAGAAAAGGAAAAAGCTGTGTGAATCTTTATAATAGCCTTAAATTGAGATGGCAACATTTCCAAAAATTCATCCCAAGTATATATTTTTTTCAATATATGAACATGAATTTGCGAATGTTCATCATCTGAGTCTGTCTTTGTTCACTTTGCCTATTTATTGCTGCCTTTAGGTTAAAGGGAAGGCAGCGATTGACGTCGTTTGCAACCCATTGGGGAAGTCTGGTGGTGCTCTGATTCAGCAGTTTATGATCTTAACCTTTGGGTCACTTGCGAATTCAACTCCTTACCTCGGAGGAATACTTATGGTGATCGTCCTTGCTTGGTTAGCGGCAGCCAAGTCTTTGGATACCCAGTTTACTGCATTACGGCAGGAGGAAGAGCTTGAGAAGGAGATGGAAAGAGCGGCTGTCAAGATCCCAGTTGTGGCTGAAAATGCAACTGGGAATGGTTCTCTTGCAAGTGGCTCAGCACTGAACCCAAAGACCGGCAACTCCACAAGCAGTTCATCCGAAACCTCAACCCCCCAAAATATTTGATAATCTCTTCCATCAGGATGCTGATCAGGAAGAATAAGTGGAGGAGATGAGAAGCAGCTTTAGGTGAATTATTGTTTGTAGAATTTTACTCTACTTGAAAAATAAGCCTGTTATTGACTTTCTTTTTAGTCTAGTTTTCCATATATAATGAGCTTACAAGCTGTTTAGTTTTAAGTTCCTCTGCCTTGTAGAATTTCTTTGGAATTATATTCATGGGAGTTACTTTCTTTTTATTTAGTATCATTATGAAAATTTCTAGCTGTAAATGTTGGATGATAGCTTGCACTTAGATTACTCTTCCAAACCTTGCAAAAGTGGGAGTTTTGCGTATTGGGTACGACTTCTTATTTATTTGCTGCTGGAAGTTATGATCTTTCACCTCTAAAATCTTTGAAAAAAAAAACAAGGGTTTTGTATACTCATATTTCCTCTTAATTAAGAATCCGGTAAGATTAATTTTGGATTCATTTCTTGCATTGGTCTAGTTTAGGCACCATTGAGTAGAGGATGGGCCATTCCAGCTGTTAAGCAAAAGGCTAATTGTAATTAATTTTTGGTCAACTAAGTAGTCTTGTGCCATGTGAATTCATCTGATTGCTAGAAGGTGCCAGTTGGGAGACACTTTGATTCAGTCTGGTCTGGCACTATATCTGGTTCTTCTTTTGGAGGCTTTGGCTGCCATAGTGGCTTGGTTTTCAAACGTTTTAGTTGAGTAGGAGCAATTAGTGCCACTATCCACTATTTAATTTTCTTGCACACAATTTGTTTTTTTTGTTTTGATAATTGGAGGAAGAAGATTTAAACCTTGAACTATAAGATTTTTGATATACACAAAATTGGCTTTAGAGTAGAGTCTAACCTTTAATTATCAGAAGTAATAATATAGTTCCAATATAAAGAACTCAAATATATGGATGCTTATTAAAAAAAAAAAGGAGGTTAGGCCAAATTGTAAGTGACACTTTGTGCAACTCTTTGTTAATGTTACTTGTATGAACGTCAAATTCACGGCAATCAAATAATATTTACTACATGATCTATAAATGTATATTTTATGTATAATTTAAGTTATATATAAAAAAAAAGCTTAACATTTAAACATTTTATGAATGATATATTAGTATGGAAGGTATAAGTAAACAACGTACTTAATTCAGCAACGGTTTATTTGTTAAAAAATTCATCGAATAAGAAGTTACTTACTGATGTTTTTTTGCTGAATTAAATGAAGTCACATTAATAAGAGTTTTTTTTTGATAAACACATTAATAAGAGTTATCTATTAAATCATCTAGAATAGTTATGTAATCATTTTTTTTTCTGTCTGACTAATGTAATCAATTAATCACTGGCATTTGAGAATTATGATCTAAATGGATTCTCTTAGGCTCTATATTCTCAACCCATATATATTTTGTATGAAGTCTAACATGAAATCATATCCCATGAGTGGAAAACTGAACCTTGTACCCCCTTCACGTGCTGGAAGGTTCAGGCAATTTACTCTTTGAAGAGAACAGAAGACCAGCACAGTTTATTCAGCCTCAAAAGCTATCAAAAGTTCTCTCTCCTGCCAGAAATCTCCCCAAGGCAATTCTGTTCTCTCTTTTTTTTTTACTCTTTAATTTTCGGTCAGACAAGGCAAAATGCATTCTATAGAAATTGACTGTAGTTTCGGCCTGTATAAATGGGCCAAGCTCTAGCTCACGATATAGACACCTATAACAAATATGCATGTGTCTCCCTCCCTCAGATAATTAATTTTATTACGTACCTAGTACCTTGTGCTATACTCAATTGGTCAGCCCATTACATCAGTGGCAATAGCTGGCATTGAAATTTGAATCAGGCTAAAGCATGTGCATAACCCATTACGCTGGGCCAAAATCACGGTGGGCCCTTGTGCACCCAGAGCTGCAGTTGTTTGATACAATACAAACAAAACTGTGAATCACATGTTGGTTGTGGCATGCAAAGGTACACACAATTTGGCATATTCATGCGGCATCCCATCTCCTTCCCATTATTCGTACATTTCTGGAGCCTGGACAATGATCACTCATCACTCAGCTCGATTGTCTTTAAGTAGTATCTTCATAAGTAATAATGAGTAATGTTTGAGGTACAACTATTTTTATAACTATTTAAGGTGACATTGTTTGATTGAATTGATATCAAAAGTTTTTTTTTTTATTTTTTTTTTATTTTATGATTTTGTGTGTTTGAACCAGTTTGTGTATACCTAGACTAATCCTAAGGGGATACGTAATACTCTATTAGGCACGTGTACATGAGTGGATCCACAATATAGGAATGTGCCCACCCTCAAATATATATATATATATTTTAAATTACTAGGTAAAAAAAAAGAAAAAAAAAAGGATTTTATAAAGTGTCTACTCTCAATTTTTTTTTAATAATTCTACAATACTCACAATTTTTTTGGAGTGTGTAATATTTTTAATAAATAAAATGTTACATTGATGGTATTAGTGTCACACATGATGGTAATTACCCCATATATGTTAGTACCTATGAAACTTGCCAGTTACGACTGCCACTGTGGAAAGATCATTTTCAGTTATGAAAATTGTAAATAATCGATTACGTAGGATCAATGGATAGATGATAACTTGATTGTATACATAGGGAAAGACATTTCTCGTAGTATTAATAATAAAGTTATAATGTAACGGTTTCAAAATATGAAACACACGTCGAAATCAATTGTAAAAGGCTATAATGAGTTTCTTATTTGTTACTTTTTGGTTATATAAATAATATATATCGGCTTTTGACATTTTTTGTATTATGTCTTTTAAACTTTGGGATTAAAAGGTGCCCATTTTAAATTGAATTTCTGGATCCGCCCCTGCATGTGTAATAGGTTTTCCGTTGAGTAGGTGGTCTTGAGGAGACTCGAACTAGTAACTATTGCAGAGTACACTCAATGCCAAACCAGTTGAACTACTCTTCAAGATTATGTCCGAAGTTATTGCTTAACAAAAGGAAGATAAAGGAATACGAGGTAAAGTTGACCTGTCAATTAAGTATGAAAGAGACTGATTTTTCTTTTTCTACGGAAGGGAAATTAAGTAACAAATTGGGACAATGGCTTTGTGGAAAGTAATTGAGATAATCACCTTCTAAATGGCCAGTGAGCAAACTCAGACATTGGTGCCTTTATTTGTGATTGCAGGAGGTTCATTTCCATGATCCAACAGTTCAAGATTGAGCATCAATTGAGGGAAAGGACTAAGTGTGCAGATGCCTTGGCTAAGAAAGGATGCATTCAGATTGAAAATTTCGCTTGTTTTACTTCTCCTCCGTCTGATGTAGAGTCTCTTTGGCGTGTTGATTTGACTTCTCGCTTTTACATCTGTTCTGTAAACTCTTATTCTGTTTAATATTAAACCCCTTTTACCACCAAAAAAAAAAAGAAAAAAAAGAAAGAAAGGAGATAATGGCTCTGCATTGCACCCACAAAAGATCATCAAAGATAGTTTTTTAGTGTTCCTCACAATTGCAACATGTCCATGCTCAAGTTGGGGAAAAATCCACAGAGAGAGAGAGAAAAAGAGAGAAAGAAGAAGACAAATTTTATTAAATGCAAAATACTCCACTCTGTGGCATGGAGAACAAAATTAATTATAACACCACCTATGACTGAAAGGAACTCCAAAAAGAAATTCTCTCTCTCTTTCTCTCTCTATCTTTAATCATTTATCCTCTCAAGCTTCAACCCTCCAACGGTTAGAAAAATCTCTTCTCGAAACACCCATATATCCTGACTTTTCTCCTCTTTTCAATGTACAAGAATTTCAGGGTATCTTAGTCAATTTGCTAGACAACCTGAAAAATGAAAAGAAAAGAGAACCTCTATGCACTGTTCTATTGTTAATTTAGTCTCATGTATATAGTTTTTTTTCCCTGTTTTCCTAACTCATCTATATAACATGGACTCCCCTAAAAAGCCACTCCTAAATTTAGTACATCAAGGATATACCTCACTTGCCACTCCTCCAAGAACTTGTCCACCAAAAATGAAGAATCTATCCTTACAAGAATCCACCACTTTCCCAGGAAAACCATCCCAATTTGCAGCCGAATGCTGGTTCGATGATGCATGTATCCTTGACATGGACTACTTCGTCAAAACCCTTTCCGGTATTAAGGGCAAGGGTGTCCATCCTGACCTAATTGGCTCCATAATCACTCACTATGCTTCCAAATGGCTACCAGACTTATCTGGTGGCGAAAACGTGGCTGAGAAGAGTCTAACAAACGTTAAAGAATCCCCAGAAAGCATCACTGCTTCATGGATGAAGAAGAGGTTCTTTGTTGAAACCCTAGTGGGAGTTCTTCCTCCTGAAAAGGATTCCATTCCATGCAACTTCCTTCTTCGCCTCCTTCGAACCGCCAACATGGTTGGGGTTGAGCCAACGTATCGAACTGAGCTTGAGAAACGCATAACATGGCAACTTGACCAAGCTTCATTGAAAGAGTTAATGATACCATCGTTTAGTCACACATGTGGGACTTTGCTAGATGTTGAGCTTGTTATTAGGTTGGTGAAGAGGTTTGTGAGTTTGGATGAGGCTGCTAGAAGTGGTGCTGCATTGATTAAGGTGGCAAAGCTTGTGGATTGTTATCTTGCTGAGGCTGCTGTGGATTCGAATCTGAGCTTGTCGGAGTTTGTTGCGCTTGCCGGAGGTCTACCTAGCCATGCCCGTGCCACAGATGATGGGTTATACCGAGCCATTGATACTTATCTCAAAGTAAGTTACATTTTATGTTAATTAATTAGCCTAGATGAACTAGCTAGGACATAGAGATTGAGATTAATTTGTCCCCTACATAATTTTCTTTTATATCTGTTGTTAATAACCCAAGCTTATGCATATGTTTGTGTTTAATTAATCGAGAATGTTTTTTCTAGTGTCTATTACCCCAGGCTTTAGTAATCAGTAATGGTCATTTTAACCAAAAGAAAAGAACACAAGAAAGAGTTGTATACAAGAATTACACAAATCCAAGAACCTCATCTTGCATCCTGAAGGGTTTGTGTTGTCACCAACATAAGATTCTTCCTCTGAAGCTAGGTAAGGTTAGGTGGGCGGGGTCTTTCAGAGGCAGAAAGTAAAACGACATCAATGCCCTTTATCTTGATTACAATAAGCTGAGATTTTTTTACCTCAAATTTGGCTTTTGTATTGTCCTCTTACTAGCATGTGAAAGGTGGTATCTAAGGGTTAAATTTGGACTGTACTTCAACCAAAGGCTAAGTGACAACCAAGTGTTTGGGACATGCTTACAACATCTATTCCCAACCTAGGATACAATCTGCCTCTAGCTTAAAGGGGATTGATTCCCTTCCAAATTTATGTAAATCATGCATATATATGCAAGCCTGTCTACACCACTCAAATTATAACCTCGTGCTGTTTCGTTATGGATGACATATCTATATGATATGGTCCAAGAACAATAAAAGAAAAGGAAACGAAACCTAACTATTCTTCAATTTCATAAATCATTTTCCAGAAAATACATGAAATACATGTTTTTGAACTCATAAAAGATTTAGTAACATATCACTGTTTCTTGTTAGAATGTTTTAGTCCATGAATCAACGTTGTTATACTTTGCATATGATTAATCAAGCTTGGTTTGCATGCAGTTAATTGTTAGTACTCATTTGTTTTGTTTGTCTTAGCGTGTTTTGAGGGTGGGGGGAGGAATTTATTTTTAAGGGCGAAAATCCATATATTTCCTTGTTTTTGAGAGGGGGAAAAGAATAGAATTGATTTTAAGGGGAAACTCCATATATTTTCCTGTTTTTGAGTTTTATAGGAAGAAATAAAATGACTTTGAAAGAATATTGAATCAATTTCATAATCTTATATGCATTACCTCCTAAAAACAGGGCGGGAGAATCATCACCTTCATTAATTAAGAAGAAATTATGTTGTTATCCGTATTAAAAAATATATATATATATATATTTATATAATGATTAAACACACTATCAAAAAATAAATGTCATACTCTATTTTATTCCTTTATAATCTATTCACTTCATTCCATTTTTTATGACCTCCCACACGTTATGGCTATATATAGGGGAACCCTAATTTGTATCATGGCAGGCACATCCAAACACATCAAAGCAAGAAAGAAAGAATCTATGTAGACTAATTGATAGTCGAAAACTCTCACCGGAGGCATCTCTCCATGCAGCCCAAAACGAACGCTTGCCCGTCCGAGCTGTAATCCAAGTAATATTCTCTGAGCAAAGCAAGATTAGTCGCCAAATTGATTGGAGTGGCTCTTTTAGTAGCACCCGAAGTCCGAATATCGGGCTTGACCCCCCGACTCGATGCCATTCTAAGCGTGAAGTGATGGCTCAGCAAGTGGAGATAAAGAGGTTGAAGGATGATGTTCTTAGGCTTCAATGCCATTGCAACTCCATGCAGGCACAACTAGAGAAGGTTTTGGAGAAGAATAGGAAGGGGATTTTTAAGTGGAAGAAGTTTGGAATGCCTTCATTCAAGAGTGTGAGTGTGAGTGTGGTTGAGAAAATTGAAGAGGGTGAGGAGGAGGTGGGTTTTGGGCGGCATACGCCTATGGACATGAAAACCAAGCTGGTGAGAAGTAGGAATCCTCCCAAGTGGAGGAAATCCATGTCCTGAAAGTGAAGAAAGCTTGGGAACGACTAGTTTAATTAGTTATGTTGTTTATTTTCTTATTGTATGACTATGACCTGCTTTTTCCTTCTTTTTTTTTTTGGATATCGTATTACTATGACCTTAATTAAATAATTATGTGAGGTTGGAATAAAATTGATCTTTGTAATAATTTTGCTGCAATTAATTCAGAAAAACGATGCAAAGTCAATGCCCACTAGCGAGTGATGTCGATGGACTTATATTTAGTTCTACCATTTCAAAGAAGAGAGTAAAATTGACTTGATTCTTACTTGCTTATACAGTCATTAAATTTAAGGATTTATAGAGAAGATATTTTATGTGCTTTGATAAAATAAAAATCAAAATAGGGGCAGAAAAAGAATAGTTTGACAAAGTCAAGAAAATCTTCTAAAAAATTCCTTTATCTCTTGACAAATTTCATGGTGGTTAATTTGACCAAAAGTTGTGGCTCACTATATTTGGTTGTTTCTATTTTGATAATTTGATAGTTGGGGGAGGGAAGATTTAAACTCTAAAGAGACCAATCAATGTTGGTTAAGTTATAAAACTCTTGACGCTTGGAGTTTCTTAGAAAAACCTTGAATTAGGATCATGGGAAGCTCTTGGCAAGGAAAACTATAAAAACCTGTTTGGTTTTTTATATATAATATAAAATTAATTCTTCAAATTATTTTACATAGAAAATATAATAAATTAAAGTTTTTCTTTATCTTGTAGTTGTGATAATTATTCTTTTTATGTATATAATATATATATATATATATATATATATATATATATATATATAGAGAGAGAGAGAGAGAGAGAGAGAGAGAGAGAGAGAGAGAGAGAGAGAGAGAGAGAGAGAGAGAGAGAAGAGAGAGAGAGAGAGAGAGAGAGAGAGAGAGAGAGAGAGAGAGAGAGAGAGAGAGAGAGAGAGAGAGAGAGAGAGAGAGAGAGAGAGAGAGAGAGAGAGAGTTTTTCATCAAATAAATGTATTCTCTCGCTCCATAATCATGTGGGATCCACACACACCTCTGAGGAAGAGAGAGTTTTTGTGTAATTTGCTAGTATGTAGTGTATTATAAAGTTAAAAGAATAATATTAAGATATTTATAATTTTTTATTTTGAGTAAATTACACTGATACCCCTTTTCTTTTGGCGAAACTAAATTCGTTGCACCCTATTTTGGGGAAATGACACCTCACTTCCAAATTTGTAAAATAATTCACACTCTGTCATTTTTCTCACCCACTGAACTAATAGTGTCAAATTAGATATGAACTATTCCTTTTAAAAAGGAATATTCTTTACTATTTTTAAATTAATTCCAGATATTCCTCATTTAACTAACTAATTTAACTCTAGTTGTTTTTTTTATTAAATTTAATTTAACTGACAGATCTTCTCAGCTCTATTCAAACAAAACAAAGCATTCCCATTTAGTTAAAACAACCTAAAAATCCATCAAAAAGCCAATACCCAATTCAACAACCTAAAACCTTGCAGAAAAACACAAACAGAGCAACCCTGTTTCCACAAAAGCATAAAAATCTATCAAATACCCAATACCCAATGCAACAACCTAAAAACAACCTAAGAAAAAAAAATACACATTGTTAGAATTATGAATAATTCTCTGTATATTGAAGTGAGTAATACAATATAATAGAGTGTTTTTATATATGAGGCATATGAGTGATGAACAAGAAAAGAGAGTGTTGCACAAGTAATGTGTTGTACAAGTAAATACACGGGTTACAACCCAAAGCCCAATGGGTTGATTATGACTAACACTAAACAGAGCAACCCTATTACCACAAAGAACATAAAAACCCAATACCCAATTCAACAACTCCAAAAAAAACAAGAAAAAGATAATTACTTTGGTAACAAAATTGCCCTTGGGAGCCAAGAATTGTGCGGCCAACTTAACAAAATCAATAACAAGCGCGTTCTGGCTCATAGCCTCTTGAGCCCAAGCTCCACCAACATTAGGCGAGCCATCGTGCAAGACCAAGTCAAAAGCGACATGACCATGATTATTAAGGACCTTCTTAATATTTGACCTACACTCACTCTTAGTGATATCTTGAGAAGAAAAAACAAAAAAGCAGACGATTCGCCGATGAAGATGACATACGCCGATGACCCTTCCACTAGAGCTAACAGGTCATCGGCACAAACACATTTGAATCATGCTTAACACAATCAAAAAGGAAAAAAGAAAGGGACCCCCTAAGTACACGTCGGGGATATAAGAGCAACAAAGTGAGTAAGCTTCATTTACAGAAGGGTTCTTGAAGCAGTGGAGCTTAGAACTCAAGAGGAGATATAACTCATATTCATTCAATCAACTCAGTTTCAGGGGGCACATCCCCCCGAACCCCCCGAAGCTGTCTCTTGTATTATTGTGCCTTCCCCCGGAAGGCACTTCACTTCCTTTAAAGGAAACAAATAAGTTGGTAGCTTTTCCAGAAAAAGCGGAGGATCAAAGGGATTACAACAAGGTTCAAAGAAAGGGTTCAAGCTACTATGCCACGTATGAGAGTTGTTAGTGTATAAAATAAATTTCCTATGTATTGTCCCACATTGCTAAAGTATAAGGAATTAGTCTCCTAGTACTCGTATAAATAGGACCTCTATGTATACACAATAAACTTACCAACCTATACACAAATATTGTACTCATTAATATATTCAAGATGTAGCCTCTAATGCTTTACCACCATAGACGTAGACCATAAGACTGAACCACATAACCAGAGACGGACCTAATAAGGGATGGTCAAGGGCCGTTGCCCCTGTTTGATTTAAAATAAATAAATATATATATATATATATATATATATATATATATATATATATATATATATATATATATATATAGTATATATATAAATTTAAATATAGGTAATATTTTTTTTTTCTCAGCCGGTCAGCCTCCATCACCCAAATAAAATTACAAATAACCCATAAAACCCAATTTTTTTCCCAATCTGCCCACCACATAACCGGCAACCAAACAAAATCCACAAAATAAATCCCAAAACCCTAAACAATAAATCACAATTTCAAAAAAAAAAAAAACCAACACGGCAACACAAGAAAAAACCCCAACTCTCGAAGTCTTCACCGTATTGTTGCAGCGCCGGCACCGCTGGGATCTTCGCTCCTCTCGACACTCGCCTCGCGCCTTCACCTCTGCCCTCACCGCTTCAGTACTCCTCTCTAACTCTCTCTTCCTCTTACTGAACGGAAGTCTAAAATTAAAAGACTAAAACATTCTCTCCAATGTTAATATGTTATGTACTTATGTTGGCTGTTAGTGTTGGTGTGTTGGAGACTTTTTATTTGATAAACACTGTTGGAGACTTGTGTTGCCGTGTTGGTCAATGGTCATTGTTTAATATTAAAGTCAGGGCTGGCCCCGAGGTTTGGGTTGCCCAAGCCCGTCACAATTTTAGTTGCCCACTTATTATTAAATATTAAAAAATATCATAAAAGTCCCAAAAATTTTTTTATGCAAAATAAATGTTACATTATGTTTTTAGCTTGAATTACATTAAAAAAAATTAAAAATTAAAACAAAATGTAATTCTAGTTATAATAATTATATGTCTAATAGTTTTTTAACTAAAAAATTCCTTAGTGTTAATAGAAAAAAAAAAAAATCACGGTCTTATAAAGCACAACAAAATTAATACTAATAATGAATTTAAAGTCATAAAAAAATCATTAGATAAATACAAGAATACATTACACGGAAACACAAAACAATGGCTTGCCTCCACAAACCTGTCCCTACAAATAAAAACACACGGCCAGTAACTACATACATGTGCGAACAAAATTTTCAAACAGATCAATAAATCACATAGTGTAGACCATCCTCATTCACATGAATACTGAAACACATCACATATGTCTCACATACATCTTATTAAAAGCACAACACTCCCATAAAAAAAAAAAATGTATAAATTTTTTTTTTATATGTAGACTAATATTTTTATTTTTATTTTCCTTTTATGTATAGTTGTATACTAATAATTATTATTTTTTTTAATGTCTACCAATTCTTTTTTTTTTTTCTTCACTTATTGCCCCCATGGGGGGGTTGCCCTAGCCCTTGGGCTTGTGGGGCTTACCCCAGGGCCAGGCATGATTAAAGTGTTTGTCACTTGTTAGTTTGCTTTTGTGGTCCTTGTTTGCTAGCTTGCTGCACAAATTGTGTGGTCATAATGTCATTGTGAATCAAATAGAATTAATCTATTATATTATTATTATTGTTTGTTTGTTTGTTTGATATTAACATAACCCTGTACAGTTGTATTGAATAGTTATAGAACAGAACAGTAGAATATTGAACAGTAATTTTTTTAAGAAAAACAAAGAATTCTTTATTAAATTAGTAACATTAATAATTTTTTAATAAAAATACTATTAGATATATAATACTATAATTAATATAATTTTTTTTTTATTAGTAGATCATGAGAAAGTCAACTACAATTATTGATTTTTTTCAAAAGAAAAAATACAAATAATTCAGAAGCCAATACTGATGACACATCAGAGCCAACCCCTAGTATTGATATCCCAATTTTTGACAATCTTCAAACAAAGTTTCGAAGAATCGAAACCGATGAAATTGATGCTAATTCCTTGGAGTGCGATCCCGGATTGCGTCTTCAAATATGGGATAATTATGTTAATCAACGTGATGAAATTTGACGAGCTTACATGAAGCTTGGTCCATTCCAACCTTGTCTTTAAGAGTACGGGAGATCTAGATTAGAAGGTCCTCTTCATAGATTTTAATCTTCTTGGTTCAATTTATTACCTTCATGGCTTGAATATTCTCCCACAAAAGATGCGGTTTTTTGTTTAAAATGTTTTCTCTTTAGTAAGCCATCTTAGAAGTCTGGGCAAACTGCATTCATTATTGAGGGATTTAAGAATTGGATGAAAGTTAGGGAAGGAACTCGTTGTGCTTTTTTGACTCATATTGGGAAAGATCATAACTCATTTCATAGAGTTGCTGAGAAAGCATAGGATGATTTGATGAAGCAAACTCAACATATAACACAGGTATATGAAAAGTTCGATTCTGAAGACATTGCAAACAATTGGTTGTAGTTAAAGATCTCAATTATAGTTGTCAGAGTGCTTGCATTTCAAGGATTGCTTTTAGAGGTCGGGATGAAAGCTCTAGTTCAATGAATTATGGAAATTTTCCTGAAATTTTGGATGTGGCAGTATCAAATAATGAAAAGGTTGCTGAATTGGTAGTTAAAGCTCCAAAAAATGCCCTTTATATGTCACCCAAGATACAAAAGGATATTTTACATGTTTTTTCAAACAAAGTGAAGAAGGAAATTTGTGAAGAAATTGGTGATTCAAAGTTTTGCATAATTGTGGATGAAGCTTGTGATGAGTCAACAAAGGAGCAAATGGACATAGTTTTAAGATTTGTAGACAAAGATGGGTTTATTCGAGAACGGTTTTTTGGGCTAGTTCATGTCTCTGACACTGTGTCATTAACCCGAAAAAATGGGATATATTTTGCATTGTCTCATCACAGTTTAGATATTCAAAATATTCGAGGGTAAAGATATGATGGTGCAAATAATATGCGAGGTGAGTGGAATGGATTACAAGCTTTGGTTTCAAATGATTGTCCATATGTTTACTATGTCCATTGTTTTGCACATCGCTTGTAATTAGCATTAGTGGCAGCATCAAGAGAAGTTATCCATATTGATCATTTTTTTTTTACCAAATTGACTCTTATTGTCAATGTTATTTGTGCTTCATGCAAGTGTAATGAGCAACTAAAAGTTGCTCAAGCTGCTGAAATTGCACATATGATTGACATTGGTGATCTTAAAACTAGAAAGGGACTTAATCAGATTGGCACATTACAATGGGTTGGAGATGCTTGTTGGAGTTCTCATTTGAGATCAATTTCTAGCTTGACGACGAAGTTTAGTGCAACATGTAAAGTTTTACTAATAATTATTGATGAAGGAAATACTCTTTCCCAACGAGCTGAGGCAAACGCAGCGTATCAAGCATTGACTTCATTTGAATTTGTGTTCATCTTGCATCTCATGAAAGAAATTATTGAATTCATTGATTCACTTTGTAAAAAGTTGTAGTGCCAGTCTCAAGACATTTTAAATGCCATCCTTTTTGTTTCATCCACTAAAGAATTTATCCAAAAATTTAGAGATGATGGATGGGATGATTTGCTTACTACTGTGAAATCATTTTGTGAGCTACGTAGCATAGACATCCCATATATGAATGCTCGTTATGTTAGGAGACGAGGTCAAGCTGGTCATCAGCAAGATGATTTTACAATTGAGCATCATTATCAAGTAGATCTTTTTTATGCTGCAATAGATTCTCAATTACATGAATTAAATTGTTGATTTACTAAGGATGCAGTGGAATTGCTTACTCTTATCTCAGCTCTTAATCCTAGAGAAGCACATGAATCTTTTAGACTTGATGATATTTTGTTGTTGGCAAACAAGTTTTATCCTCAAGACTTCATAGACCATGAAAAGTTATTATTGAAAATGGAGGTTCCCCATTATGAGCAAAATGTAGTTCGGGATGAAGACTTTAAACAAAAATCAAGTATTTTTGAATTATGTCAATGGTTGGTAAGAACAAGAAAATCAATAGCCTATCCACTTGTTTTTAGAGTGATTCTACTTTTGCTTACTCTTCTAGTTTCTACTGCAACTACAAAATGAACATTTTCTGCTATGAATATTGTCAAATCAAGGCTTCGCAACAAAATGGAAGATGAATTTCTGATGAACTCTTTGATTGTGTACATTGAAAAAGAGATTGTTATAAAATTTAGCATAGATTCAATCATAGATGATTTTCGAGACTTAAAAAACACGTCGAGTTCCATTAGGATAAAGGAATGGGTTAAGATGTATTTTTTTTTTTTTAGAAGAATTCATAATGGTTTATTATTGGTTAAGATGTATTAAAAATGCTTATTGTTTATCTTTTTCGTTTTTGGTATTTTTATAATATTGAATAAATGCTAGTTTGAATTTTCATAAACTTTATTTTTGGTTTATAGTTTGGCTTTGGTCAACTTCAAATCCTGGGTCCGTCCCTGCACATAACTCTTGTGTTTTCTTTATCTCTCTTTCTCTAAACCTTAATCTCTTTTCTTCTCTCTTCGCTTTATACTCAACATAGTATCAAAGCTCCAATAATCTTAACATGGTATCAAAGCCACCTCCTTGTGGCCTTCACTAGGCAATTTCCGACGTCTCTTTGCTGCTATAGGTTCACGGCGATTCCGCCGCCATCAGAAATCGTCTCGTTGCCATTGCCCTTCTTGGATTCCTTCTCTGCAAACCTTCGTTCAAGTCATGGATACCACTACAGCGTAGATCTCCTCTCGATCTACACAACGCTGCCGAAATCTCACTAAACCGAAGTCGCACGCGCCATTCGAAATTTCTAACGATAATCTCCCTACGCCTCACACACTTCGCGTGCCACCAAGTCTTGGTTGACATATCTATGAGCCTTCGATCACATCACTGAGCGTACCATTGGATAGATTAGGCCTCGATCTACCCAACCCAAGTGATTTCACTTTGATTGGAGCTCTAACGCCCTGACGAAAGATTCGGCCGTGATTTCTGCTCGTTTCACATGCCACACGTGCCAATCTCACTGCCGCCCCATGCGCTACATGCGCGGCACGCATCTGACGCTCCAGCTGCTCAGGTCTTTGCCATGCGTCATCCACCCATCGCACCACATTAGCCCTACCGCCATGTCAGCTTTGACAACAGCCGTTTACTTTGATCGCAAGGGGTTAACCGTTGATCGCATGGTTGACTGAGAAAAAAAAAAAAAAAAAAAACTTCTTCCCTACACGGTTTTTCATGTAGATTCCAATTTTGGGATCCGTTTGTCCATTCGAAGCTCCCAAGTATTACAAACGGTCATGTCAACCTTCGCACGATAGTTGTCACTTTCCTTCTCCCACGACAGCTTCCTCGTCATAAAGGTTAGTGCCACGTTAACACAAGTGCCACATTTATGCACAATCGCTACCATGCCACCTAAGTTTGATTGCCTTACTCGACAACTGTGGCTACCACAACAACTTTTCTCTTCTCTCTCTTTTATGCATAATCGTTGCTATGCCACGTCAGTTTGCTCACCTTTGTTACACAATTGTGGCTACCACATCAGCTCTTCTCTTTTCTCTCTTGTGCACCTTTGCTACTACGCCACGTAAGTTTGATCGCTCTGCTCGACAATTATGGTTGCCACGTCAGCTCTTTTCTTTTATTACTATGTGCAACACGTCATGTTCAGTTTACTCGCCTTTGCTCGATAACTGTCACATCGGTTGCCACGTCAGCTCTTTTCTTTTATTACTATGTGCGACACGTCATGTTCAGTTTACTCGCCTTTGCTCGATAACTGTCACATCGGTTGCCACGTCAGGTCTTATCTCTCTCCAAGTTGTCACGTCAGCACTAACCATTGACTACCGTCTACAAGCACCGTCTATGCAAAAATCTACCTTCATATTGTTCCAAACTCAAGTTTCCATTTGAGGTGGGATGTTAGTGTATAAAATAGACTTCTTATGTATTGTCTCACATCGCTAAAGTACAAGGAGTTAGTCTCCTAGTTATAGTATAAATAGGACCTCTATATATACACAATAAACATACCAACCTACACACAAATATTGTACTTATCAATATATTGAAGATGTAGCCTTTAGGGCTTTACCACCGTGGATGTAGGCCGTAAGGTTGAACCACATAACTCTTGTGTCTTTTTTGTCTCTCTTTCTCTAAACCTTAGTATCTTTTCTTCTTCTCTCTTCGCTTTATACTCAACATAGTATCAAAGCTCCAATAATCTTAACAGGAGCTATAAGGACGAGGTCGATGCTGAGTACGAGACTAGCTACCCACCGGTATGCGCTACACTACCACTTGCATCCACCCACCTGGGGTGGTGCAGAGATCAAGCACATAGTGAGAAAAGCGAAGAAGATGGAACTTGGAGTCAAGCAGGACCAGCTTCCTTGAAGTTGGAGAACGGTATCCATGCTCTTTAGCTATTTGATAGTACTTGTCCAACCTGTGCTTTCCCTTTACCTTCCCTATTTGGCTTAATGGGGTTTAAGGGATTTGTGAGATTTTGATTGTTAGGGGTTCTGATTTGGAGTTTTGGCTTGAGAGAGAGAGAGAGAGAGAGAGAGAGAGAGAGAGAGAGAGAGAGAGAGAGAGAGAGAGAGAGAGAGAGAGAGAGCAACCCCAATGCCAGAAAAGATGATGTCAATAACTAGAGTTAAATTAGCTTTAATAAAAAAGGAAACTAGAATTAAGTGAGAAACATTTGTCATTAATTTAAAAAATAGTGAAGAATATTATTTTTTAAAAGATATTTCGTAAGTAATTTGACACCATAAGTGGGTGAAAAAATGGAGTAGAGTGTGAATTATTTTACAAATTTGGGAGTGATGTGTTATATCCCCAAAATAAAATGCATCGAGTCTAGTTTTCACCAAAAGAAGGGGGTGTCAGTGTAATTTTACTTTCTTTTTTTTTTGCATAAATCATATAAATAGATTTGTCACCAATCATAACCTTTTATATAAAGTTGTATTTATTGGAATTTCCAATAGAGATGTTCACGTTCAAATCTCTCATTACCATTTAAAATGTATAAAAAAAGATGTGTTACCAATAATAAAAAAAAAATTCAGACATTTATTTATTTGTTTTTTTAAGTCTTTTATGGGAAAATTGATAACAAATTTAACATTTTTCAAGTTACAAACTATAGGGTAAATTGCATTTTAAATCCTATAGTTTAGGGGTATTAACAAATTAAACCTTATAATTTTAAAAGTAACAAATTAAACCTCAAAGTTTCAAAAAGTAACAACTTAAACTTCAATCTATATATGTAAAATAAAAGTTTAATTTGTTATTTTTTGAAACCTCAAGATTTAATTTGTTACTTTTAAAACTATATAGTTTAATTTATTACTTTTTGAAATTTTAGGATTTAATTTGTTATTTTTGAAATTATATAAATTAATTTGTTTCATCCCTAAACCATAGGGTTTAAAATATAATTTTCCTTATCGTTGGGATAAAATTTGTCGAAGAAAGGAAAAAGAGAGATAAAATGGAAGAAGCCAATTGGCCAGACAGTCATTTGGATAGACAATGGATTAGAAATTTAGAAGTAGAGGTAAACTTAGAACAAAAGTACAACAAGCCTTGGAACACAACCTGATAAGACAAAAAAGTTGACAGAGACTAGCTTTTTTAACCGTTAAACCTCACCCAAAACCTCTGAGAAGTCATGCTCTACCTCTGCTTCTACACCTCCAAAAATGTCTGCTTTTGCTAAAACCTCTCCAATCCCTCTCCACCCAGACCATCCCAATCACCAAACTCCACAAACCCACAAGCTCAAAGCCCTCAGTTTCTCTCATAACATTAACCGCCATACCCAACACCTCTCCTCCAAAAAAACACAAGAACACTCACTCTCAGTCCTCAACACCTCCTCATCCTCATCCTCATCCTCTATCACTACCCACAACCCAAACTCAGATATATACGAACTATGCCTTACCGGGAACTTAGAAAAAGCTCTAAAGCACTTAGACTCAATGCAAGAGCTTCAAATTTTTGTAGAGGAAGATGCTTATGTTGCTCTGCTTAGGCTATGTGAGTGGAAGAGAGCATATGATGAGGGGGCTAAAATTTACTCATACGTGTCCAATTCGATGACACGGTTGAGTCTTAGGCTTGGTAATGCTTTGTTGAGTATGTTTGTGAGGTTTCGTGATCTGGGTAATGCTTGGTATGTGTTTGGGAAGATGGAGGAGAGGGATGTGTTTTCATGGAATGTGTTGGTGGGTGGGTATGCAAAGGGGGGTTTTTTTGATGAGGCATTGGATTTGTATCATAGGATGTTGTGGGTTGGTATTAAGCCCGATGTGTACACTTTTCCTTGTGTTTTGAGGACTTGTGGAGGCGTACCAAACTTGGTTAGGGGGAGGGAGGTTCATGTGCATGTGTTAAGATTTGGGTTTGAGTCGGATGTTGATGTGATGAATGCATTGATTACTATGTATGTGAAATGTAGTGATGTTGAAAGTGCACGGTTAGTGTTTGATAAAATGCCAAGGAGAGATAGGATATCATGGAATGCGATGATTTCGGGGTATTTTGAGAATGGAAACTGTTTGGAAGGATTAAGATTGTTTTTCTTAATGCGTGAACTTTCTGTTTATCCGGATTTGATGACCATGACTAGCGTGATCTCTTCTTGTGAGCTTCTTGGTGATGAGAAATTAGGGAAGGAAATTCATGGTTATGTGATGAAAACAGAGTTTGGGGCCGATGTTTCAGTGGATAATTCTTTAATTCAGATGTACTCAAGTGTTGGGCACTGGGAGGATGCGGAAAAAGTTTTTTCTAGAATGGGAAATAAAGATGTGGTGTCATGGACATCGATGATTTCAGCGTATGAGAATAACATGCTGCCCGCTAAAGCTGTGGAAACTTACAAATTGATGGAGCTAGAGGGTGTCCTGCCTGATGAGATCACTATATCCTGTGTTCTGTCTGCTTGTGCTTGTTTAGGCCGTTTAGATATAGGTGTTAAACTTCACGAGCTTGCTAACAGGACTGGGTTCATCTCATACGTTTTAGTTGCTAACACACTAATTGACATGTATTCCAAGTGTAAATGCATTGACAAAGCTTTAGATGTTTTCCACTCTATTCCTAACAAGAACGTGATATCTTGGACTTCAATCATCCTTGGGCTTCGGATCAACAATCGGAGCTTTGAGGCTTTGATCTTCTTTCGGCAAATGAAACTTACTTTAAAGCCAAATTTCGTTACATTAATTTCTGTTCTATCTGCATGTGCTAGAATAGGAGCTTTGATGTGTGGAAAGGAGATTCATGCCCATGCATTAAGGACTGGAGTAGGGTTTCAAGATTTTTTACCCAATGCACTTTTGGACATGTATGTGAGGTGTGGAAGAATGGGACCTGCATGGAACCAATTTAACACACACAAACAAGATGTAGCTGCATGGAATATTCTGCTGACGGGGTATGCTGAGCAGGGCCAAGGAGCACATGCTGTGGAACTATTCCAGAGAATGGTGGGGTCTAAGGTAAATCCGGATGATATTACATTTATCTCGCTATTGTGTGCTTGCAGTAGGTCTGGTATGGTGACAGAAGGTTTGGAGTATTTTCATAGTATGCAACATAAGTACTGTATCACCCCTAACCTGAAGCATTATGCGTGCGTTGTTGATTTGCTTGGCCGTGCCGGGCAATTGGAGGATGCTCATGAGTTCATACAGAAGATGCCTATAGAACCTGATCCAGCAATATGGGGAGCCTTGTTAAATGCATGCAGGATCCATCGCCAAGTTGAGCTTGGGGAACTTGCAGCACATCATATCTTTGAAAAGGATACAATGAGTGTTGGATATTATATTCTACTATGTAATCTCTATGCTGACAGTGGTAAATGGGATGAAGTTGCAAAAGTAAGAGGGACAATGAGACAGAGAGGGCTAATTGTGGATCCTGGGTGCAGTTGGGTGGAAATAAAGGGAAAAGTTCATGCTTTCCTTAGTGGTGACAATTTTCACCCTCAAATAACAGAAATAAAAGCAGTTTTAGAGGGCTTTTATGAGAAAATGAAGGCACCTGGTTTCAGTGGGCCAGAAAAGAGTTCTATGGATGATGTTGAAGCTTCAAAATCTGAGATTTTTTGTGGGCATAGCGAGAGACTTGCCATTGCATTTGGGCTCATTAACACTGCCCCTGGGATGCCTATATGGGTGACAAAGAATCTATTCATGTGCCAAAGTTGTCACAATACTGTAAAATTCATCTCTAAGGTTGTCCGCAGGGAGATTTCTGTAAGGGATACTGAAAAGTTCCACCATTTCAAGGATGGCATCTGTTCTTGTGGGGATGAAGGTTACTGGGGAAAGTCTGATATGTAAGACTGCTGGAACATTTCCTAACCTTGTGTTGACTTGTGATAAAGTAAAGGATTTACAACTTCAGAGTTGCAGTCAACATTGTTTAATGAGTTTATGGATGAGGGAATGGCCCTTTAGAACCACACTGTAACATTGGAAAGAACTGACCATTATATTTTGCACAAAAAAGAAGAAGCTTGGAATCTACAGTTTCATGTATGATGGACTTGAAGAGAGAAGAATATGCTTTTCCAGGACAAGGAAAATTACATCAGAATTTTGAGGGTAGCTACCAATGGTGTTTTTTACCTCCTACTCAAGGCATTGTTTTCTTGATGATGGTTATTGTATACTGTCGTTTCATTTTGTCTGAATTTGAGTTATGTAAGTTTCCATTAAATGGTCCCCCCCCCCCAAAAAAAAAAAAACCCTGGAAAGGAGATTTCCTGTATAGTGTATGCTTTTGTAAATTATTGTTGTTGTATGATAATGAGATAGTTCTTTCTCCCAAATTTTGTCATATGGATGGATAAGATGAAAGTAACTAAGGTTAAAAAGTATTGGAACTTTTTCTTTATTGTTTTAGTAAAATGAATGGATTTTCCACGCCTCTATGCACCTTCCCTGTAATGCACACATGGCTTATTTAGATGTTTTTCTTCACTATGTTGTCCTAAATGTTTCTCATATAGACCATATAGATGATCTTCACTCCTGGCAGGATATGATCTATGGAATAGAGACTTCACTTCTGGAGAAGATACAACATATTGAAACGAATCCCACAAACAATGCAGCTTTTAAAATTTTGGGAGTGAGGTAGGTAATGAGTAAAAAATCCCTTCCAACTGAAACTGGATCTGTATAATTAAACAACAAGCCGTCGTTATCACATATATATCTGGCACAACCATTGTTATCACATATACCTAAGTTTCACACAATTATTCAGCTTGAGGAGCACAGCTAGCACTCTTTAAAAAATACAAATCAAGAAAAATAAAAAGATAAAAAGACATTACATATTCATAGGTCAAAGGAAGTTTCACATTTTCACTGCCTTCTTGATGGACTTAATGGATGACTTAATGAAACTGTTTCCACCAGCACGATCTGCATCAAACTCATCATCATCATTTACCATAGGCTTCTTGCCTATGCAGTCCACACCCTTTCTCATACCCAATATCAGAGATGGAGAAGATGGGATTCGCCGGAAGGCCCTGGCACTCTCAGACCTCACAAGCTTTCTTTCCTTTGCATTATTGTCCTTTCTTTCCCTCACTTCAAAACTACTACTTCCAAATCCTTCACTAATACCACTCACTTCACTCATATTCTTATCTTCTTTCTGTGTTTTTGTGGCTTCTATCTCAATGATTTCTTCTACCCTCTTCACAACATCTTCAGCAATTTGCTTCCTCTCCTCATGAACCTCTTCATATTCTGGAGAATTGGAATTCTTTCCCTCTTGTGGATATTTCATATTCAGTTTTCTGATTATTTCATCAGTCCTGCTCTTTCCGTTTTCATTTCCATTTTGAGCATCCAAGTCTTCTTGTGTATTCTCTAAAAGTATTTGGAGCCATTTCTCTACATTACCTTTCCCACGCTGCTTCCTGCTCTCTTCATCTTCCTCTATTTGTGGTTCTCGAGGAACCGGGAATTGAATGTCAAATTTCTTTCCTTCTCCTATTTCAAGTCTCTGAAGTTGATCCACAAGTGGGTTTTCATCATCCAATGCAATAATGGATTTGTTATGCTCCTCCTGATTCTCCTTGGCATTATTTTCTGCAGGCTCCTCAATTTCTTCGTACTTTTGTTCTTCATTAGAAGATAATCCAGCAGCAGATGCCCTTTGTTCCTCCTCTAGAAACACTCTCAGCTCTTTGTGTAAGGGTGTCCTCGGTTTGATTCCTGGTAGATAAAGAACAGTCTTACTGTCCCTCTCTTCAAATAAGGTATCATCCATTCTTGATCTCTTCCTTGCTTGCTCCCAGGCGGGCCTAATCTGCGTCTCAATCTCATCTCTTTGTTTATATTTCCTGTGAAGTTCTCTCTCTGAGGAATCACAAATTGCTTTCTGTGCTTCAAGTCTTGCCATGAGTGCATTACTTGCAGCCTGATTCAGTCTCAACTGTTCCTTATAGATGACACTCCTACAATGAACAATTCAGAAACTTATTCGGTTAACTATCATTGAGAATTTGAATGCAAATAATCTTTACACATTATTGATGGTTTTTTTTTTTTTTTTTTATCAATCTTACTGGTGCATTGCATCTCGGATCATCTTCTCTAGCATAGTCCTATATGAATGTTGTGCCTCTGCTAGTCGCCTGCACTTTTCTGCCCTTCTCCTCCGTTTTATCAGCACCAATTCCAGGTCTTGAATAGTGAGCTTTTCCTCCTCATTCTTTTGCTTCAGTTCATTTACTTCATCATCTAGTTTCTGTATTTCTGTCTGCATCTTCACAGTTTCTTCTCTTTGTTTCAGGGAATCTCTAGCCATGACAATTGCTTGGTACGGGTTCGTAACAAAGTCCGGGTTTTCATTTTCTTTCAGGACATTAGACTTTACTTTTCTTGCACCTAACACAATCAAATTACTTGGGGTCATTAGGTATGGAAATGCTTTTCATAACAAATAAAAAGGTCATCTATTTGACATTCTTCTACTTACCAAGTGCAGGAGACTGTGGCCTTAGCTGCCTATTGTAATCCAATGATTTCAAAGCAGACGATGTGTCATAAGATTCTCTTCTAGACACAACAATTGCAGCAGGAGCAAGGCCGACTTGCTCTTTGGAGTCCACAAAATGTTGTGGAAAAGAATGTGAATCCACTGTCTGGGAAGCATTCAATTCTTCATTTTCACCTTCAGAGAACAGAAATGAGAATGCTCTGTGCCTACCAAATAAAAAACAAGAAAAATCATTATCCATCTATGCATTTTAAATTAAAATGAATGAAAAAGAAGATAATGAATCGGACCCACCTGAAATCTGAGTTTCTAGAGGCAAAAAAGGACAAGAACTGATTTACAGAGATACCCAGTTGAAATTCCCACCATGGGACTAGAAGTTCCAGCTTATTATGCTTCTTCTTGCATACTTGCCACTGCAATATTCTCAGATTGCTTGGAACAGTTATCCCTCCTCCTGCATTTCCAGCAAAAAGACCAATAAATATGAGAGAGAGAGAGAGAGAGAGAGAGAGAGAGAGAGAGAGAGTAGTAATCAAGTATATACTTGAGCAAGGAAACCAATGATCAATATCCCAAGCGAGAGGAGAAGCCGAATCAGCATGATAGTAGAGAACATTGCCATATGGATCAACTCGAATGACTGCGGGATCAAAGCCAGCATTCCTAAATTTGAAGAAAAATAATAAAAATCAGAGACCACATGATTTAATTTTTGCAAATTTGTTCACATATGAGAGTTATGGAGCAAAATTTAAAGTGGTTACCCAAGGTGACTGAGCTGCTTCCACAAGAGACTGACATAAATCTTAGGCTTGGCAGTTGGTTTAGCTTTTGGATCGATAATTGGGAACATCTGATCTAAATCCCTTACTCTCAAAGCCTGAAAACCCAAAATATATCACAAAGAACAGCATAAAATAAGAATTAGTAGAGAAAATAAAAACCAGAATTTCATGCAAAACCCAGAATTCTTTCAAAATTCTTGACCCAAAAGGGCTGAATATTCAAGCTAAAGCTATTATTCATTTAACAATTCTAATCCAAAATTCTTTAATTCAAGCAAAACCCATAATTTACTTAACATTACCGACCTCAAAAGTTTGATTTTTTAGTGAAACTTATGAATTATAATGATCTTATATCCAGATCTAAAAGCACAGAGCACCTAAAAGCACGGTAAAATTCTCTGTTTTTTTAGCAGAGAAAATGCTCCATAAGATAAAAGATTTAAGTTGTAGATATGAATTTTAAAGTTTTTAGTATTTTAGAACTCAATTAGCTTGCTCATGCTGAGTTTTCCCTACTTTTCTGGAAACCAAGAAGCAGAAATTATAAAACCCAGAATTCAATTTTCTTTCACTTTCTTTTTACCCATTTTCCTATGTTTTCTAGGCAACCAATCAGAGGGCTATAAAAGGTACAATTTTGTTACCTCATCTTGCTCCAGACTGTAAGGTGTGAAAGTGAAAGGAGGGCCATGGCTGTAGGGACTGACACGGCGGTCTCGGCAGAGCTTCACGTAGGCTTTTGGGTACCCCACGCTCTCGTTGACAGCCATTTCTTCTTCTGTGAATGCAATCTCAAAATCCATTGTTTCCAGCTCAGTGATTGATTTTCCCTTCTCCTTCTTCTGTGGAGACACTGTGTGTGTTTTTGTTAGGTTGAGTAGGAAGCTAACGGTCGAATTTGGATTTTAAATGCTGGTAATTTCAAATTTTAAATGCCACGTTGGCAAAACGGTGGCAGTGGGTGCAACGGCTAGATAGGTGGGCCATCAGGACTAAATCTTCTTAACAAAATGTTGAAATTACATTAAAATGTCTCACCTCCACTTTAATTTTTCCTTTTTGGAACGATCATATTCTCTAAACATCAACTTTATTTTTTCACTCAAAAGAAGACAAATATGAAATTCTCTAAACATCTTCTTTGATAAGATAGTAAGTACAAATTGTTAGGTTTAATCGGAGGGGTCCCCAAGTCCACACAGGTATGTGGACCCTTGTGTTGGGGCCATAACCCCATTTGAGAGGGGAGAGGATTTTTCTAGATAGACACAATTATTATTAGATAATAATAAACAAAGTTTTACTTATGTAGATTTTATTTCAATACTTCAGTAATTGGGCAATAAAAACCAATGATCTTGAATTTAAGAGTATTTATCTATTTATTTATTTTACAAAAAATTAAGGAGATCTAAGGTGGTCAGCAATTTATCTAAGATAGGAAAAGAAAGAGAAAAGTATAAAACCTACTTGTGTCAACCCTTTGCTAGCTTCTAACTGATTATATTGTGGCATGTTTGCAAACACAACTCCTAGGATCATTAGGATGAGAGGTGAAAATTCTTCTATCTACTTAAGGTATTGGTTGTTCATTCTAAAAGATACAAAATTTACATGAACGATTCTACTAATATGAAATCACCAATTGTCTTTCCTTTAATTGGTTGTTTAATACAACAACAAAATTTTTAGTTCTAAAATTTCAGGATTCTGGATGAATACTTAAGAGATTAATTGAGATATGTTATATGTATTCTTTGTTGTCATTAATCATATCCAAATTATACTTTCTTTTTATTCGTAATTAATATGTTTTTTTTTTTTTTTTATTACTTCTCTACCGATGTTATTTTAGGTTTTCTTCTAACTCTTTTTGTTCTCTTGCTTTGAATTAAATTAATTTTTCTCATTGGTGTATCATCAAAGCCTAGACAAAGCAAGTGGACTTCCTTGACCCTGCAGTTGCCGAAGCTACTACAATTAATTGGGCTCTAGTTCTTGTTGAGGAAGAAAAGTTTGATTTTATATATGTGGAAAGTGATGCCAAAGTATGTATTGATGCCCTTACAGGCTTGCACCCCTGTTGATGATTGATGGTGGAAAATTCGTAATTTGATTGCTCATTCTCAATGCTTAGCATCTAGTTTTTCATTTTGTAGTTTTGTTTGGGTGAGGAGAATTGCCAACCTTGTGGCTCATGAGTTAGCCAAGGCCACTTTCTCTCTCCCCCCTTTTTTTTCCTGTACTTCAAATTCTCTGCCTCCCTCAATTGCTGAAGCTTGGATTAGAGATTCGCTTTCCTCTTAATGAAATTCACATTTAGCAAAAAAAGTATTAGTTGTTCACTATTTTCTTATAATTTTTTTTTTTTTTTTTTTAAACCATAAAGTTCACAATCTTTTACAATGAACAGTGAGATTATTCTTTCTGGATTTATTTTTTTATTTTTTTTATTATTATTATTTTTTTTCCACTCTTCAACTAAACTCTAGTAAAATTGAGTCAATTGCACCAATCTGTGGAAGGCTGTAAGCATGGTGAACCTTATATAGTTGATTGGTGAACCCATATCCTTGAATCAAGAGTTAGCTTTTTTTTTTTTCTTTAATCTTGAATTGTGGATATATTTCCCATTAAAAAATAAAAAAAATCTTGAATTGTGGATATACTTCCCATTATGAGATGACTGATATGCCTTTGCATATTGGCAGAGAGTCCATGGAAGCTGACGGAACAAAAACAAAAAACAAAAGCCTAGAAATGATTGACCCATCATATATGGGATCATTGAAAGTTTGAAACCAAGCCCCGGGCCCTATTTTCTTTTCCTGTGTGATTAGACCGTTCTATATTCAAATAAGTATTTTCTTACATACCTAAATGTCATGTATCAATATCACTACTAGTAGTAGTAGTAGTAATAATAAATAGTATACTAAAAAAAAAAAGTAGTAATACATAGTATTTTGAGGCTAGAAAAGTGAGAGGTCGAGGTTGTTTCTAGTTTGAGTGCATTAGACCTTTTCCAATTTGAAAAACAAAAGAAGGAATAGTCATAGTATCTGCTTATGCAATCATTTTAGTTTGAACAAAGAATTAACGGAACACATAAAGCTACCGAAAAGTCCCTTTTAGCACTAAGCATATCTCGAACAATTCATCTTTTGGGTCCTCCATGGGGCCAACCACAAAATTAGCTATGATTACGGTGGGACTTCGGCTCTCTTAGGCTGGATTTTCAATTGAGCTTTCTTAGATTGGGCTGGATCTGTTGAGATAAGAGATTCATTTATTCATTGTTTAAAAAAAATTGTAACATTGGGCCTAGACATAACGATCCAGTTGGTAACAGATATGGCCACCAACTCACCATCAATTTTCCAGACATTTTCTCCTGTTTTGATCCAATGGCCCAATGAATTTTTTCATCACCTATATATGAAAATTTTCATCATCTGCGTACACAAAACGAATCAAATCCTGGGAAATGACCTATAATAGTTATCTGGATACCAGTGTGTAGTATAAATGAATTTTGTGCTTAACGGTTTGCTATGACTTAATTTATAAATTAAATCAGCTTATCTTTGTAGGGATCAATTTTTCATAGTTTTCTTGATTTTAACGTTTGTTTATATATAGTATAAAAGAGTTGTTTATTTTAATAAAAGATTATAAAATATTATCTCAATTAAAACAAGAGTTATGTTGAAGATCAAACTCCCTCAAAAATAGTTTAATTTATCGAATTTGGAGGGTTTGATTCTCTTGAAGCAACCAATAAAAATTTGTGTTGTATCAATTAGTATCAAGGCCAGGCATATTAGAGCTGAGAATGGAGGAGCAATGGTTTGCAACACTTGGAAAAAGAGATTTTCCCTTTGATGAATTTGTTTTCATCAGATAATTGCGGCAGCCAGCAGCATGAAGAGAGTGTGCTTGCAAAATAAGAAGACAATGGTTTGCTCAAGGAGCACTGGTGTGGTGTTGACCAAGAACCCTCCGATGTCTAAGTTAGGATCGTATTTTCAGAGAATATGACGGAGTTTTGGAGATAATAATTGTCTACCTCGAATGTTGTGGTTCCTTGGAGTTATATAGAGGTTTTTCTGACCGTTATAGCAGTTATGGAGGTTTAAGGGTCGTCTAGACCGTTACAGTATTTATGGGGCTAAAGAGCTGTTATGGACCGTTACTACATTTATGGCAACCGTTCTGACTTTTAATGAAACATTATTAATGAAGTGTAATTAATGTGTAACTGCTCTGACTGTTAATTGCTAGCTAGACAGTCATCTAGTTATGGCAGTCTTCATGTCAGGGCTTAGACAGTCGTCATGTTCATGAGAAGACCAACTGCTAGCCTCGTCATGTATTTCTCAGGTTGTCTCGTTATTTATTCCCTCGTCACCCTTTAATGGTTGAAACAAAGATGCTCAAGAAAATGCAACTGATATACAAATCTTTGGTTTTGACTGCTATAAGCAAAAGAGTCCAACTATAGTAGGTGGTGAGAAAGGCAAATCCAAAGCTTGTATGGTTGCAGTTCACCATGAGACAAGAGACTTACAAGACCTAGGTTGCATGGATATGGGTACAGTATCAAGTACGATACGGGTACAAGTATGGGGATACAACATTTCTTAAAAAATCTATAGTACGATACGTCAGGAATGCGGCAGTTAATTAAATAATAGGGTAAATTATACTGATACCCCCTTTTTTTGGGAAAACTAGACTTGCTACACCCTAGTTTAGAGAAATGACACTCCGCTCCCAAATTTGCAAAATAATTAACACTCAGCCCTAATTTCCCTCATTTTTAAAGGAATATTCCTCACTTAAACCTTAAATAATTAGAATATAATTTTTCTTTCTAACTTTGGTTAGTTAAGCATTGGTTAAAAAAATTAATAAAAAAGAAACAAAAAAAAGAAAAGAAAAAGGGGGTGGAGTGTAAATTATTTTGTAAATTTGGGAGTGGAGTGTCATTTCTCCAAATTAGGGTTTAGCGAATCTAGTTTCCCCAAAAGAAGGGGGTGTCAATATAATTTACCATTTTATCAATCACCAAAGATTATTATTACCATGCCAAGTTCTCAAACACACAAACAAAAATAAACGTGGAAAACTCTTTCACCTTGAAGGGAAAACCCACATGACCAACTTCAAATAAATTCACTATTACAAAATCAAGGGTAAATTACACTGACACCTCATTCTTTTGGGAAATCTAAACTTGTTACACCATATTTTGGGGAAATGACACTCCGCTCCCAAATTTGCAAAATAATTAACACTCCACCCTCTTTTTGCCCCTTTTTAAAGTAATATTCCTTACTTAAACTTAAAATACTTGGAATATAATTTTTCTTTTTAACTATGATTAGTTAGACATTGGTTAAAAAAAAAAAAAAAAAAAAAAAGGCAGAGTGTTAATTATTTTGCAAATTTGGGATTAAAGTGTCATTTCTCCAAAATAGGGTATAGCGAATCTAGTTTCTCCAAAAGAAGGAGGTGTCAGCATAATTTACCCTAATTAATAAATATTTTTAGGTATATTTTGAATAATTTTGGACATATATTATGTTTACTTAAGGTTTTAAAATTAAGTAACGACAATAAAAAGCTTGAAAACATATCTAAAATTAATTTGAAGACAATAATAAATCATAAACAAGTACATGACGCACATAAAATGTTATCTAAAATTAATTTAAATGCAATAATGTTGTCTCAAGTACAAATTATATATATTTTTCTTTGCTAAATGTCGGAGTGGTTGTTTTGTTTTCAAATTCTATGACAATATTTTAGATAAAGAATCTTTTTTTTTTTTTTTTTTGTTGCTAAAAGATAAGGAATCCAACTTTTAGGTAGTGGGTTATTAGTGGAATTAGCTCCTATTTTGAGAGTATTAGTCATTAAACGTCACCTGCTTTTTCTCCATTTGAATGTTTGTTCATCGTATAAAAGAGTAATTTATTTAATAAAAAATCATCCGATATTATTTCATTTAGAACATAAAATTGTGTAGAAGGGAAACCTCCCTTTAAGTAGTTTATTTTGTCAAATTTGGAGGTCTTAATTTCTACGAAGCAACCAATAAAAATCTGTGTAGGTATTAGTCATCCTTCCTTTAACCTCCCATTTAAGCATACAAGAATGAAGGTAAATGTTGAATCTAGATTATCAGCGTACAAGAATTTTTATATCTACAAAAATGTGTGGGTATTGTAGAATGATCCATCAATTATATGTGCCGACTTTTGCTATAAATTGATATTATCTAAGAACCTAAGAACCTACCAATATGTTAAGATTGTTCATTCTAAATTTGCTAAAATCAACACTAAGAACCTACCACTGATATGTGATTGGTCCCGTTTTGGCTCCTGTGTCACTTGGAATCTAATTTTTGGTAGATAATATCAGAAGGTGTTTCCCAAGTTGGGCATGTTTAGAAACCGTTTTCAAAGAAGGCTTTTGTGTTTTAAAAGCAAAAGATGGTAGGTCCCACGTCATGTGCGTTTGTTTTAGCTAACCGTTTTTGTGTTTTTTGTTCTTGAAAACAATTTCGCTTTGCAAAACAGATTTTACAAAACATGTGGGTTATTTTCATATTATAATATTTCTTTTTGTTTTCGACTGCAAATTTGTAAAGAAACTCACAGGCCACATATTTCATCTCTCTCTTCTCTTGGATCACCTCATAACCCACTCTGGTTGATATGTTGAATGACAAGTCGCAGCTCTTAGTGGTGAACGAAGAGTGCGGCTCGCGTTCGTGTGTCTTCGGTCACGATCTCCACAATCATTCGCTTCGCGATCTTCGTTTGGTTTCACGATCTTCTCCACATCTAGTCTCGCAATTTTCACGAGCGTGTTTTGTTAGTATTTTTTGTTTTGTGTTTTCCAAACTTGTTTTTAGGTGTTTTGAAAATTTTCTCTGAAGAACAATATTCTATTAGTTTTAAGAACCAAAATTTTGTTTTGGAACTTCTTTTCTATTACAAAGTTTTTTACAAATCCTTTGTCTTAAAAAAAAAAAAAAAAAAAAAAAAAAAAAAAAAAAAAAAAAACACACACACACACACAATGCTCACATCCACTCTCACACCAGCCAAACCATCCTTCACCATGAAGATTCATCCACAACAAACCCTCCACCAACCCACCCTCAACAAATCCGCAGAAAACCCACCCCAAAACCCATGTCAACCCATAGAAAATCACAAAAAAAAAAAATTCACCCCAAAACCCACCCCACAACAAATCGATGCAAACCCAAAACAACCGTGAGCCCACCTAGATCAACTAAAGTCTAAAACCAACCGCAACCACCGAGAACCCATCGCCACCAAACCCAAATCAACCATGAGCCAACCGCAAGCCCAATCACAAATCGCAACAAATCCAGAACAACTGTTCACCACCGCGATCACAAACCCAACAACCAAGCCCACTGCGATCACAGGCCCAAAAACCAAACCCACCATGAGCCTTACTCCCCATTCCCCACCAATCGCAACCCAAGGCCCACCGGTGCCCATGCTAGTCGTGTGATGCGATTGAGAGAGAGGATCTGAGTTAGGTTAAGGGGTATTTACCAACATGCCATCAATATATTTACAAATATGCTATCCAAAATAAAGAACAAATTGTGAAAACATCAAAAATGTGTTATCAAAAAATTAAATTTGAGTATCAATAACGTTGTGTTTGGACTTGAGTTCAAAAAAATAAAAAAAATGCCAAATAAAAAGCGATGGGGCCATGGATTTGTGGATCTAAATCCAAAAAGTTTGAATTCCACAACAAAACATGCTCAAAAACACCACACCAAACACGCTATGTTGAATTCACTTAAAATCATATGAATCAAATTCTTATTTTCCAAACATCCCGAATCAAGTTTTTCTTTAGGACGCTTCAAAATGTGTTTTATATCGGGTTGGAATTTCTTAGGCTATCAACCTGGCTGAACTCAACAACCTATGTCAAGAATTTTCAAAAGAGTTTTTTTGAACTTCCAACTTATTTTAACTAACATTTAACTAAAATTCAAGTGCTTTCTCTCACTACAAAAAACTTGGCATATTTCAAGACATTTATTTTTAGAGTTAATTAAAAATGGCCGAAACAGCATACAATTTTGTGTGGCAAGCTGAAGGAGGTGAAAAATATAATTCACATATTTCAACGGTTATTAAAAACTCTAAAAGCTTTGAAGAAATACATAAATATTCAAATTTGCTAAAGGTAGATTTTGAAATTTCTGTGTGTTCTTAAGCCTCTTAGATTAATCTTGGGCATTATTTTTTTTAATACCACTCCACCTGCGTCACTCACCTCCACTTCATCTGCAAGGATCATCATTGCTACATTTGCAAATTCGAGGCGGACGTCGTTTTCATCAATAAGGTTTCTCTCTCCTCTTTTTCCTTCGATCTTTATTTCTTATTCAATTCTCTAGAAGAAAGCCACGAATTTAGTTTATATTCTTGATTTTTCTGCTTTGATTATCGACTTGTATTGATACAGGGTTTGGAAAAAGTCTTTGATGTGAGTATTAATTCTTATTGGAATGAGTATAACTTCCTTTTTTTCACTTACCATATTTTTGGGGAGCATATGAGTATAACTTACAAATTCCTTTTTCTCACATATTCTTTTGCCAATTTTAGGAATTACAGTAATATAATTATTGTTGTCTACTTGGTGCAGGGCCTCTTCTACTTGTGATTGTTGCTGGGATCTAATTATTACATGTTGGTAACTAAAAATACTTCTATGTCAGAAATATTTGAATCAGTAATAGATGTATTAGGACCAAAAGTGAGGAGCTTCCATATATGCAATACTCTGCAAATGTTAACACTCTAGTTATGAAACATTTAGGATTCTTTATTTTTATTTGAAACATATAGGATTATATTGTATAAATATTTATATGTATGTATGTGTTGATGTTATAGGGTGGCTTTTGGGATTTTTGTGTTTCCGGAATATGATTTGGTTATTGATACGTGATATGGTGAGAAAAAAAAAAAAAAAAAAAAAAAAAAAACTCTTATTTTGAGGGTTATGTGAATGTGGATAAAAGTAATATGCAAGTACTATTTTCGAGGGTCAGGAAAGCTTCTTTTTCGAGGGTCAGGAAAGCTTGAGGTAATCTAATATTTTGACGTAATCTAATACTTGAATCGAGGGTTATGAACTAGGAAGCACTGGTACGGCAAAATGGGCGCCGTACCTGTACTGGGTACGTTGTGGGTATGTATACCACTGGGGTATTGCTGTATGCGTACCCCAGGCGTACCCGATTTTCGGCCAAAAAAAAAAATTTCCGGTACGGTTTTGGTACGGGTCGGGTCGGGTTCAGTACGGGGCGCGCCAAAACAGCGCCGTTTAAGGTAAATCTCAAACTTAAATATCTTCTCCCGATTCTTCTCAGCCACTCGATCTCCCTTCTCTGCAACGCTGCTCGACTTCTTCTCTGCAACGCCACCGCCGCTCGATCTTTGTCACTCCACACTGCTCGACTTCTTTCCACCTCAATATTGGGTAAGGTTAGATGGGTAAAGCCAAGAAAATATCTTGTGGCTTTGGGGCTTTGGGTAGACTGCCCAATATAAACTTTTGTCTCTCTTATCTCACTTTACACGTGGCCACATCTCCCCCATCTTATGGTTTTTAATTTTTTTTTTTCTCAATTAAATTATCAACCAGCTGGCATATAGCATGATCTGGATATTATCATTATCATTTTAAAGATGTTTAGCAAGTTATATGGAATTTAGTACTAATTATTTTGGTTTCAATGTTTAAATGTTTATTTCATTTACCTTTTTGAATCTTGGATGGTAATATAAAGACCATTTAATGGTATTTTATTATTTATAATTGTTATTAAATTCACATATGTTTAAAAATATATGCATAAAAATATATAATTAAAAAATACCCCGCTGTACCCGTACCTTAGTTTTTCAGGAATTACCGTACCGCCGTACCGTACCAGTACCGGAAAACATACCCGTGCTTCCTAGGTTATGAACCATGATAAAGATACAAGTACTATTTTCGAGGGTCAGGAAAGCTTCTTTTTCGTCTGTATTGACTTGTTTCGAAGGCTTTTTCGAAGTGAAGTTTGTTATGGTGTCTATGCCATTCCATGCGTACTTTTAAATCTAGTTCCATGAAAAACTATTTGAATTTGATACATTCTTCCTATGTTGTGATAGATAGCCCAAAATTGAACATAGTTGCCACGCTAATTTGGAATATTGTCTTCTCAAGCCTCCTTTGATTCCCATGGATCTCTTTGCATTAGCCAATTATATACCTATCATGACACTATTGCTATTTAATAGGTAAATAATACCTTATGAGTTTTGTGAATTGAGGGATTCCCTCCTTTTCTCTTTTCCAGATTTTCTCTATGCTTTATGTGTCTATAATTACCTATTTTCTAACGTACAGATGCCTATGTTCTAAAGATTTCCGATCAAATTGGTACCATGGGAGTTGATGAGCTGATCTTTACAAGTGGCTTTGTAGTCTCCTGAGTTACTGTAATATTATCAGGTAGAGAGAGAGAAATAATTAGAGAAAGAGAATGAAATTGATTAAAGGAAATTAATAGGTAAATAATACCTTATGAGTTTTGTGAATTGAGGGATTCCCTTCCTTTCTCCTTTCTAGATTTTCTCTATGCTTTCCGTGGCTTTTGTAATTTTAAATTTAATTTTTTCAATTTTAAAGAAGAGGAGAAAAGATGATAAGGGTGGAGAGAATCGTTTGATAGAGAATGTGTGGAAAGACAGTTGAATTTAATTTGTTTAAATCCATTTTTTATACTATATTTCCCAATTTAATTTATATTTTTGTTTATCCAAAAAAAAAAAAAAAGATTTTATAATAGTGTGGTGAACGTGGGGTAGAAGTTGTTTAAAATATGTTTTCCCCTTCCCTTGTGAAGTCTTTTCTCTCTCTAAGCTATCCTCTCCCAGTGAGCCTGTCCCCTTGACTTTTTCCCTTTCACTTCGTTTTGCTTTTGCTTTCTCCATTCCTTACCAATATATTCAACCCTTCATGAACCTCCATTCCCTCCCTAGTAAACACCACCCATATTAATTTCGTCTTCCTTGTTTCCCTCATACTGCCCCCTCCGTCTTTCTCCATCATCCAAGCCATTCTCATCATGGACAGCCACAACATAACTCCATCACCTTAATCATAACCTGCAATTAGTAACCAAATCATCCAAATAAAGCAATTTTCCAACAACAAACCCTTAACTCTCAAGCCTAACCCACCCACCTCAGAAAATCTAACCAAACTTACCCTAATTGGCAAATTAATTTCAGCCAAAAAAGTCAACTACAACAAGGTTACTGCTATCATACAAAAAGCTTGGAAAAACACAAATGGATTATCTATTGCATCTTTAGGACACAATACCTTTTTATTCAAATTCAGCTATGATAAGGACTTGCTGCACATCTTAAATTCGAGCCCTTGGAATATAGATGGTCAACATCTAATGCTCAGGCAATGGGTTCCAGGAATCCTTCCACACGAGATGGATTTCTCTACAACAACTTTCTGGGTTCAAGTCCACAACTTGCCCATTGACTACATGAATATAGACAATGCCAAACGCATCAGTCAACAACTGGGATTGCTGCATAAAATTGATCTTAATGATAGTGGGTCTATTACATTGGGCAAATACCTAAGGATGAAAGTTAAAGTTGAGGTGTATGCTGCCCTTAAATGTGGATTTCTCATGGACCAAAGTCCCCAACCAGATAGGTGGTTCGAATTCAAGTATGAGCGGCTTTCTGACTTTTGTTTCCATTGTGGTAGAATGGGTCATCTCAAGATAGATTGTAATTTCGATCCACCCTCTGAGGTAACTTTGAAATGGGATGTAGGTCCCAAAGGGTATGGGTCATGGCTCCAAGCTAATCCTACAGAACAAAAATCCTCAAGATTAGTAGAAATTATCTCATGATCAAAATCATCATCTCAAGATTACATGGCTTGGGCTAGCCAAAACCCAACTCAAACACCTTGTGATTCTTTCCACTTCCATTCTGAATCTCCTCGAACCATGGGAGCTTCCTCATCATCCTAGTCACAGCCGCTTGTGCCCTTGTTAAACCAAATCACCCCAAATAACAGAGAACCGCCAAATCAATCGGTAACCATACAATTTGAGGCCTATACCACTGCTGATATCACCGATCTCGATGGATTCACCGAAATTCCCATCCAGGCCACTTCACACGTGCCTCCAAACTCTGGTATTTTCACCAACCCATCTAACACAAGCCATCTATCAAGTCACACGTCCCATAACCTCCAACAGATTGTATCATCATGCCCTAGTTCTGACAGCCCTCACCTATCTCAAAACCCATCCATTCACACTGAGCTCCTCCCTATCCGATCTTTGACCCCCTATCACTCTAGATTTGATCCTGCCATCAGCCTTACAGAGGCTTTTGTTTGTTTCAAAATGGGCCCATCCAATTTCAATTGTTCATCTGAACTAGGTAATGGGCCTAACTCGTCCACTATAAGCAATTCCTCTTGGGCCAAATTTAACTTAGGATGTAGTTTAGTTGATATGGCACAGGCTAGTGAGGTTTCTTTTGGGCCTTGTGGTCCCCATACTAGTGAGGTCTCTACTGAGACTAGTGGTCATAGATCTAGGAAACGCAAGACAAAAATAATGGAATATGATACAGAAGCCCATCCTCCAAAAAAACCAAAAGAAGGCCTGAGCACTATGAAGCCAATGCGGAGCCAAAGTACTGAGCAAAGGGTTACTAGAAACTCTTCTATTAAGGTCTTGGCAAGGGCCAAGGGCTAAGGGCAGAAATTTGAAGCTTGAAGGATGAAGGAAAATTAGAACGGATACAGGGAAACAAATGATGGTTGAGGAGAAGCTGGGATTGGTTGCGGAGTCCCCAACAATCCAAATGGCCGAGGTGGCGGGCCTTATCATGCCCCCACCTCTTCCATGAGGCTTTTATCCTAGAACTGTTGAGGTGTTGGGAGAGCCCCGACAGCAAGGTCACTCAAGGCTCTTGTTCATGACGAGGGTCCTGATGTGCTTTTCTTGGCAGAAACTAAAGTTTCATCTCCCAGGTTAGAAAAGCTTAAAGTTGGTATGGGACTCTCTAACTTTTTTTGTGTTGATAGTGAGGGTAAGACAGAAGGTATTGTTATCTTTTGGAAGTTAAGTGTAGAGCTGGAGGTTGTGTTCTTTAATTCTCATGTGATTGCAGCTTTCATTTATTCAGATCCTCCAGACAATGTCTAGCTTTTGTTGGCGGTTTATGGCCCGCCTTATTTTTCCAAGAGAAAGAAAATTTGGAGTCTTATGGAAGACATAATCAGTAGATTTGATGGGTCATGGTTAATGATTGGTGACCTTAATAGTGTGTCCAAAAGTTCGGAAAAAAAAGGTGGATCAGCAGTGGTATTAATTCATCGAGGAGTTTTCATCATTTTGTGTCTGAGGTTGGGACCATTGATTTGGGGTTTAGCGGCCCCAAATTTACTTGGACTAACAAAAGAGTTGGGTGGGCAAATGTGCGTGAAAGGTTGGATAGAGGCTTATGTAATGTTGACTGGCAAAGACTTTTTCCAAATGTGGGGGTTAGGCATCTCTCAGCCCACAACTCTGATCACAACCCTATTGTTGTTAACACTTACCTGGATTTGAGTAAAGGAGTCAAGCCCTTCAGGTTTGAAGCTATGTGGACCAGAGACAATTCCAGCTCAGATGTGGTTAGTCAAGCTTGGTCTATGTAGGTTGATGGCTCACATCATTATAGATTGGCAAAGAAATTCCAAAAGGTCCAAAAGGATTTTAAAGTGTGGAACAGAACTGTGTTTGGGCTTACTAGAGCCAGAATCTGTGATTTGGAAGAGAGACTCAAACTCATTCAAGAGATGGATCCAAGTCAGGAAAATCTGTCCATAGAGGCAGCTTTGCAGCTGGAGATTAATGAATGGCTGGAGAGGGAAGAGGTTAAATGGAGACAGAAGTCCAGAGAGCTGTGGCTCAAGGAAGGTGATCGGAATTCAAAATTTTTTCATTTATCCACCTTGGTTCGTAGGCGTAAAAATTATATTACTGAAATTCAATTAGATTTTGGCAGATGGATCCATTCTAGAGATGATATGGCTGATTACTTCACTTAGAATTTCTCAAATGTATTTCATTCCTCTCTCCCTCAAATGCCATACGATATGTAAGGGCTTTTGGAGCCTAAAGTTTTTGATTCTGAGAGTGCTTTGCTGTCTAGAGTTCCAGATGCTGATGAAGTTAAGAAAGTGGTTTGGGAAATGAATTCTCACTAAGCCCTGGGTCCTGATGGACTTCTTGGTCTTTTCTTTAAAAAGTATTGGGATATTGTGGGGATGCAGGTTATTGTAGCAGTGCAGAGCTTCTTTCGAGATGGTTGGCTATTGAGTCAAATGAACCATACCTACATCACATTAATCTCTAAGAGGCAAGGAGCAAGCAACTTCAATCAGTTTAGGCCCATTAGCCTGTGTAATTTTTATTATAAGATTATCTCTAAGATTTTGGTGTTGAGGTTACGGCCAATTCTGCCTAAATTAATCGATCCAGCTCAAATCGCCTTTGTCCCTGATAGGTGGATAGCAAAGAATGTTGTGCTGGCCCAAGAAGTAGTGCATACTTTCCATAATATGAAGAGGAAGAAGGGGAATGTGGGGTTTAAGCTGGATTTCGAGAAAGCTTATGATAGCTTGGAATGGGATTTTATCTTGGCAATGATGTGGGCTTTGGGGTTTGATCGGAAGGTTGTTGACCTCATTCATCAATGTATCTCAACTGTTCAATTCACTTTTCTTTTGAACGGCACTAAGAGCTCCTCCTTTACTCCTGCTAGAGGTCTTAGACAGGGAGATCCACTTTCCTCGTACTTATTCATTATGTGTGCTGATGTTTTAGAAAGATTAATTAATAGAGAAGTTGATAGGGGATCTATAAAGGGTGTGAAATTGGGAATGGGAGCTGCTGCCATCTCTAAGCTCTTTTATGTGGATGATGTTCTCCTTTTCTGTTGTGCTAAGATTAGTGAGGTGGATGTTCTAATGAATTGCATTGATAAGTACTGCTTGTGGTCGGGGCAATCTATTAGTATTGAGAAATCCAGTATTTTTGTTTCCAAGGGTGTGCATCGAAATTTTATAGTGCAGGTTAAGAATCAATGGGGCTTCAGGCAACTCTCACAAGGAGTAAAATACCTTGGTGTTCCATTATTCCTTTCTCGAAACAAATCTAAAGACTTTACTTATGTTAAGGAGAAGCTTGAAGCAAGAGCTAATGGGTGGAAAAGCAAGAGTCTATCTTGGATAGGGCGGGCTACGCTTATCAAGTCTGTTGCTCAATCCTCTCCTCTATATACTATGTCAACTTGTAAATTACCTAAGAAGCTTTGCAATGATATGGATGGAGTAGTTAGAAAATTTTGGTGGAGCCCTAAGAAATCAGGTAACAAATGCTATTCCCCGAAGGCCTGGAAGGAACTTTGTCAACATCTCTCTGTTGGAGGTTTAGGATTTCGATCCTTTGAAAGCTTCAATGAAGCAATGATTGCCAAGCAGGCTTGGTGGGTGTTGTCAGGTCGGGATAGCTTCTTTGTTACAGTGCTTAAAGTTAAATACCATGTGGGCTCCAACTGGCTGAATGCTCCCCCTCCTAGATCGGCTTCCTTTGTTTGGAAGGGTATTAAAGGGGCAAAGGCTCTGGTGGCTAGGGGTGCTTGTAAATTGGTAGGGTCTGGTGATTCTATCTTGGTTTGGAGTGATCCTTGGGTTCTTGGCCTCACTAATTTCAAACCATTGCCCAAAGCTTCTTTAGAAGAAATCCCTTGCTTGGCTGTATCCCAACTGATGAATCATGCTAAAACAGATTGGAATTTGGGTACTTTAAATTCTCTATTTGATAAAGATACCATTCAAGCCATCCACAATATTCCTAGGTGGAACTTCAATCAAATGGATAAGTGGATATGGGTGAAGTCCTCCAATGGAGAGTTCTCGGTCAAGTCCGCCTTTAAAGAAGTGATCCATGAAGATTTGGATCCTGAGATTAATGTAGTGATGAATCAAATTTGGAAGTCTAATTTGCATCAACGCTTGAAAATGCATCTTTGGAGAATTGTAGCGGGAGTCCTGCCCACCAAAGAGTCTTTTTGCAGGTTTTTGCCTAACATTGATATCTCTTGCCCCTTATGCAATGCTTGTCCTGAATTTGTGGTCCATATTTTCTAGGAATTTGATCTAGCTCGAGTTCTCTAGATGGGTATCATTGGTTTTAGAATTGATTACTTTCAGTTAGCAAGTGCTTTGGATTTGGTGGAGGTTGTTGTTTTCCTAAATGCTGAAGTGGCGGATGACTTGCTGAGCTCTGACATCTTTACACTTAAAGGTACCTTAATTCTAGATCTTTTATGGAAAGCCAGAAATTCCAAAGTTTATGATGAAAGATCTGTGGAGATTGGGGATATTATGAATTCTTTCAGAAGTTTATGGAGAGACCATAGCTCTATCCTCAAAGTTCCGGGTACTACCAGTTGTACATGCCTATTTTTTAACCAATACTTGGACCGGGCCCCCAATAAAATATTTAGGCTCAATTTAATATCTAAAAGATCAGCCCAATAAGCCCAACCCATTAAAAAATGTCCATACAACACCCATTAAGCCATCTAGGCCTATTTTAAAGTGTCTCGGCACTATTTAAAAGCCCAAAGCAGACCCACATAAAGCCCACAGCCCGAAATTCTCTAATATTATAGCTGTTGGGCTCAAATATTATTGAGATAATTAAAAGGAATAGTGAAGAGCCCAGAACCCAAGAAGCTGTAGACAGCCTATCCATAGGCCCCACAGAGTCAGAAAAGGCAGCTGTCAAGGAATGGGCTCAATGTCTGCTGATGGAGCCCACATTATGTCATCTTTTCACTAATAAAGAGGGGAACAGTAGCTTCCCATCTTTTCATGTGTACAAGGAGTAGCTAGTCTTCTTCCTCAAGCCTTTCCCTGCCGTTCCAACACAACCAGCTCACCATGGTCCATCATCTCACTGGAAATTATGGATTCTGATACTGTTCATACGGTAGACCTATGGGTAAAAGCTCAAGGACCGTTGGACACATCTGAGACACATGGGAAATGGGAAGATATGATGAAAACCTCATGACCCATGTCCATTTTAGTCCCGAAAAAGACTCAGGGAGTAGCCCCACGGGCCAGACCCGTGAGGGTACTACTCTCCTTATGTGGTTCAGACTTGAGGAGTGTGGTTTGGTGGAGGGGAGTGAGTCCCAAGATCTTGGCAACTATTAAGCTGCTGTCACCGGCTCTGTTGGGAGGTACAGTGACTAGCTTGTGGAAACTAAGGTCAATAGAGACATGCATGGCCTAACCTTTCACAAAAACCAACCAATCAAGCATTTAATGCTTCTAAGGAAGCTTTATCCCGAAGGTAAGGGAAAACCATACCCATTTCCTCTTATGGAATGTTTTCAAACTTTCCCTCACAAAAATATACCATTTATGGTTAATTTTGAAAGTCCATTGGCTTAAGGGAAATCATAAACTTGATTTTCCTATCAGTTTAGGCCACCCTAATCACTCCTATAAATAGGACTGATTGCATTCTTAATCACATCATCATCCAACAACAGCAACAATACCAACACCATCAAAACAACAACACAGCCAACAAGGCAATCACCACAGTTATCTCAACCAAAGAGAAGATTTTCTCTAAGAACCAACTACCTCACTTCTATAGCATCCTTTAGAGAAAACACCAAAAATTAGGAGTCTTTAGGTCATCTTTAGTCCAGAAACCCCAAATCCAACCCAGAAATTGAATCCCAACTAAGAAGATTGAGATTCACTGCTTAACCTTCTTTATTCTCCAGAAAGCTCCCGTAGCATATGTCTGGGCTGAAATCCTAGAAAGTCCTACCAATATCATAACACCTTTCCACCCCTGACCTAGCTCCACAAAAGGCCTAAACACATCCCTCCTTCACCCTTATGCATGTCTCATTGGGGCTGACTCTCTCCCACCAAGTCAACTTTTTTTTAGTCTTAACAAGTTCATTATTTTTAAACATTTGCCTTCTAGCAGATGTTAGCAGAAGCATGGAAAGCACGTGTTCTAGCCATCTTTGATTAAAGTTATTATGTTTCAAGTCTGATCCAGTTGAGGAATAGTGGAAAGCTCGGCCCAATAGCTGTTCTTTAGGTTCTTTGTTGGCAATATCACCTTGGCAAGCCTTCTTGGTCTTTGTTTTATTTTACTTGGGCTTCATAATCTTGGCTCTTAAATATTTTTGGAAGATGCCCCATTAGCCCTTGGGCTAGACTTTGGGCCCTCGGTTGAATTTTGGGTTCGACTCCCTTTTCTCAAAACTCAAACCCACACTGCAATCGCTCTCAGCACGACATGTGGCACTATAATAAAAACACCCCTCACACCAGTCACATCTCCTTGGGGGCTGAAGGGTGGACTCGTCCAAAATGTGGAGTCATCAAAATTAACTGTGATGTTGCAGTGGGTTCTTGTTTCTCTTCTATTGCAGCTGTTGCTCGAGATTGGAGAGGGAAGCTGGTATTTGCTTTATCTAAGAAGGTGAACACCGTCATCCCTCTCCAAGCTGAGGTAGAGGCGATTCTTTGGGCAGGTCAGCTTGCTGTTTCTCATGGTTTTTCTAATGTTATTATTGAGCCTAACTGCAAAACTTGTGTTGATGTTGTTAATGCTTTGGGGAGTTGTCCATGGTTGATCCAGTCTGTTATGTTTGCTATTGTTGATGTTTTGTCTTATCTTACTTGGTGGAAGCTGTGCCGGGTTAGGCATAGTGCAAACCGTGCCCCCCATGTGTTTGCAAAACGGTCTCATCTTCATTTATCCTGGGGTCCATTGAATTTTTGTTTTAGCCCCCTGTCTTTTGTGTCTGTTTGTAATGAGGACCTTGTTGGGTCTGTTTCTTCCTTTTAATATACTTCTTTTACTGAGCAAAAAAAAGTTGTTTAAAATAGTGTGGTACTGTGGTGAACGTGGGTTAGAAGTTGTTTATAATAATGCTTAACTTTGGTTGTTATTTATTAAACTTGAAATAAATGCATTAAAGGTAGTTTGAATAAGAGAGAATGTAATAGATAAAAAAAATAATAAGGATAAGATGTTAAGAACAGTAGAAGGTTTTAAAACTTGAAAACTTTAATTTTGTAAGTAAAATAGGGGAACTTTTATAGGTTGTAATTACTTTTTAACCTTTCATTTTTTATATTGAAAGCAAACCAATACATTTAAAATATGAGGTTAGTTTAATCTGTGTAATAAAATGGACATTTAAATATATACGGATGAGACTATTATACCCTTTTTGTTAAGAAACATTATTATTTAAAGTCAATGAATAAATTAGGAAAATTGGAAAATGTGAGGGGTATTTTTGGCAGTTCCTAAAAGTGGACATGAGGGAAGGAATCCTCTTAATAGTAATAGATGAGGGCTAAGGCGATAACCTTAGCCTTGTGTTTAATTTACTCTAATATCCTAATTTATCAAATTATGAATATATGAAGAATATGTAAGAATTGGATTTTATATGGATGATGAATTAATTGATTAAAAATCATTAATCCTTTGGCATATAAAAGGTTAGGAGTTTTCTTACAAAATGCAGATAAAGTATGAAAAAAATGCACCTGATTTCATGATTAGAAAGCATGCAATTTGTGTTTTTCAAACAAGATTTTTTGGCTTAAAGTTATGAAAACGTGACCTTTTTTCAAAATTAGTAACACTATTACGATATCTAGTACAATTCGAAGTGCATTTTGAAATATTTGGTATGAAATTATCTTATAATACATTTATAATACTTATTATGTTTTATATTATTTGAGAAATCAACTTCAATTATATATCATGTCATTAGAATGAAGGTTGATGACAAATGGTAATTAAGGTTTTAATTGTGAGGTGATAGACAATTAGTTTTTTGAAAGAAGGGAAAAAAATTATTATAACATGACTTAATGAAAAGATGATAAATCTAATAAAGTAATTGGAATGAATTTCTATTAACTCACAATTTTGAAGGCATTTTTGATATAACGAAGAGAACATATCAATAATACCATACACTTTTTTTTTTTCCAGCGAAATTATTTATTTATTTATAAATAATATATATATATATTTTTAATGGAGCATTAGACCAAGCCTTAAATTGCCTAGGTCTTGAAGTGGGCTTGTGTTCACCATTGCTTTCCATCTGCACTACACTCACCAAACCAGAATTTCCTTTTACATTTAACTTCAACATACAGTTGGCAAGCTGGGCCCATATAATAATTAGATAGTATATATCCTAACAACTTTAATGCCAGTTGGGAAATCCAAATAAAGATTCCTTTGTCTTTTGGGGTCAAGTATCTTGCAAGGCAAAAACTTATGTTGGCTTGTCCTTCTACTTTTCTCCTTTCTGGAGTATTCCTGAAAACCCTTTTTCTTCTTCTTATCATTGTTGGCTTGTCCTTGTCCTTCTACTTCTCTCTCCTTCTGGAGTATCAGTGAAAACACTTTTTCTTCCTTTCTTGCGATGTGGTTTTCTTTCTTTCTTCTTACTGGTGGTTTTAGCGTGATGGACGATGCGTTTGACAAAGGAGGGTTGGATAGTATAGTTTCCAAGACCAAGTGGCTAGGATGGAAGGGTCAAGCAGTTAGCTTGGAAATCGATGAAAGAGCAGCAGAGAAATCAAAATTTATGCTCCTTGGTAAGGTTCTTTCTTTAAAACCTTTCTCCTGCAATATTATTAAGAAAATCATCGAGAAAGCCTGGAATACTATTAAAGATGTGGAAGTTTCAGTAATAGATAAGACTGTCTTTATGTTTTACTTCAAGCACGAGGTGGATGTCAGAAGGGTTTGGGATTGGAGACCCTGGAATTTCAAAGGGGAGCATTTAATTCTAAAAAATTTAGGCCAGAGCTAAGCTTAAATGAGGTAGTTTCATTGAGACAGATGTTTGGGTTCAGGTTTATGGTCTCCCACTTGATAGACAAAACGAAGCCAATTTATTTAGAATTGGCAACAAGATAGGAAGGGCTATTGAGACTGACTTTTGCGGTAGCGGAGGGGATGGGTGGAAGAAGTTTGTTAGAGTAAGAGTGAGTTCAGAAGTTAATAGACCATTGGTTACAGGCTTTCCATTGGATAGAGAGAATCTTCCCTTGCGTTGGATTCCATTTAAATATGAGAGATTGGGTAAGTTATGCTATGGATGTGGTCGGCTTGGGCATGAGATCAGAAATTATGCAGAAGAAGAGATACAAGGAGTATTTGGGAATTGGTTGCGTACAGAAAATTGTGAATTCCAACCGGAAATAGATTTGGTGAGTCTTAGGGACTCAAACCTTGCAGAATCATCCTTAGCCACGGAAGCCAGAGCAAAGGTGATGGAGGAGGAGAACTTTGGGAAGGGTCCTTCTCCAATATCGAGACATACATCAGCATAGGAAGGTGTAAGCCAATCAGCCTTGGACACATGGCATGAGATAGAGTCCAGAGCAGCTAAAGATGCGGGAGTTGTGTGCAAAGAGGGTAGCTCGGGGCTCAAAGCTAAATCTGTGGTCAATTTAGTGGAGTCTCTGCATAATAGCAGGGATTTGACAATTGATAGGCAAGATTCAGAGCACTACAAGATGGACAATACCAATTGCCTAGTTGAATTTGAAAGTGAGCTTAATTCTTAAACAGTATTGCATGAGCAAATTGCTTTAGAGAAGCAAGTTATATTGGGCCTGGCCCAATGTCCTTTATTAGAAAATGTTGAGGGCCCACATGTACTCCAGGTTAGTGGTCAGGAAGTGGAGAGCCCACAGAAAACAAACCAAAAAGCTAATAAAAGAAAAGAGATAGAAACGGATTCAGTCCACTCTGCTCAAGAAACAAAGAAAGCTAGAACTGAACCATCTCTTCCTTCCCAAGCACCATCTGCTAAACGAGGGGAGTTGTCAAGGAAATATGAAGGGGGTCATTTTGCCATCACGGCATCAAGAGAAGCTTCTCCCAAAGTTTTGGCCAGAGCTAGAGCAACACAAAAGAGAGAGTTGAGTCTTAGTGTGGTGCATGGGGTAACATGTCCTGTTTTAGTCCAAGTGGCCGAGGAGGTGGTCCTTATCAAGCCCTCAAATTCTCCATGAGGATCTTGTCATGGAACTGTTGGGGAGTTGGTAGAACCCCGACAGTTAGGGCCTTAAAGGCCTTGATCAGGTCTGAAGGGCCAGACATTGTTTTTGTAGTAGAAACTAAATCATCATCCCCCAAGCTAGAAAAAGTGAAATCAAGTATAGGTTTTGCTGGCTTGTTCTGTGTGGATGCTGTAGGAAAGGTGGGGGTTTAGCTATTTTTTGGAAATTTGGGGTTGATTTAGAAGTAGTCTATTCAGACAGGTATGTAATTGCTTCCTTGATTTATTCAGACCCCCTTAATTCTGCTTGGTTGTTAATTACGGTTTATGGACCCCCTTATGTAGCTCAAAGAAGTAAGTTTTGGAATCTAATGGAGGATCTCATTCTGTCATTCTCGGGTCAGTGGCTTTTGATTGAGGACTTGAATAGTATTTCATGCAGATCAGAAAAACGTGATGGTAGTAAAAAAGGCGAGGGATCGTCTCGAAGTTTCATAAATTTTGTAGATAAGGTGGGAGCAATAGATTTAGGATTTTGTGGATCTTAATTCACATGGTTTAACATGAGAGTTGGTTTGGAAAATATTAGGGAAAGATTAGACCGTGGAATATGTAATGCAGATTGGCAATGTCTGTTCCCAAAAGCTAGTGTAAGACACTTGGTTGCTCCAACTTCAGACCACAACCCTATTTTACTTGATACTTATATGGAGAGGAGCTTCGGCATGAGGCCTTTCCAATTCGAGGCAATCTGGACTAAAGACGAATCCAGCACTGAGGCGGTTGAAAGGGCGTGGCAGACTGATGTGGAAGGGTCTCATGCATTTCAACTGGCGAAAAAGTTCCAAATTGTGAAGAGGGAGTTCTTGAAATGGAACAAAGAGCATTTTGGTCAAACTAGGACCTGTATTAAAGAGCTCGAGAGGAAAATTGAGGTTTTGCAAGGAATGGATCCTACAACAGAAGTGGTGGAAGCAGAAGCAGCTCTATGTCTTGAGCTAAATGATTGGCTTGAAAGAGAGGAACTCAAATGGAGGCAGAAGTCAAGGGAAATATGGTTGAAGGAGGGAGATAGAAATTCTCGTTTCTTCCACCTATCAACTCTAGTGAGGAGGAGAAGGAATTTTATCGAAGAAATCAAGCTAGAGGATGGGCAATGGATTCAATCCAGGATAGAGATTGACAGGTATTTTGCCACTAATTTTCAAAATCTATTCCAGTCCTCAAACCCGTAATTTCCCCCTAATTTAGATAATTTATTAGAAAAGTGCATATCGGATGAGGATAATGTAGAGCTGAGTCGTATTCCTACTGCTGAGGAGATTAGAAAAGTGGTCTTAGATATGAATCCTTTAAAAGCTCCTAGGCCAGATGGTTTATTTGGTATTTTCTTTAAACTCTACTGGTCTACAATAGGGTGCAAGATGGTAGCGGCTGTATATAGCTTCTTTAGAGAGGGGTGGATGCTGCGTGAGATGAATCAAACAATGATTACACTGATCCCTAAAAACCAAGGAGCCTGTAATTTTAATCAATTTAGGCCGATAAGCTTATGCAACTTCTTTTATAAAATTATCTCTAAGATTTTGGTTAATAGATTGAGACCCCTTCTATAAAAAATTATAGATCCTGCCCAAGTTGCTTTTGTTCCAAATAGATGGATCACAGAAAATATTGTTCTTGCCCAAGAGATGATTCATAGTTTCAAGCAAATGAAAAGAAAGAAGGGATGTTTGGGGATTAAATTAGATTTCCATAAGGCATATGATAGAATGGAGTGGAAGTTCATTGAACAGGTTCTCAAAGCTTTGGGTTTCCATCAGAAGTTCACATCACTGGTGCTTCAATGTATTACGACAGTGAATTATACTCTGTTGCCTAATGGAAGTAAAGGATTGAGCTTCACTCCATCTAGGGGACTCAGACAGGGAGATCCTCTATCTCCCTATTTGTTTATTTTGGCCAACGAGGTGCTTTCAAGGTTGATTAATTGGGAGGTGGCTTGGGGAAATATCAACGGAGCAAAAATTTCAAATACAACCCCTAGGATTTCCAAATTGCTTTATGTTGATGACGTACTGGTATTTTGTGGGGCAAAAATGTCAGAATTGAATGTTCTCATGCAATGTCTTAATACTTATTGTACTTGATCGGGGCAGATGATAAGTATTGAGAAATCAGGAGTGTTTGCTTCAGCAGGGGTCCATCCACAATTCTTAAAGCAGATTAAAAATCAGTCGGAGTTGAAAAAAGTTCATCAAGGGGTTAAATATTTGGGGGTTCCTCTATTTCTTTCAAATAACAAGAAGCGGAATTTTTCCTATGTTAAAGATAAGCTGGAATCTAAAGTTAGTAGCTGGAAGTGCAAGAATCTGTCCTGGATGGGTCGTGCAACATTGATAAAATCAGTAGCCCAACCATCCCCTATGTACACAATGTCTGCTTTCCAAGTGCCTAAAGGTATTTGTGATGCAATGGATGGTATGGTTCGAAGATTTTGGTGGAAGCCTCGAAGTGAATCCTAAAAGTATTTTGTTCCCGCTGCTTGGAGTTCCTTGTGCAAACCTCTAGCAGAGGGAGGCCTAGGATTTCGTTGTTTTTATAACCTGAACCAAGCGTTGTTATCAAAACTAACTTGGTGGGTGTTATCAAATCGAGACAGTTTTTGTGTAAAAATTTTGAAGGCAAAATACAAAGTTGGGCGAAACTGGTTATCAGCCAATCCAATAAAAGGGGCTTCATGGTGCTAGAAAAGTTTAGAAGGAGTGAAACATTTGTTAAAAATTGGAGCTTGTAGGCTTGTTGGCTCTGGTCGTGACATCCTTGTTTGGGAAGATCCATGGATCCCAAACTTGCCTAATTTTGTCCCCAAACCGAGGCAAGAGTTGGAATGGATTCCTAGCATGACAGTTCCTTAATTGTTGAATCTAAGCAGATCAGGTTGAGATTTTAATACTCTTAACCTCTGGTTTGATAATACCACTATCTCGGCAATCAATAATATTTCTTATAAACAAGGATTAAATGAAGATAGGTGGATATGGACAAAGACTAATAATGGAGAGCTATCTGTAAAATCCATATACAAGGAATCTTTTGAAGATGAAGATCATACTGAGTCCAGGCTAGTTTTAAAAAGAATTTGGAAGTCAAAGTTGCATGATAGATTAAAAATGCACTTATGGCGGATTGCGTCTGGTATCCTTCCAACCAAGGATAAATGCCTCAGGTTTAACTACAACCAAGATAATTGTTGTTATTTGTGTGAAGTTGAAGTTGAAACCCCAATTCATTTATTTTGGCATTGTCAAGTGGCTAGAGCATTATGGTTTGAAAGTAGTTGGGGTTTCCACACTGATAGAATGCAGATTCAAAGTATGGAGGATCTTATTGAAACACTTCTATCCCCACCAAAGGAGTTGGAGTTAAATGAAGAGAGCAAGGAAGCCTTATTATTATCAGGTGCTCTAATAATGGATTTTATTTGGAAACAACGAAATAGAGTGGCATTTGACGGAGGCACAGTGAAGATGGAGGATTTACGAAGAGGAGCCAAGAAAATTTTTAAGGAGCATTGGGGTGTTAGAGCCACTCAAGTCATAAGTTGTTCTGCTAAGAGAAGCTCAAATTGGTCCAGGCCTCCCACAGGTATTATAAAAATTAATGTAGATGCAGCAATTCATTCCTCCTTTTTTGTTATTGCAGCGGTAGCTAGAGACTGGAGAGGGGAGGTGGTATTTGCTATTTCAAAGAAGGCAAACACCACAGTCCCTGTTCAGGCTGAGGCAGAAGCCTTCTTGTGGGCATTACAACTGGCTATGGATCACCAGTATGGGGAGGTGATAATTGAAGGAGATTCCAAATGTTGTGTGGATGCATTTTCAAATAAGAATGATAATGTCTCATGGAGAATTCTAAATGTAGCTCATAAAGTCTGGCAACTTTCAGAGTCAATTCATAGAGGTGTTTTCAATTGGGTTAGTAGAGAGGCAAATAGTGGCCCCCATGAATTGGCAAACTGGGCTGCTAAGCACTGCCCTCTGGGTGTTTGGGATTTCCAGTCTGGCCCTCAATATTTTGTATCTAATTTTTTGAAAAAGCATCACCCTAGTGGTTATGGGGAGTTTTGTTTGATGTAATTAGTTTTTCTTGGCTTTAATAAAATTTTCTCATGATTATCAAAAAAAAAAAAATTGTATCTTGTAAGGCAGTTTCCTTCTAAGTTCTAATTGATCTCCCGTATGTGTCGAAAATTTCGTGGCATCTCCAAAGGTTGTTACTTGTTTGAACCACCTCACACTTCCTTTGCCATTGAGTATGAACAGTAAATAGGGGCTCCATTTATGACGTGCATAAATTTTTATTGTACTTGTCAAATTAGCCACTGGAATAGTGAAAGTATGTGGCATATTTTGTAAGGCATATGCTATTTCCGTTATTGTCCACCATTATGAAGAAGAGATTGAATCAAAATACTGCCCCACCTTGATTATACTCTTTTAGGACAGTTTATTTTTGTTGTCTTATTCGAGTTAAAGAATAAACCGGATAAGAGCACAAGTGTACATAAAAATAGGTCAAATTTTAAAAAGCTAAGTAGTCTAAATAAGGTGGAAATAAACCGGAAAATTATTTAGTAGTTTCGCACTACAAATAAATGCGTAATTCCCCTATCACAAAGTGATGAATCCTATCATGAATTTAATTAGTAAGACCCACCATTCATGTGTTGGGACCCATCATTCATGTAAGAGGGAGATTATACATTTATTTGTAGTAATAGATTACTGAATAATTCCGTTCCCACCAAGGCGCCAACACGATATACTAATTAGCATTTTCCGTGCTTTAATGAGGTTTATTTACTTTAGGTTAAATTATAATTTAAACTCCTAAAATTTAATCAAACGTGTTCTTAAAGTTTTAATTTAATCAATTTGATCACTCATGATTGCAAAAGTGGTTAATCAATTTGATCTCTCATGCTTTAACCAATATATATATATATATATATATATATATATATATATTATATATATATATATAATATATATAACCTTGTAATACCTTTCACAACTTTCTTATATTGTTTTTGCTTGTTTGTTTTTATTTTTATTTTTTTTCTTATAACTATGGAAAGAACACGACTGTCACGACACAAATCCATAATACGATCCATAGAGATACAAAGGTATGAATGTGACTAGTTGATCCTAATAATGATGGTTATCGTTGTAGTTGCTCTGTTGCTATCACTTCCTGTAGTCGTACTAAGTGTTCTATACCTTGAGATTTATAAGTTAATCTCATATCAGTAGGTTGGCAAAGTAAAAGATAAAGAAAAAGAAGAAAAAATTTTATACTCAAGTTTAGTGGTTCGTGTTAATATCGAGCATAGGCTTGATGTTAGCATGCCGGTCCGACTCCGAATCGTATTACGGATTTGGGTCGTGACAACGTGGTGAATTTGGATCCAAGTTTTGTGTATGTGAGAGACTGAACAAAATGTCCGAGTCACAAGACTATTGACCTGTCAATCCTCATTCCTTAACTTGAAGGAAAATATTATAAATTTTACAAGTTTTTAACAATTTGGTAATAAATTGACATGATTATTAAGATATTATGCATACACATCACGTGATCCTACTCTTTCTTGTTAATCTCTTGTTAAATTTGAGGCATTGTATGTGCTAATAGGGCATTCTTGATATATTTTTAGTAATTAATGAGAAAGAGAGGACTAGATAAAGATATAAACTTCAAAGCCGCTAAAAAAGGTGTACTCTTATCATTCTTGAAACTATGCACGTCACTAAAATCCTACTCTCTTTAGTCACTTTTTGAATTTGAGGCATGTAATGTGCAATTACTATGTCTATCAAGTCATTCTTGACACTAACACACATAATCATATTGTCTATTATTATGGGTCCATCCCTATGTAGCACCATTTTTAATGTTCGCACAAATTACATTTTTATAATACCAACAACACTAGCTAGGGAATAGGGATGTAAAGTTGTAAACCTTACCGTACACGCATCTAAGATGAATTGGACACCATGTCAAATTTGCATTTTGCAGGAACGATTCGCATTTTCCAAACAGTAATTATTTTGAATTAGATTGATGTGTTCATCCAAAAAATGATTAAAAATATGTCAAATAAAAATAAGGGGATTTTGACGTTACGTTAACAAGATTCAAAGAGAGCACAGTTGTACAAGCAATCCACCACGCGACCACAACTAATGTTTAGGAGCCGCATTTATCCATCGACATAGCAGAAGAAACCAATACTGAATTGCCCTATCATCCACCTAACGTTCAATTCATGAAAATGACTGTTTGCTTGTCCAACTAACATTCAACAGACGTGTACGAAATGTGTTGATTTTACAAGGTAATTTGTCTTCTTCGATTGGGCAAAGGCTCTTCTAAAATGGCTTCTCCTTCTACACATTGAGGAGTCTTATACTATGAATAATACCTCAATATAACTTTTTAATTATATATTGAGGTATCATACTATGAATAATATAATAATATCTCAATATAATTATTGTTTTCGATCCTAACATTTGTATGAAATTCATTTTTCGTGCTTGAACTTTGAAAAATTCGTTTTTCATCCTTGAACTTTGAGAAAGTTCGTTTTTATATATGAACTAAGTTTCTGTCATTTGACATGCTTAGTATTGAGTTTCTACCACCATTTGGTATGCTTAGTGTTTAACATGAGGCGAAATCTTTTATTTTATTTTATTTTATATTTTCTTAATTTCTTCTTTCAATGTTTATCTATATCTATATCTATCTATATTGTATATTGTATATTTATATAAATAAAAAAAGCATAGCTTTATTTTATTTTTTAAATTACATTATCATTTTACTTAATAGACACCAATTAAAATAAAGACTTTTGATTTTCAACTCTTTCTCTATCTCAACATTAAACGAACGTACGTCAAAGTTTTTAATGTGCTAAATCAGTAGTTTTTATTTTATTTTTTAAATTACATTATCAGTTTACTTAATAGACACCAATTAAAATAAGAACTTTTTAATAGATACCAATTAAAATTAGGACTCTTAGTTTTCAACTCTCTCTCTATTAGTAGTTTTTATTTTATTTTTTAAATTACATTATCAGTTTAGTCAATAAACTTCAATTAAAATAAGGACTTTTCAACTTTCTCTCTCTCTCTCTCTCTCAACATTAAACGTAGGCTAAATTAATGATTTGTTTTAATTTTAGTTAACTCCTCCCCCACCCCCCACAGTCCACACATTCCTCCCACATGTTTTCTTTATTTCTAAAAAAAAAAATCATTAAGTTTATTCTTTGCCTATGTCTTTCAACTCTTTCTCTATCCATCAAACCCTAACTTTTTGGAGTTCATATAATTCAATTGCTACCCCATATAATTCAAAGTTTACATATTGATTCTTTTTTATGCTCGACTTTTGATTGCTCTCGCTATCTTTTCACCTGTCACATTAATTGAACTGATAGAATCCTAATTAAGGTGAGTTTATTTTTCGATTTTCTTCATTTTTTTTTTTTTCCAGTGAATTAGTAATTGTTTGTTTATGGCTAATCTGCTTCTGGTGGGCGGGACTTTTTGTGATTTTTTTTAAATTTATGGGTTTGGGTTTAGAATTAAGTGACACTCTTCTTTTCTAAAGGAACAAAAACTTAGGTATCAATGAAGAACTCAACGTCGGCAAGTTCGTGTGCGTGGGAGCATCCCATAACTCATAATAAGAAACTTCTTCCTGTATATTTCATATAAACTCTCTCAATAATACTAATCGGAGTGCTTTCCAAAGATGTCTTGAAATGTGTGTTGCAATCAATTGTGTAGGAACACTGTTTTAGGAACAGAAGAAGAATAATAACATCCACACAGTTTTTTCAAATATGGCGCCACGTTATTTTTTAACTAATTTTATTTTATTTGACTGTTGGGTTTGTGTAGGATAGTTTTGAAATTCATCTAGTTTTTGTTTTTCCAATGCTATAAATTAATTTTTTTTGTGACTAAAAATTTAAATAAATAAAAATATCGTGCATTGCATGCGGTACATGCTAGTAATATATAAAAGCAGAAGATGTGAGTGTTAAAACCCTAGAGCGTTTTACATTATGACAAGTGGCATATCTATCTATCGTTTATATTTCTCAAGTGATACATTGCTTACTATTAAAAGACATCTTAATAAAATATCATAGTAAAAAGCTTTTAAATAAAAAAAGATAATAACAAAATCTTTAAAAGAAGTCTCCTACTACTAAAAGACATCTTAATAAAATATCATAAATAAAAAAACTTAAAATAAGTCTCCTACTACTTAAAAATATCTTAATAAAATTTCATAATAAAAACTTTGAATTGGTCTCCAACACAAAGTTATGATGGAAGTAGAAAACCTTCAATAATAAACATAAGGGTAAACTATACTATTGGTCCCTAACGTTTACCCAAGTTGCGCGTTTGGTCCCTAACGTTTAAAATAGGCAGAAATGGTCCCTAACGTTTCAAAACGATGCACTATTGGTCCTTCCGTTAGTCTCTGTTAACTTAGTGTATACATGGCTAACAGAATTATGACGTGGACAATTTTTAATTGACATGTACTTTTTTTTTTAATGACAACTAGGATATGACATGGCATATCCATTTAAAAATAATCTAACCCAAAAAAAATTAATCCAATCCAAATAAAAAAAGCCCACCCAAATTAAAATTAACCCACCCCACCCAAATCAAATTAACCCTAAAATTAGTTTCCATGTTACAAGAGCATAAGAGAGCTCATGAATGGAACATTCATAAACCTGTGCCTAGGATTGTGGGTTTTGAATCAAGGGCTGTAAATTCTCCTATTAATGTGCTTGATGGAAACCGATGTTCTACTATGGCTAGTGTCAACAATAATCCAAGCGATTCCATGGGGCCAGTGGTCAGGAAGAGGTTATTGTCACCTCTGAATGGAATGCTTCTACCTGATCAATTCAATGGCGATTCTTTAGACATTGGCAATGGTGTTTATCAAAGTAATTTCAGGAGTGGTTATGATCCTTACAATAGATTTTTCTTCAATTAACCATGCCATTAATTTTATTGCAAATACTCAACATATTAGAGAGAGAGAGAGAGAGAGAGAGAGAGAGAGAGAGAGAGAGAGAGAGAGAGAGAGAGAGAGAGAGAGAGAGAGAGAGAGGAAGCAGAGGCAAGAGGCTGAGAAGGGACATAACGTTAAAATCTAATTTTAGGGTTAATTTGATTTGGGTGGGGTGGGTTAATTTTAATTTGGGTGGGTTTTTTTTTATTATTTGGATTGGGTTAATTTTGTTTTTTGGTTGGGTTATTTTTAAATGAGTATGCCATATTATATCTTAGTTGTCATAAAAAAAAATTACATGTCAATTAAAAATTATCCACGTCATAATTCCATTAGCCACATATACACCAAGTTAACGGAGACTAACGGAAGGACCAATGGTGCATCGTTTTGAAACGTTAGGGACTATTTCTACCCATTTTAAACGTTAGGGACCAAAAGCGCAACTTGGGTAAACGTTAGGGACCAATAGTGTAGTTTACCCTAAACATAATTAAAAATGACATGACATTACAAAATTAAAAACCATTATGATAGATTTTTTTTTTTTTTTAAATGTTTACGACTCTTTTTTAAAAATTTTGGTATATAAAAATAAATAAAATTCAACATGTGTCAAACACCAATTCTTTTTTTTTATTAAGAAGTCGTAATAAACATCTTTAAAAAAATAAAAATCTATCATACACAATTTTAATAAAAATTAAATCTAATAAAGAGTCTAAAAATCTCTACTACAAAAAGATTTGAACTAAAATATCAACTCTTTTCTCTAAAAGAATTAAATAAATGTCTACATCTTTTAAAAATTAAAAATTTTCTTCAAAACAATTGCTATCTTTTTTAAGAAATAAAAAAAAAAAAAAAAAAAAAAAATCTTAACACAAAATTTTCTTATAAAAAATAATGTAAAAATTCTTTTTTTAAAACTATTTTTTTTAAAGAGTCAAACATCTTAGAACAAAAATAAAACATCAATCTTCTCATACACATTTTATAAATAAAAAAAAATTAATATTAAAAACAAATCTCTTTACTACAAAAGACATTCTTTAAAAATGTATTCTTCTAAAGACAAAAAAACACATTATGCCAAAATTCAAAAAAGTATTCGAGTCATAAAAATCTTAAAAGTAGAGTAATTTTAAAATCTTAGGTAATTTGGTATAAGTTTTGTTCTTCTACTTCTACTTCTTTTTCTTTTTATTTATTTATTTTTTATCTGATTTATTTATTTATTTATTTATTTTTTTGTGTTTTTATACGTTTATATGACTACAAAAGGATTTTCCATAACAAACAATTTTGCTTCTATAGTTCTACTTCCATAGTCTCTTGCATAATATGTTTACACAATTTGCTCTAACAACTTTTTTATGAGATGTACTCCAATAATGTTAGATTCAGCATCCTTCCAATTGAATTAAGATTAGACACATAAATTATGTGGTAGTAACTGATGCTCCTTTTTTTTTTTTTTTTTTTTAGCTTCTGTATCCATATGATTTAACTATTGTCGTGTTTTTCAAATAAGTTATAAAATGTGATGTTATGAAAACAGCATGGTGCATATTGGAGTAAGGCAATATTTTATTTTTTGCTTGACTCTAACTTATTTTTTGTTTTATCAATTAAAGAGAACCATTTTTTCTCAATTATTATCCAATATCTAATTCCTTTTTTACTTTTCTGTTGTTGGTGCAATTCCATCTATTTTTTATTAAACATATTTTCCATAAAATATTTCTAAATATATATTTTGATATATACATTATGTGTTTATATAGAGTTTTTTCCATGCATTGCTCGGGTTATACGCTTGTTATTTAAGTGGGTGACTTTAAGTCGTGTGTCATGTAAATTGAAGGTTTGAAGATAAATAGAGGTGGTTAAGGGAAGTTAAGAAATAACTCCAAATGACAACCTAGTAATAGGACAAGTAGTAATACCGAAGGAAATGTAAGTTACGAGTTTGACAGCTCAAGACATCGGATCCCTTTGGGACAACCCGTAGAGCCATTAGGCTTGGTAATTTCCTGGTAAATGTGGGATAGGGGAACTGCACATGCCCACAGAGTTAGTTGAGGCGAAACTTAATATACACATGTTAAAAAACAAAAAAAAAAAAAAAAAAAAAAAAAAAAAAAAAAAAAAAAAAGAATGAGTTAAGAAACCATTCATTTGAATTGTGGAATAGTTATTAGCCGGAAATAACAACATATTTACCTATAAAAGGAGGGTTACTCATGCACTTAATTGCAAGTATGAGCGATGTAAATTAATTCCTTGATGTTTGTATCACATTCTTCAATTAATGCAAGTAAATTTTTTAAATAAATGAGTTGATTCTATTTGCATTAGTTTCTATATCCTTATTGTGTTTTTATTTAATATCTCATTGCTTAAAAAGTTCTATTAATTGATTTTTATGGGTAAAACATAATCAAGCCGTTATTCTTTACATGTAAATATTACATATCAGTAACCTCGTGTTTCATAGAGGAGGGTTCCATATGTATTTCAACAAATACATGCCACTACGCACTTCGTGATGCTAGGGGCTTACCAATGGCCTCTCTTGTCCAACGCATCAGATATCCTCAATCGGTAGAGGCTGTTGAAGCCTTGCCGGCAAAATGTGCAGTTCAATTTACTTTGGAGATTGGAATCTGTGAAGGAGAATTCGAGGATGATTCTGAGACGATTGTGAAAGCGCTCTCGAATGACAGTCATAACACCGCAGCATTTGATCTCATCCTTGACGACGTGAAAACTTTGTCCTCAAACCTTACGAAGGACGTCCAGTTTAAACATGTTAAGCGTTTAGCTCGTTATGTACAAACACTGTTAGTACTGAATTTGAAGTTTGAATGGAGTCTGTTATTTCCACACTAGAACATTTTGTTGGGAATAAAACCTTATTCCTAAATCCTGTGGGATGCGAAAATAAATAACAAGCACAATCACACACAAGAACACAAAGATTTACGTGGAAAAACTCTTTCTACTTGAAGGGAAAAAAACCACGGGACAAACTCCGAATAAATCCACTATTATAAAACGCAATTACAATAGTTCTTCTCAAGTTTTATACCTAACTTGAGGTCCTCACCAAATACAATAATAATCTCTCTAGGAATTAACACTCAACAAATTCTCTAGAGAAAACCCCAAATCTCTTTCGCAATTCTCAATTGCGGTTTGCTCTCTCAATATTGCGGCACTAGCTTCCTCACAATTGTTTCTCTCAATTGCAGCACTCTCCAAATATATCTGTGATACTTCTCTGCATTAATACAAGCATCACAAATTCTCCTTGATTTGTGCGCTAACCCATAAACCTCAGAGAATACCCAAACCTTTCGCTTCTCCCCGCAGGGAGGAATCCTAGGCCAAAGCCTTCTTCAACTTGCACTCTTCACGTGGTGCTCTTTCTTCTCTTTATAGGGGATGAACCCTTGGGCCAAAGCCTCCTTCAAGTTGCACTCTTCTCATGGTACTCTTTTCCCTCCTCTCCATATAAGGGAGAACCCCTAGGGCCTCAAGCCTCATTGTAGCTGCACTCTCTCTATATAGGGGAGAGCCCCCTAAGGCTCCAAAGCCCTCCTTCAAGTTGCACTCTTCTCATGGTGCTCTTTCTTCTTCTCTCCCTATAGGGGAGAACCCCCTAGGGTTCCAAGCCATTGAATTCTTTGCAACTCTGTCTATTTGTAAGACTTCAATTGTATTCCTTGATGGGCAAGGAATACATTAATTCTTTAATTAGAAATAGACTTTCCTTGCACACCAAGGAATAGTCTTTCCTTCCACACCAAGGACTCACCTTTTCTTCCACATCAAGGAAACCAAAAAATCACATAATTAGTTTTCCTTCTTTATTAAGGAAACTCAATTAGTTTTCTTAATTAACATAGGAATTTGAGGCACTTTCCTAATACATTTGTTATCGATTGATTTTCTTTCATAAATGAAATCAGCTTATCTTTTTCTAATTAAAAAAAAAAAAAAAAAAAAAAAAAATTATCATTATGCACTTGCCTTTCCTGTTTGGACCATTTTAGGTTGAAGCCAAGTAGCCAACATCTTGTACTTGTCATGCTTAGAGAGCACGATGTTGATTTAAAGTAAAAGGGCGCTGGATTTTAATGAAAAGTAATGGAAGCACAATCCAACTCAACCAATATGGTGTTTTCATCTCTTGGCCATGGTTTACAAATCTTTGACTCTTTGTCAGTCCACTAACATCCATGATTAGCCTAAGACTCTATTTTGTAAGGTTGTTATGTGGTAATCACGTTTCTTTAGATTAGAGTGCATTGTGCATATAATTGCTACTACAGGCTCCAAACGCAATATCGACACTAAGTCACTAACAAGAATGCCAGAGGAGAGATGTCCATAAATTGAACAACCCAAGGAAATCTTAGCAATGCAGGACATTTGATATTTTCAACCGTGATCATGGTCACAGGGTAATTTGAAATGTTTAAACAAAACCCCAAATCATCAAGAAAACCTTACTTTCACTGCCATTTACCAAGCCACAAAACCTATCACTCATGGTTTTAAAAACCACACCGGTCAAAGAATCGAAAAAGGAGAGTGATTCTCGATTTTATGGTCAAACCGATGATGTCATAAATAATTTTAAAATTATATAAATAAATAAAACAATGAAATAATTACATAAAAAAAAAAATTGTAACTAGTTTTCTGAGACCTACATACTAGTATGAACAAATCAAAGAGAGAAAATCAGGGGAAAATGAAAAACAACCAACAAATAATGCTAAACCTGAAGCAAAATAGGGATATGAAATCGAATTGTCCAGCACTTTGTTATCTCTCTGGCTTTAAGAAAATCCTTATTTTTCTTGTTTGCTTCAACACACACCAACAAGAAAAAAGAACCAACAACATAAGCTTTCAACAGGAATAATAACTATATTCACAACAAGTTTTCAGTTTTTGAAGAAAAAAAAGAAATGCTTGCATCATTTGCTTCTAGCAATGCTTCATGATCTCTCATTTTCTTCACTTTCCTTTTCACTAACAGACCAAATAATTTGATTTGTGCACATCTGAGATTCCGTATTTTGAGAGTGAGAGAGAGAGAGCATACTAGAAGGTCGAGGATGGGTCGCCCTGGCTTGTGGCTGGGTGGGTGAGAGAGATTGAGGATAGGTCACTGTGGCCTGTGGCTGGGTGGGTGAGAAAGATCGGGGAAGGGGGCGTCGTGGGCTATTACTGGGTGGGTGAGAGAGATTGAGGACGTAGGTGTCGTGGCTCGTGGCTAGGTGGGTGAGAGAGATCGACGGTGGGGTCATCGACGCCGTGGATAGGTGAAAGATTGAGAGTGAGCTAAGGACGATGGGGTCGCCAACACCGTGACTGGGTGAGAGATTGAGAGTGAGCTGAGGACGATGGGGTCGCCGACGCCATGGTTGGGTGAAAGATTGAGAGTGACCTGAGATCGGAGTGAGCTGAGCTTGAGAGTGAGAGAGAGGGTTAGAGAGATCGAGAGTGAGAGAGAGAGTTAGGGTTGATAATTTGGTATTTTGTTCAATTTCAATACAAAACGATTTCGTTTTAGGGATTTTCATCAACTGGTTCAACCGCGTTGGTCCGATCTTTTGACGGTTGAACGGACGATTCATGGTTTACTTGATTTTTTCATTTTTTCTTTCGGTTTTGAAGGAGAATCAGACCGAATTAGGTACCGGTCCCTGGTTGAATCGGTCGGACCGATCAATCTGTTCTGTTCCGGGTTTTAAAACCATGTTGTCACTGCTCTGATAGACTTTAATAGTATCAAGACTTTTTGCACCTTAGTAATAATTCTCTTTCTTTAAATTAAAGTGTGAAGGTGTGAAACTCAATCCATTAGAATTGCAAGACTGATTAGATAATCACATTATTTTGATTTATTTTTTATGGTCATATGTGACGGGTTTGTTAGGGGTTACAAACTTAAAAAACCTCAATTCTGTTTTTCATCTGTTTCCATTGATCAAATTTTTAGATTAGGATTTTCTAGAGTTTTTAAAGTAACTTCATCATAAATTTTTTTAAATCATTTTCATTCATTAAGAAATTAATTGATTGAAATTTGTCACGCCATCAAAAATTTAAATAGATATCAAAACAAAATCTAAACCACTCATTTCAAAATGAAATGATATGATTTCTAGAATTCAAGAAGAATCCTAATCTTAAATTGTTTTGAGTTTATATTTATTACAAGAAGATGTCTTAATTTTTTTTTTTTTTTTTGTACTAAGATCTTAATTTATTAGTTGATAAGGCCTTTAGCAGCCCTAACAAGCATTTAAAAAAGAACTCTTAGGATGGAAGGTTCATAGATAAGAGGAGGATTGTCCTACTCTAGTATAGTTCATCGATTGGATTAAAGAAGGAGAAGTAGAAGAAGAAAACAACTTAGCTTAAATTAACTCAACTTGTTTAGGAGGATTAGAACTGAGGTCTTAAATAGGATGATGACAAAACAATCAATTGGAGAGGATTTACGTCATTGAAGGGGACTAGAGGACCAGTCATATACTTTGCTTGCTCCAATGCAATGTTGGCTCATTTTTATCCAAAATCCATGTAGGGGCTGCATCGATAATGGAATTCTCCAATGAAATGATACAACGCAAATGCAAAGCAACAGCATGATTAAGATACATCTATTATTTATACTATGATGTAAAACCGAAACTTTTTAACTTTTGGTTGATCTCATCATGTTGCACCACATAAGTTTTTGAAATCTTATAATTTTACACCTCATTATTTTAATATATATTTTCTAATTGAATTTAAATTTTATTCTATTATTAAACCTTCCATTAGAATTTTGATACATCATATTTTCTTTAATATAAGAATATATTATTTCATATATAAAACACAATCATAATTAATGTCTAATACTAAAATATATTCCATATATAAACACAATATAAATATCTTTTAATAATAATAATCATAATTATCAATTTTCTTCAAGATTTTTAGAGTTCATTTTTTTCTTATGTATTTCATTTAATTTTCATCAAGAGACTTTACCAGTTAAACTAACTGGAACTCACAAGTCAACTTTATGAATTATGCCTCTTGGATAAGTTGCCATCGGTCATCTCTTTTATTTATTTATTTTTTTTCCTCATGAGCTTACTAACATAATAAGAACTTGAACTTAAGACTTAATAGTCAATTTCAATTCTATGATAGTTATAGTAAACATGTTGGGTTAGCTAATGAAAACAACATCAAATTAAATTAGTACTATCCTCTCTATGAATAGTATTATCTTCAAGAAATTGAAATAAAATTAAGATTTTAAAAAAGAAGCCCAAGTTTAATTTTGTATTGTTTTTTATTTAATTTGTGGGGTTTTGTGATATGGGATTGTGTGTTTGGGTTTAAAATCAAATTGGGTTTTCAGTTAGTTTTATGTTGTTTATTTTCATTTAAATTCAAGTGCTCTTTTTTGTTCTTTGGAATTATAACAGATTCTAACATTTTTTCAAAATTATTCCACAAAATTAATATTCTCTTTTTAGTTTTTTTTTATTATAGTTTTTTTATCAATATTATGATGTTCACGCAAAATTAAAAAGGTTATATATATAATTCTCGTGCATTGCAATGGTTTGCGACTAGTATAAACTAATAGGTGAAGCTTTAGCTTTCTCCCTAAAGATGCCACATCATATTTTCTATCCCTTTCTCATCACCCATACCTCTAATTAACTAATTCTCTCACTCTTACCTTTTAACATTTACCTCTATTTAATTCTCTCCATTTTCATAGACTTTTCCTCTCTCTCACATCTTCTTCTACCTCACCTCTTAAACTCACTCACCTCTTCATCTCCCTCACCTCCTCATCTCTCTAATTGAATGCACCCCAATCTCCTATTTAAACACATTTGTGTGGTTTCCTAAACTTCATGTCCAATTGCCTTTGTGGGTTTGTTCCTATCATCATGTATTTTTTTTTTTTGTGTAGGTAGTATAGGGTGTTATATATTATGCACGATTGAGTAGGCGTTTGATAATCCCGAGGAATAGCCAAATGCATTCTTAAAAAAAAGTTATTTGCCTCCTATGATTCTCATTTTTGTTCTTGTATTATTGATCTTAGTTCTGTAACTGCTAAAGGCCATTATTGAATATTCAAAAGGCGAAAGAAATCTCATTTCAAAACAAACAGGAAAAAATATGAATAAAACAGACAGATTGGAACAAGCAATTGAAAGAGAGCCACATGCTGAACACATTGAGAACTATTTTATGTTAATACTAAAAAAAAGGTTTTAGTTTATATTTTTTTGGGTGTCTAACTCCTAATGGGATTATTGATTTAATATGTACTTTTTTCTTCTTATGATTAATTGTGTTTTTCTTTTTCTTTTTTGGATTGAATTGGTTCGTATAAACGCCAATAGATAAGGAGCCCATGAATGTTGATGAAGGTTTTGTCCCTTGATTTTATACTAAAAAAAAGTTTTGGTTTATATTTTTTTAGGTGTCTAACTTCTAATGGATTATAGATTCATCAAATATATTAAAGATACAAATAACCTATGGTAGATATCTAAAAATGGGGAAGAATTATTAAAGCGAACTATTGCTTTTATCATATGAAAAAAAATCCGCGCGTCGCGCGGGTCCACGACTAATTCATTATTAATTAGCAGAATTGTATGGAATTTTCACTTTTTCTTGGTTGATGACAATGAATTGCTGTTGGATGTTTGAAAAAACGGAAGGCCTATAGTTTAGGTCAATTATCCACTCTCTTCACTTTATTCTTTCTATACAATTTTTTTAAAGACATAAGAATAGTAAAAGGTCTTGTCTTTATAAAATCATAGTACTTAAAAAATCAACATTAATTGTAGACTTAAGAAAATCACATGTTTTTTTTAAACAACGCGGGACATAACTATTGAAACAACTTTTATTATAATTGTGCAAAATGGTAAATTATGTGTGGTTAACAATCAATATGATCAAGGATTACCATTGATCCTATTTTCATTTTCCACAAAAAAACGGAAGGCCTATAGTTTATGTCAATTATCCACTCTATTCACTTTATTCTTCCTATACAATTTTTTTAAAGACACAAGAATAGTAAAAAGTCTTGTCTTAATAAAATCAGAGTACTTAAAAAATCAACATTAATTGTAGACTTAAGAAAATCACATGTTTTTTTTAAACAACGCGGGACATAACTATTGAAACAAATTTTATTATAATTGTTCGAAATGTTAAATTATGTGTGGTTAACAATCAATATCATCGAGGATTACCATTGATCTTATTTTCAATTTCCACAAACTAACACAAAACACGTAAGCCAAATGTGCCAAAAGTTGTATATAAAGTTTATTTAGAGGAAGTTTTTTTTTTTTTTTTTTAGTAGAGGATTTTTTTTCTAGACAATATATATATATATATATATATATATATATATATATTATTGATGTGACTGTTCAACTATATCACATATCATATAAATCTATAAGTCTTTTGTAATAAAATTAAAACCATAAAATTCATCAACAATACTTGAGGTTTCATAAAATTATACTCTCACAAATTATTTAAGAGATAATACTCTTCTCTTTTAGGTTTGTTAAAAGAGATAGGTCACGGTGACCACACCAACGAGTCCCATTTTTTGTTTATTTAAAAGAAAAATGTTTACTACAGTTAAATTCAAACATTCTTACTCAATGGGTTTCTTAATGGTATTTCCTTCTTCTTTTTTTAATAAAAAAAATCAAGTTTGTAATTTGTTCATAATTTGGATATGATTTTATATATATATATATATATATATAATATATATATATATATATATATATATATATATATATATATATATATTTGATAGAAATCTTAATCTAAACTCACACACATGAACCCACATCCTCATAGAGAGGTGAAACTCTTTGGGAAGAGGAATTACCACTGAGTCAAATGCTAAAGTGACGGATATGATTTTTTTTAATAGAATATTTGGTTATAATTTAATTGTTGTATAAAACAAGGGTTAATTACACTTTAACCACTTGATAAATTTTTATTTTATTGCTAGTTTTTCCACTAGAATGATAGCAGAACCATTGAATGGAGGCCAAGTTCCAATCTTCCTCCTCAGCTTGAACTTCCCAGCAATCACATGCTCCATTATCAAATCCCCTCTAATACATTGAGGTGGATAAGATTGTGTAACTAAACCAGCCACGAGTGGGTAAAGTAACAATTTTCAAACTATAAATAGGTAATATTAAAATGGGTCAAATCACAAGGTAAAGTGTAACTTTTTTCTTTTTGGATGAAGAAAAAAAAAAAAAAAAATGTAACTAACCTTTTAAACAAACATGAATAAATGTATGATTTTGTCCAAATTAGGAGAGTGTCATTTGCAAATAACTAAAACAAGTTTGATGTAATTTCTCCAATTTAATATGAGATGTAGCATTTTTCCAACAAAGATATCACCATAAATACATCACATTTTCCCTTCCCTTAAAACATCCTTAATCTACACACACTCCTCTTCTCACCTGTCACCAACATGGACCAAGGCACCACACCTCTCCTCTCAACCCCATGGCGTCACCGTCTCCGCCTAAAAACCACACTCTCCTCGGAGCTCTCAGGCGCCGTGGGTGACCTCGGCACCTACATCCCCATCGTCCTAACCCTCACCCTCGTCTCCCACCTCGACCTCGGCACCACCCTCATCTTCACCTCCCTCTACAACATCGCCACCGGCCTCCTCTTCGACATCCCTATGCCCGTCCAGCCCATGAAGTCCATCGCCGCTGTAGCCGTCGCAGAGTCTTCTTCCGGCCACCTCACCGTCCCCCAGATCGCCGCTGCCGGTCTCTCCACTTCCATCGTCCTCCTCTTCCTCGGCTCCACTGGCCTCATGTCTTTCCTCTACCGTTTCCTTCCTCTCCCTGTTGTCCGTGGCGTCCAGCTCTCTCAGGGCCTTTCCTTCGCTTTCACTGCCATCAAATACATTCGTTATAACCAAGACTTGGTCACTTCCAAGTCCGGAACTCCTCGCTCTTGGCTTGGCTTCGATGGCCTTGTTGTTGCTCTTGTTGCTCTCTTATTTCTCGTCTTAACAACTGGGGCTGGTGATCATCATGATGTTGATGTTGATGATGATAACGATGATTCTGAACAACAACAACAAGACGTGTGTTCTCGACCACCTCGACGTGTGAGTACGAGGTTAAAGGTTCTGTCTTCGATTCCTTCGGCTCTAATTGTGTTCTTGGTCGGGATTTTTCTGTGTTTTCTTCGTGACCCTTCGGTTTTCAAGGGTCTAAAGTTTGGTCCTTCGAAGATAAGTGTGCTGAAAATCACGTGGGAGGATTGGAAGATTGGTTTTGTTCGAGCTGCTATACCACAGATCCCATTATCTATATTGAATTCCGTGATTGCGGTGTGTAAGTTATCTGGGGACTTGTTCCCAGACCGTGAGGCCTCGGCTATGAAGGTTTCGGTGAGTGTTGGGATTATGAACTTTGTTGGGTGTTGGTTTGGGGCAATGCCGGTTTGCCATGGCGCTGGTGGGCTTGCAGGGCAGTACAGGTTTGGGGGTAGGAGTGGTTTGTCTGTGGTATTTTTGGGGATAGGTAAATTGGTTATTGGATTGGTGTTTGGGAATTCGTTTGGGACTATTTTGGGTCAGTTTCCAATTGGAATTCTTGGGGTTCTTTTGCTTTTTGCTGGGATTGAATTGGCAATGGCTTGTAGGGATATGAACACAAAGCAAGAGTCCTTTGTGATGTTGGTCTGTGCTGCGGTTTCTTTGACAGGATCCAGTGCTGCTTTGGGGTTTGGGTGTGGGATTTTGCTCTTCTTGCTTCTAAAATTAAGGCAATTGGAGTGTCGTGGTTTTGGTTTTTTTAGTAGATCCAACAAGTCTAAATCTTCCATTGATGGTGAAACTAGTGGGATTATTCCTTAGGATTTGTGTTGGAAGACACATGAAAATAGCTGCTTTGTTGCAATTTCTGGTTGAAGGGCAATATATTTTTTTTTTGATAATAAATAAAATATGTTAAATAGTCTGGTGACGTTTATCGCAATTAGAAATTTCATTCTTGGTTTGATATTGGAAACTATTGTGAGAATTTTTATTCAGTTCCCAACTGGAATTCATGGGTTGGGGATACTTTTTCATTTTGCAGACCTTTGGAGAAACATGAATTCAATGGAAGTCTTTAAGCAATTAACACGGGGTCTAGTGTTGCTATTTGCTTTGCGTTTGACATCTCTCTTTTTTTGCCCCCTCCTTTACTGAAGAGTCTAGAGAAATGCGAGAATTCGACATATGATGAAAGTAGACCCATCCCTTGGAGCAGCGTTTGGTCAAGTTTATTGTGTTAAGGGGGGGCCAATATATTGTAGTGTCTGTTAGGATCTTGAGTCTTGACCTCGACAAAGACTTCAGAGGTCCTACTAAAAGCTTATGGTTGTGGTGGTCCCTAACAAAAACATGTAAAGATTTTTTTTTTTTTTTTTTTTTTTTTTTTGTCCTTTTGGAAGTTTTTTGTTTTTAAGAAAAAGAATAAATTAAATAAAAGTATAACTGTATATAAAAGAAATAGTGCTTTAAAATGTTATAGGGTAAATTATATTGGGCGCTGCTGCTTTCACACCATGGTGTGAAACAGTGTTTTCACACCATGGATGTGGCAGCAAATTACTGGGCCACGGCAGCAAGCAGTGCTGCGGGTCCCATAGGTGCAAAGTCAGCTATCTTAATGAAGAATGCACTATCTTTGTTGCCAAACACATTAAAAATTTGGCTTAAAAATGGGGCATGGCAAAGCACGTGAGAGAGGCCCACAGCAACTGCCCTTTTTTTTTCCCGCCTGTCTTCTTCTTCTTCAGCATGACTCTGACTCCTGAACTGAAACACACGTCCATAGCAAGCAGCAAGTAAAAAAAAAAAAAGACAACTTAGCCGAGAAGATCAAGCCAGTTCTAAGGTTGGATTTTTGAAGTTTTGGTGCTTATTATTTCTTGCCAATAATAATGAAACAGTAATCTTAAACATAGAAACCTTTTTTCTGTAAAACAGTGTTGCTGCCATTGTAGCTTGAGCTTGAGCTTGAGCTTGAAACAAAGTCACCATTTGGAGCAGAGACAGAGACCAACATTTGAGATTTGGAGCAGCATTTAACGTGAGTTTTGGAGTTTTGGAGGTCCATTGCACTGGTGCATTGACTGCACTGTTCACGTGGTATGTTTTTTTTTTTTTGCTCTTTTTCTTTTTTGTTAGTTGTGTATATTATTTAAGTTTATTTTTAGTGATAATCTGTACATATTTTGTTGTGTAATAAAAAATGAAAAAAAACAAAAAAAAATTATGCTTGTTTTAGGTGTAGCAAAATATTCATGATTATTGTATTATGGCTATAGATGTTTAATGGGTTTTTTCATGTTATTTTTTAATGATAATTTTAGTGAGTGTGTGTTGGTGTGTTTGAATGTTTTTTGTTATTGATACTAGTCACAATGTAATACTTTAGGTTTAGGTTGTATATCATTATTGGTACATGATAAATTATTTGGTAGAATTTACACTACATGTTATAATTAACTTTGGTATTTGGCTTATAGGTTGTTGCAGTCATGAGTACACAAGAGATGGATGGTGTTAGATCCTTTGGTGCGAGTAATAGTTTTGTGGAGGATTTACCACAGCCTGTTGAGGGAAACATGCAGGAGGATACACCTGAGAGTGTGAGGAATTCAGTGATTGAACCAAGGGTTGGAATGGAGTTTGATTCACTTCAACAAGTCATTGAATTTTATAAGCATTATGCTTATTCGAAAGGATTTGCAACAATGACAAGGAATTCAAGAAAAAAGAAGGGCTTTAGTGAGACTTCTTATGTAAACTTGAAGTGTAACCGAGAGGGAAAATACAGTAGTTCGATTGATGATCCTTCCAAGAAGAGGTCGACGATAAAAAATGCGTGTGAAGCTGGGATCAAAGCTTCGATGGATATTACGGATAAAAAATGGAGGATATTGAGTTTTATTGAGGATCATAACCATGAGTTGAGTCCTAGTAAATCTAGGCATTTTGCTGCTTTTCGGCATATAAGCACGGATACAAGAAGGAGACTCTTGATTAATGACAATGCTGGTGTTAGGATAAATAGTAGTATTAAGGCTTCCGTCGTTGAAGCAGGGGGTTATGAAAATATGACGTATAATCAAAGAGATGTTCGCAACTTTCTTGAAAAGGAACGTCGTTTAAAGTGTAAGGAGGGTGACGGACAAGCCTTGCACGATTACTTCGTTAGAATGCAAGCTAAAAATTCTAACTTCTACCATGCATTGGATTTGGATGATGAGTTACGTGTGCGAAATGTATTTTGGGTTGATGCGAGGAGTAGGGCAGCATACGAATCGTTTAATGATGTGATCACGTTCGACACCACATATCTAACAAACAAGTATGATATGCCATTCGCCCCTTTTATTGGAATTAATCATCATGGTGAATCTATTATACTTGGTTGTGGGTTATTGTCAAGTGAAGACACGGATTCGTTTGTGTGGGTATTTAGGCAATGGTTGCAAAGTATGTGTGACATTGCTCCAAAAGCCATTATCACAGACCAATGCCAAGCAATGCGGCGGGCCATTGAAATAGTTTTTCCGGAAACTGTTCATCGTTGGTGTATTTGGCATATTACGATGAAGTTGCCAGTGAAGCTTGCTGGATTGGAAGCTTATCAAGATATAAAGCATTATTTGCTTAAAGCCGTGCATGATTCAATGACAGTGGAAGAGTTTGAAGAAAAATGGAATCATACCATCACTTTACATCATCTTGAGGAGAATGAGTGGTTGGCCAAGTTATATGAGGAACGGGAGCGATGGGTTCCCGCATTTCTCAATTCCAATTTCTTTGCGGGAATGTCGTCAACCCAACGTTCGGAATCAATGAATGCCTTTTTTGATGGTTATGTACATAGCTCTACAACTTTGAAAGTATTTGTGGAGCAATTCGAGAAAGCAATGCGGAATAAGGTTGAAAAAGAGATTTTATCAGATTTTGAGTGTTTCAAAGGCAAGCTGGAGTGTTCATCATCATCTCCTATGGAGAAACAGTTCCAAGAAGCTTACACCCATGAGATTTTTAAGCGGGTGCGACTAGAATTTGCTGGGAGACAAGGTTGTATAGTAAATGAGCTTGTTAGAGGTAGTGATGAAGTCAAATACAAGATTGAAGATGAAGCATGCCCAGGGAAGCTTTTTGAAGTGAGATTCAATAGCTCTGAATGCTTGGTTGGCTGTGTATGTCGCATGTTTGAGTTTAGGGGGATATTATGTAGGCATGCCTTATTTGTGCTTTCCCAGCAACGTGTGACTATACTTCCTGACAGGTATATACTAGACAGGTGGAGAAAGAATATCAAAAGAAAACACACTTACGTCTCCACTTGTACAGATGATGTACAACATAACCCTGTCTTGGAAAGGTACGAGAAGTTACATAGACTAGCAGTCGGTGTGCTTGAGATAGGGGCTGAGTCTGTAGAGAATTTTAATGTTGTAGAAAAGTTGTTAATTGATTTGAAGGACAACTTTTCTCGTTCATGTGGTAAACAACCCTCGTCTCAGAGAAAGAATAGTGTTGGAGCTGCTCCTGATGTTGTTAGGACTGAAGTTGTAAGGAGTCCTACGGTTGTGAAGCGTAAGGGTCGACCTAGGATGAAACGGCTAAAGTCATCAATGGAGGAAGCGGTTTCAAAAGCAAAGAAGAAAAGGAACAATGCCGTTGCTAGGAATCTTGCTCATTCAACATCAACTACTGGGGTACATAATTAAAAGACCACACTTCTTTTAATATCCTAGTCTATTATTGTTTATTAATTTTGGTTTAATTGTGTTTGGATGGCCTAGGTTGGAGGTAGTGCTTATGGAGATTGCTCTACATCAAACATGGTAAGTATAGGTGATTTGCACTGTTATTATTCATATGTAGCAAAGATGTTATTTTGGGGCTTATGGTTGAATATATATATATATATATATATATTTTTTTTGTATTGTAGGAATATCCAGTGTCCATGCCACATTCACATGATGGAGTTATACACTTAACAAATCCAATGCCTTCCCAGAGTTTTGTGTCTGAGGTAAAGATATTTGTAATGTGGAAAAATTGGTTATTAAATCCTAGTTATTGCATACTTATTGTACCATGTTTTCTTTTACAGTCAATGTCACAGACTCAAGCTCATGGAAACGAAGACCAAGCCTTAAACCTTCCTTGATTAGATATATGTAAATATATATATATTTTTTTTTGTTAAACGATCCTCCTTTTTTTGTATTACGGAAGGATGCGTTGGTAGTTAGTTTTTTTGTATCATGGAAGGATCCGTCTCAATCTTGTATATCCTCAGCGTTGTTGTTTTTGCAAGAGGAAAGAGAAAGTGTAGGCTCCTTTCATTTCATTAACATACACCCATTGATTGTATTGTTTTTAGCTAGAGTGGATAATTAATGTATTTTGTCGTTCCAATCAATGATAATGGAAGTGCATACGTATTTGAGTGATTGCTAGTGGGTTATTCTAAGTTTTTTATGTATTCAGGTCATGGTGAATTTCATGAATATAGTAATTTTATGAAAGTTATGTTAGTGGTATACTTTGAACCAAGTTTGCAGAAATTGGCTAAGTTAAAACAGGTTTCTGGGTTGGTTTCTGGGTAAAGGCAGGTTTCTGGGTAATATGGTACCATGCACCAAGTTTGTAGAAAGTGTGGACAATTTTGTCCACACTTTAACAAAATTGTCCACACTTTCACAAAATTGTCCACACTTTCAGGCCAATATGAATACTGTTCACGTAGACTGTTCACGTATACTGTTTACATGCTCTTCAAGTGTGGACAATTTTGTCCACACTTTAACAAAATTGTCCACACTTGAAGACCAATATGAACACTGTTCACGTTACTGCTGACGTGTACTGTTCACGTATGCTGTTTACCATGCTGTTCAAGTGTGGACAATTTTGTCCACACTTTAACAAAATTGTCCACACTTTCAGACCAATATGAACACTGTTCACGTTACTGCTGACGTGTACTGTTCACGTATGCTGTTTACCATGCTGTTCAAGTGTGGACAATTTTGTCCACACTTTGTTCAAATTGTCCACACTTTTTTGTGAAGAGTTTACTGTTCACATAAAATACTGTTTACGTATCTCACAGAAAGTGTGGACAAAATTGTCCACACTTTGTTCAAATTGTCCACACTTTTATCAGAAAGAGTTCACTGTTTACGTATCTGACAGAAAGTGTGGACAAACTTGTCCACACTTTTATCAAATTGTCCACACTTTTATCAAATTGTCCACACTTTCTGGGGATGAATTTTACTGTTCACGTGACTGTTTAGTGTTCTAACGTGCATCAAATTGCATGAATTTGCATGGCCATTGCAAGAAAATATAGACATTAATGTCCACACATTGATGCAAATTGTCCACAATTTCTGGGCAGACTTAACATTTAAAATAAACATTTTTCTGGTACACAACACATTTCATTGAATACATTTCACTACATTCATTCATTCACATTCATTCAAATAAGCTTCCTCATTCATTCAACCAAATATTGTCTAATTACAAAAAGTGGTAATGACTACACTACACATTTATTGAATTTGATACCATAATACAACAATAAGGCCCACAATTACAGCAAGTCCTATTGTTAACAACTTCTTCAACGATTGGATGTCATCACGATGTACTGGTTGGACCATATCACGCATGCCACGCATCTCTGACTGAAGTTGATGCAAGTCCAGTAACAGTTTTGATGCATCAAGCAATTGTGATGCATCAACCATGGATTTAGAACTGGTTGCTTGTGATATCTCTTCCATTCTTTCACAGCCAGCTCGTTGGTTGATGGGCAAACACCAAGAAAAGAAACCGCATCGGTTGGCAGCACAACAATAATACAATTTGTTTTTGTTTAAACTTGATTCTGAAATCCTAACTGATGCTCTTTTGCCACAAACACAGTCTAAATTTCTAAATCTCAGCCCATCTCTAATTGCACTATTTACTGATGAGGAAGACATGTTTGCTGCAAAGGTATTAAAATATGAATTTATATTATTAGGTTATTAAAAAATCATATAATATATTAGTTTATGTCAAAAAGCTTAGGGTAATATTAAGGGTTTGAATTTAAGTTTTTTTTTTTTTGATAAAAATATTATTTAAGTTGAATAAAACATAATTAGGGTTTTAAATATTAAAATTGTCAATATGATTTAATTTGAATAGAATATGATGTAATTAGGGTTTTGAATATTAATCTTAAATTTGAGAAATGAAATTAATAACAAAGAGAGAGAGAGAGAGAGAGAGAGAGAGCATACCGTATTCACAAAGTTGATTGAACAAAAGAGGAAAATTGAAAACAACCAGCACCCCCACCAAATTTCGGTCACAACCCAGTAAAATTTGGTCACAGCCCAGTAACAAAATCACATCCCACTGTTCAGACACCTAACACGCAGTGAAGATGGAGTGAGATTGAGAAGTCTGAAGATGGAGTGAGATTGAGAAGTCTTGTAAGCATTTAATGCTCTCTGCCAACCCAAAGACAGCAAACCCGAAAAGAGAATGGAAGAAAGATTAAGAAAACATAGAGGCAGACAGCTAAGAAGAAGAAGGAAGTTCGGGTTTTGTAGCTGAAACAAGTTGAGGGGGTTTTTGTAGCTGAAACAACTTGAGGACTCTACCTTCTAGCCGAAGAACACTGCAGCAGGGACGTGCAGCTCGAAGGAGAGGACAGTTCAGGTGATGGGATTGGCACAAAGTGTGTTTAGAAGAGATCACATCAGCCCGTCTTTAACCAGCTAAGATTGGGCTGGCTGGCTGTTGTTAGAGTGATACTGTTCAAGTCTTTAGTTAGGAGAAGTATATCCATGCCGTGTCCCATGAGAGAAGTTGATTTAATGTTTTTTTTATTTAATGGACCCACATTGATGTGTCCTTGTGTTCAGAAGATCACATCTTCTGCTCAGAAAATCACATGAAAACAACGTGTGCTGTGTAAAAAGTCTGGTCCAAAGTTCCTTGGAAGTATCTGCCGTGTAAGAGCATTCTCAATGGACATGCTAAAATTTAAGCTAAAATTTAGTTTAAAACCCTACTTTTTCTATTTTAACTTACCATTTTAAAAAACACTCACATCCGATTCTCTGTTCTCAACTCTATTTCAATTAAATATTCATTATTTATTTATTTTTTATTATTTCCTCTAAAAGTCATATATATATGCCCATATATAATCATTAATAAAACTAGTTTATTAAATTTTATAATCTATATTTTCTATAGTATAATATATATTAAATATTTTTTTAATAAGTCTCATTTGATAAATTTTTAATTTTTTCATGAATGAGTAACTACCCATAGCATTCATTGTGAAAGAAAAAATGAAGTTGCAACATTCATTGTAGCAATACATGTATTATTAATGAGGTCCAAGACAAAAATATATATATATATATATATATATCTTGACAAAAAGAAGAAAGGAAAAAAGAGCTTGACAGCCACGGGAGAGAGGAGCGGAACAGAACAAAGGAAAAAAAACAAGGGAAAAAAGGAAGAGAGAGAAAGGAGCGGAACAGAAGATAAAATAATAAAAAATAGAAATGGCAAATGAACAGTGCAAGGCATAAATGCCTTGCAACTATAGCAAAAACTTATTTTAGCTCACGTGAAGCATGTCCGTTGGGAGGCCTTTTTTGTGGTTGTGGGCTATATTTGAGTTTGTTTTACCTTTTAGCACGTCCATTGGGAATGCTCTAATAACAAACAAATTGCTAGTTCAATTGCAATGCAAATTTGCATTTAGATTTAGTATTGTGTGTTGATTTAATATTTTATTTATTTATAAAATTTAATGGATATTATTTATTTATAAAATTTAATGATAAGATAAAAGTGAATGTTGAAACTTTTAATCTTAACCATTCAAGTCATACAAGAATTATGAATACATTTTATATGTTTAAAAATGTATTTTATTTATTTATAAAATTTAATCTTAACAAACAAATTGTTTAAAAAACTTTGCTGGTATTAATACAGTTCATACAAGAATTATGATAAACATTTTATATGGTTTGCTTTTGTGGTTATAAACACAATTTTATGTTAGTATTATAAAAAGAACATTAGTAGAAGATACATTTAATAATTATTGACAAAAGTTGCATTAAATTTGTTATAAAGATTTCGCAGAAATTTTTAACATTTAATAATTATTGAGAAAAATTGTAAATATTCATTCAAATATTATTATTAATAAAAAGATTGCAAATAATACAGTTAATAATTATTGACATCAAATGTAAAAAATAAATTAAGAAAATGTGACTTCAAAAAGTATGTATAAGTTAGGTTCAGAAGTTGTAATTTTAAAATACGTGAAAAAAAATGTATTCAGAATGAGAAAATGAAAAAATAATTTGAAAAAAAGGTACAATAATGTATTTTGTGTATGTTAGATTCAGAAATTGTAATAATCATGGTTGAATATGTTAGATCAATATTTGTTGTTAACTAATTTATGAATTTCTTCATTACAATATATAACTTTTTTCATTTATAAATGATAAAATGTTAACTTCAATTAAAATGGAACTTTAGAAAGTATTCTTAACTTATACAAGTAATATAATGTAATTTAGCAAAAATAATAATAACATAACAATTTTTTTGATATTATGCATAGAGTATATTTGGAAAACATGTGTCATCTTAGTCATCCACCTCTTCTCCATTAGAATAACCTCCTATCATGTGTCGTCATCATCAATTATATCTTATATATTCAATGGTTAAGTTATAGTTAGCTACAAGGGAAGGTATAAATCGTGTGTTGGTCTCTTCCTCGGATCAACCCTAACCGTACCATCCGCTATAGATCGGGTGTTAATTGGAACCATAAGAAATATCCAACACTTTCCTGTTTGGATCAGATTTGCTGTTCACATAGAAGATGACCATCAGTATACTGTCGTATACTTTAACTATACGGGTTTGTTCAAAAACATATATGGTGAGCCAGAACGAAGTAGTACTAGTGTATAGACAATTCTTAGTTATATAGTACTGTATGGAGCATTACTATATGGATGATTCTAAGTAGAAAAATATTACAATTTGTTGTTTAAATATGTTACTCAAATGTAATCGTACTACCAAGGTGGTTATCAAATGTAAACACAAATACTAATAACATTGTATGACATACGTTTTTAATACGTTAGTTTGTATAATTAAATTACATAAAATATCAATGTTACTTTTCCATAACTAAGTTCTAAATTATTGAATTCCAATGTTCTACTTATATTTTTTGAATTTTAATATTTTTATTATAATTTTTTAATTTTTTGTCTTTACTGATTTTAATATAAAAAAGTTATTAGATCTTATTATATGTATGTATGTTAGTGTCGAGTGTCGAATTATAATTTTTTCCCCCTAACTAAAATTTAGATATTATATATATATATATATTTTAATTTAAAAAAATAACATAACTATTTTATTCATTAATATGTACATTTTTTTGGTAATTTATTGATTAATATTTACATGTAAATTAATTTAATTGATTAAATATTTAATTACTTAATATTTTAATACATACATTAATATATGAGGTTACAAAAAAAGCCCAAACCCAATGTCATATAATAACCCATAATATATATATTAATATTATCTGATGCTGAAAAAAGCCCAAACCCATTATCATATGATAACCCATAATATAAGGTTATTAAAAAGCCTAAACTCATTGTCATATGATAACCCATATTATACAGTAAAATATAAGATTACTTAAAAAGCCCAAACCCATTATTATATAATAACCCAATATATAATATATTAACATGCCAAAAACAAAAGCCCAAACCCATTAATCCACTTAAACCAAACCAAAAAAGAAAGAAGAAAGAAAGCAAACCAAAAAAAGAAAGAAAGAAGGCGGGTCCAACGTGGGCAATTTGGTGGGAAAGTTGGTCCCCAAAACGGCGTCGTGTGAGCTTTTGGGGGGAAAAAAAATGGCCAATACGGCGTCGTGTGGGCTTTTGGGGGGAAATTAAAATGGCCAAAACGTTGCCGTGTTGGGCTTTTGGGGGGAAATAAAACATTACAAAACGCTGCCGTGTTGGGCCTTTTGGGGGGAAATAAAAATTCCCAAAACGGTGCCGTGTTTGGGCATTTGGGGGAAAGTGGTCCCCAAAACGGTGCCGTGTTTGGGCATTTGGGGGAAAGTGGTCCCCAAAACGGCGCCGTTTTTGGGCTTTTGAGGGGAAAGTGGTCCCCAAACGGCGTCGTTTCTTCGAGCCTGCATGTCAGAAGCTTCCTCAACACGAGTACACGACGCCCTCTCTTCTGTCTCTTCGAAACTGAAACAAACAAACAACAAACAAAAGTGTAACTGTTAGAAACTGAAACTGAACCTCTCCTCTGTCACAGTCTTTCCTCTCCCTCTCTTCACGTGCAAACATTCCCAAGAACAAACTACACTCCTATCAAACACTCAAACTTCCCCAGCGTGACCCATTCCCTTGCACCCGTAGACACAAAAGCAAAAGGAAGTAAGAAACAATCTTCGAAAGAGAAAGGTGAGAGCCCAAACTCATTTTCTTCTGTCATTTTTTAATTTTTTGTGAGTTGATACTATGCTTGCCATTTTGTGAAATATTTTGACTTTGGTTGAGGAATTTGCTAAGTGTGGACAATGTTAGGGTTTTGTGGACAATCTTAGGGTTTTGTGTAGTCACTTTGTTAATTTTTTTAAATTTCATTTATGTGATCTGTTTTAGTTTGATTCTCAATAATTATTTCTGTCCATTAAATTCATTCTAGTGGAAGTTTTTACATTTGCTAGCTTGTCAGTATTAGAGGGTGAAGAAAAGAAACTTGATTAGCATCATACAAGTAAGATTCTTAACAGCAGTGTTGCAAATAAACTTAGATGGTTATATATTCTTTTTATACAAACAACTATGTGGAGGATTGAGGAGCTTTGTTCTGCTTGTGGATGTTTTTGTGGTTCTGGACCTCTGGTGATGATTTTATGGTTTACAGATCATCATTTTAAATGTACATGTTATTGAAGCTCAAATCCATCCAAAAAATTTACTTCTGAACATGATAGCTTAGTCTTGTTCTTTCTGCAATCACTTTTTTCTGTCTCCTGCCTTGCTGTCAACATGACAAACTTGGTGTTGCATTGTTTGCTGGAAATTGTTAAGCTTGTCCTTGATATTTGTTTGTCTTTCTTAATATATGTGCACAGTTTGGCTTTACATGGTTCATACAAGTAATTGCTATTCAAATACTCAAATCTTATTCTTAATATATGTGCACAGTTAGACTTTACATGATTCATACAAGGTTTTAAATATTAAAATACTCAAATCTAAATGCAGGCCCTAGCTTAGAATATTGCATTTCTTGGTTGGACTATGAAATTTACAACCTTACTCATCAAATAAAAAATGTACAGTCCTGTTCCACCTTTATCGGATGTCCCCTAAAGAGACAATCAACCTTACAGTTTGGTTGTAAAGTCTGTTTTCCTCCAAAGAAGTCTGAACTAAGCATGTAAGGTCATGTTTCTTTGGAGCTCTTTCTACAAAAGCCCATTGTGCTTGAATTAGAATGAGTTTCAAATAGTATGTCTCTCTTTCTCTTTGGTCCACTGAAGGTCCATAGGACCATAGTTACAAGGCAAGAGACAATTAATTGTTTCAACCTTAATTATCTCTATCTTTCAAGAAGAACAAAAAATCCTATCTTTTATGAAGGTGAGATTTGATCTGTCTATAGTTCCACTTCAAGAGATGAGCATATTCTCTTTGTGATGATGTAAATGATGTGGTATAAACCATGCCACAGGTCAGACCTACATATTGAATTGAAGCAGAAATTAGTTAAAAGCTATTACTTTCTTAGCCAGTGGCAAGTTCCTTACTGATTTCAGTTAATGGATATTGTTGTATGAGCATATATAAAGGAATAAGAGAGTTCCATGAAGAAGATAAATAAAACAAAACATGTTTAAACTGTGATTAAAATGTGGACAATGTTAGGGTATTCTGGACAATTTAAGGGTATTCTGGACAATTTTCACTTAATGTTCTCTTTAGAAGGCACTTGCACTTGCACTTTGCACTTGACTGCACCTCACACTTTCACCAACACTGTTAATGTTAATCTTTATGATATCTTAGACACTATCAAGAGCCTTACATCTACACTTGTGGCTTTCTGATTCCTCTCTGCTGTAATGATTTTTGCTGTTATATCCAATTCTTTTAAGCAATGATTTTGCTGTTATATATATAACCAATTAGCTAAGATCAATCATTTGTAATATGTGTTTTCTCTTTCTTATATGATCAAACAGCTTCTGTTTATGTGGTGCAGGAAAATATAATTGAAATTGCATTTAGTGTGAATTAAGCGGTTTATTGTTGGATTTAGTCTATATTGGTTATATATATAAACATACACAACATTT